>OX336389.2:317812393-318412393 GCA_946902985.2 Meconema thalassinum
TACGAGTATAAAAAACCACATGGCAACTATCCGAAATATTTAGACTGTTCTCAATCTCTTCTATCTATGACAGCAATCAAACTGAAATTGTGTTTGTTGATAAAGGCTATGAACACAAGTTCACCTATGGGACTTTCAATAACCAGGTGAGCGAAAATCCGACAAGGTGGCGACGCGAAATTTAAATATTTAAATGGACGTTTCTCACAATTTAACCATCCAAGCGCAGTGAAACTTGGTACGGTAAATGCTTAGGCTATACAAATTTTTATCCACTGACATCTAATTTATTTCAATTGTTTTCATGACCTCAGGATGGCGGCTGTGCGAAATTTGGAAATCTCGCTTTTATTTCTTGTGTCCTAATCATGCGATTGAATAAACCTACGCAATAATCTTCACCTAATAGTACATAACTACACACATCAAAAAAAGTTTTGCATCACCTCGGTTCCCAGATCTCCGGCATATAGACGTTGACTGTGTATATTGTATCCAAGATACAGTCCCTTTGACTGTTCATAGATGTCACTAAAACTGCTCAAAGATGTAAACAACCATGCATGAGCAGGGCCTATTAGACGGAGGGGGTACGACAGCCGATCAGTTCCAGTCATTCCACCAGGACGAAGGTACGCTGCTCATGTTGTCTGTAGTTCTACCATGCCTAGAAGGTCAATACCGCAGTTCGATCGCGTCCGCATTGTTACTTTGTGTCAAGAAGGGCTCTCAACAAGGGAAGTTTCCAGGCGTCTCAGAGTGAACCAAAGCGATGTTGTTCGGACATGGAGGAGGTACAGAGATACAGGAACTGTCGATGACAGGCCTCGCTCAGGCCGCCCAAGGGCTACTACTGTAGTGGATGACCGCTACTTACGGATTGCCGCTCGGAGGAACCCTGACAGCAATGCCACCATGTTGAATAATGCGTTTCGTTCAGCCACAGGACGTCGTGTTTCAACTCAAACTGTGCGCAATAGGCTGCATGATGCGCAACTTCACTCCCGACGTCCATGGCGAGGTCCAGCTTTGCAACCCCGACACCATGCAGCGCGGTACAGATGGGCCCAACAACATGCTGAATGGACCCCACGGAATTGGCATCACGTTCTCTTCACCGATGAGTGTCGCATATGCCTTCAACCAGACAATCGTCGGAGACGTGTTTGGAGGCACCCTGGTCAGGCTGAACGTCTTAGACACACTGTCCAGCGAGTGCAGCAAGGTGGTGGTTCCCTGATGTTTTGGGGTGGCATTATGTGGGGCCGACGTACGCCACTGGTGGTCATGGAAGGCTCAGAAACGGCTTTACGATACCTGAATGACATCCTCCGACCCATAGTGCAACCATATCGGCAGAATATTGGAGAGGCATTTGTCTTCATGGACGACAATTCTCGACCTCATCGTGCACATCTTGTGAATGCGTTCCTTCAAGATAACGACATCGCTCGACTACAGTGGCCAGCATGTTCGCCAGACATGAACCCTATCGAACATGCCTGGGATATGTTGAAAAGGGCTGTTTATGGACGTCTTGACCCACCAACCACTCTGAGAGATTTACGCCGAATTGTCGTTGAGGAGTGGGACAATTTGGACCAACAGTGTCTTGATGAACTTGTGGATAGTATGCCACGGCGAATACAGGCATGCATCAATGCAAGAGGACGTGCTACTGGGTATTAGAGGTAGTGGTGTGTACTGCAATCTGGACCACAAATGCTGAAAGTCTAGCTGTATGATGGTACAACATGCAATGTGTGGGTCTCATGAGCAATAAAACGAGCTGAAATGTTGTTTGTGTTGATCTCTATTCCCTTTGTATTTAACGGTTCCGGAACTCTTGGAACCGAGGTGATGCAAAACTTTTTTTGATGTGTGTATATAGCCTACATTTATAAAAGTCCAACATGGCGACCATCCGAAATATTTAGATGGATCTCAATATCTACGAATCTATTATAGCAATGAAACAGAAAGTTTGTTCGTGGATAGATGCAATTAACGTAAGTAGGATGTAAATAGACTGTTTAGTTTTTCACGGAACTACTTGTCTTATATCGCATGGCGACATTTTCAATATAAGGTACACAAAGTGAGGTTTCTTTAAAATTATTTCACGGCGTTGATGTCAGGGTATCTCCAAAATAATTGGAATTGCAATTAATACCAACATCTGAGTGGCACCAATTTGCATTTAGGTTCGATATTATATTTAGGATCGAAATATCCTCCGTTCTGAATCTCGGACATTCTAATAGCAGTTAAATTATTTGTAGGTTTCTTTGACTTATATTTTTGAAATTATATTCTGCGTGTTTATTATTAGACCAATAATTTTTATTTTCTACCGTCTAAAAACTTTCTCAGCATGTTCTTTTTGTGCTACGCTAATAGGGAATTACTGTAAGGTATCAACTGATTATTCAAATAAATAATTATCCCAGGTTTGATATTTGCAAACTAGGAGACATTTCTAGGGTCCATTAGTTTGAGCACGTAATTCGCACATCAGATAATCTGTTGTTGAAGCAGCACTAATAGGACCTAGATGCAAATGGAAAAGGTACCTGTATTTGCTACAACTACATTCAAATTTCTTACGTGGATTCCAAACTACATTAAGTGATGTGCAGTAACTTTTGGTTTGGCAGGAAATAAGTCAACGTTAGAGTTGGTTTTAAGAAAATACATTTTGAAAAATAGCATTCACATACATAGTGCATATATTATTGTAATTTTGAAATAACCCAATGTAATCCTACAGGGCAGGGTCTATCAGGAGTTCCAACAAATGAGCCAATAGTAATGTCTCCACTCTTCTGCGAGCCAACTCCTAAAGTCTCTTCACCAAACTATTCCTCCCTGCTCAATATTTCCATGCCTACTTTATTTGGAGATCTAATATCAGTTACAGATTACATCGTCTTATACGGATCGGTTGCATACGGAATCACTCGAAGTTGCCCGAAGGTCTCTGAGCAGCTAGCACCGGCCGGTTCAAAAAAGAGCTGTGTGCCAACCAAGTTAGCAAGCGCTTGGTATGGGATGTTAAACAAAGCCTGCTCTAGGGGACAAAATATTGACTGTTTCCTCTTCAATTTTAAAACTTGAGTGTATTCGGCAAGTGGATGTCGCCGCCCGTGTTGAAATGAGCCGAAGTGAAGTCTTGCTGGTAAAATAAGAGAAACACAAGGAGTTGCTGTTCGCCCCCGCTAAACAACACTTGTTGCTTCATCATCATCATCATCTCACTTCCACTGGTACCTGTTTGTATCAGGTACTCCACGAATGCAACGGGGAGCTACAAGTACGAGGATCATAGGTTCGAATCCTGGCGTTGACAGCAGCCATACTGAGTATGGGTCTTTTCCAGGGATGTTCATAATTGCTCAACGCAAAGGCCGGTATGGTACCTTATTTCAAGTCCCAGGGCACTTATCCGAATCCCATTTACTATTACCATATTAGTTTTTCGTCGGCCCCGTGGTGTTGGGGTAGCACGCTGCCTCTCACCCGGAGGCCCCGGGTTCGATTCCCGGCTCCGTCGGGGATTTTAGAAACTGACGTGAGGGCTGGAACGGGGTGCACTCAGCCTCGTGAGGACAATTGGGTAGCTGTTTGACAGTCACGAAACCCAAGATTAACGGCCGAGGGGACCCGATGCGCTGACCACGCAGGCCAAATGGCTGAGCAGCGGTCGCTTGGTAGGCCTAGGCCCTTCATGGTCTGTAGTGCCAGGGGTTTATTTTATATTAGTTTTTCAGTCGGTAATTGCGAATTACTCAGATTACTTTGGTAACACTGAAAAGTAGCTTATAATATTTTAATACATAACATTTACAGTACTGTATCTCATACCTCACGGTCATCACAATAGCACAATTTATCAGACAATGCCGTTACTTACGCGAGTGTACGGTGCTGACGAACAGTATGAACACATTCATCACTATTTAAGGGCTATTATTTTCCCCTATGCTTTCATTCAGTGAATGGCGAATGATAGTGGTGGTGGTGGTGGTCGGTGTCATCCTGATTGTCACTCTCATGACAAGGGGCTGATGACCTAATAGTTATTCCCCTACAGTGAGACACCCGGTTCAGTAAATATCCCACCATTATCGTGAACCAATCCCAGTCCTATAAACATATAATTAAGGCATCGTCGTGGAGGAATGGGGAGAGTTCTTTTGTTCTTCTCAAATCTTCCTATCGCTCACCATTAAGTCCTGACTTGTTGGTGAATTTCTTTCATTTCCCAAAGTGCCTCGCCCTGAGAAATGAACTGATAAATTGGACATTTGAAAAGTTCACTCTATTCAGGTGGACTACTAGATGAATAAGGAAAGTAAAGAGACGGAAGAAATGAAGCAATTTAGTGCGTTGAGATCTTATCCTTGCGCTGTCTAAATAAGAGATTGCCGGCAGGGTGGTACTTCCGAATATAAATGTAGCAAGCTTTCTCCTAGGTCGTCATACAAGAAAGGTGTAGTCAAAATGTACAGTATGTGTACCAATGACAAAGGTTATCATTCAATAATGGTTACACATTCATTGCCAGGCAGGAGTGGATGCAGCGAACGGACCAGGAGAGGGCGCAGTTTGTGGATTATGAGCAACAACAACAACAACAACAACAACAACAACAACAACAACAACAACAACAATAATAATAATAATAATAATAATAATAATAATAATAATAGTGTTTAGATGTGCCGGGTTGCTTGAGGGATTACTGAACTTACCACTAAATCTGCTGTCACAAAACTGCAACACTTACTGCAAACGACCTCAAATGACATCGGGCTACTGGGATCAAACCAACAAACTTAGATTTCAAGTAGGCTAAAGCATTTTATAAATTGTGCCAAGCAGTCCAACTGAATAATTAGAATAAGAATCTAGAGAATTTATATTCTCCAACATAGGATCTAGGAAGATGCCAGGACCTAGGAAGATGCCAGGACCTAGGAAGATGCCCAGTCTTATCTCTTACATATTTTTAGTCTATTTTCATTTATAAAAAAATAGACTTATGAGATCACATCACCTTTTGTCCGTGTGTGTGTGTGTGCGTGTCCTCCCCCCCCCCCCTAATAAAATCTAAACGGCTGGAGAGATTTCAATGATGCTCGATAAGATCATAGTACTATTTCGTCTGACTCCGACCGTGCCCTTCAAATTTCATTACGTCTCACCAATTTAACATGGCGGCTGTGCGAATTATTTCACCGGCATTCTATATCTCCGAGACGATTACTGATATCACACTGCAATTTTTTACGGTGATAAAGGACACTACTAGAAGTTCATGTATGTGATTTTCATAAGCCTGTTATGTACAAAACGACCATGCGGCCAAGCGAAGTTGAAACATTTTGGCTAAATGGATATTTCTCACGATTTAACCATCCGAGCGCAGTGAAACTTGGTACAGCAAATTCTCATTCACATTGTAATGAACTGACATCTAATTTTGATCGAGTGTTTATATAATCTCAAGATGGCGGCTGTGCGAAATTTTGAAATAAACTTTTTATTTCTTGTGTCCTAATCAAGCGATCGAAGTCAACGTTTAATAATGAACCTATGCAATAATAATCATCTAATAGTACATAACTCTATGGCCTACATATAAAAAAACAACATGGTGACCATCCGAAATATTTAGACGGTTCTCATATCTACTAATCTTTGATAGCAATCGAACTGAAATTTTGTATGTTGATAAAGGCTATGCACATAAGTTTACCTAAGGGACTTTCAATAACCTGGTGAGCACAATTTCAACATGGCGGCGACGCGAAATTTCAATATTTAAATGGACGTTTCTCGCGATTTAACCATCCGAGCACTGTGAAACTTGGTACGGTAAATGCGTATACAAATTTCTATCCACTGACATCTAATTTATTCCAATTGTTTTCATAACCACAAGATGACGGCTGTGCGAAAGTTTAAAATCTCGTTATTTCTTGTGGCCTAATCATAATTGAAGTTTGAATAATACACCTACGCAATAATCTTCATGTGATAGTACATAACTCTATGGCCTACATATATACAAATCCAATATGGCGACCATCCGAAATATATAGGAATATCTACGAATCTATTACAGCAATCAAACTGAAATTGTGTATGTTGATAGAAGCAATTAACATAAGTAGGATATATAAACAAAGGCTATTTAATTCTTCACAGAACTGCCTGTTTACTCTGTTTTCATCTCATGAAATTTATGCTTATGAGATCACATTTTATCCGTGAGTGTGCGTGTCCCTAATTAGTTCTAAATGGCTAATGACATATCAATGAAACAAGCTAAGAGCTTACTACTACTCCGTTCAACTCCGATCGTGTCATTCAGATTGCAATTAGCCTCACCAATCTAACATGGCGACCGCGTGAAATATTACACCAGCACTCAATACCCCCAACACTCAATACCCCCAAAACTATTGCGGCAATAAACCTGTAATTTTGTATATTGATGGTGACCACTAGTACAAGATCATGAATGTGACTTTTAGCAATCTGATAAGCGCACAATCAACATGGCAGCCACGTGAATTTCAAATATTTAAATGAACTTTTCTCTTGATATAACCATCCGAGCGGAGTGAAACTTGACATGGTAAATCTTTATTTAAAGTTTCATATATTTGTGTCTACTGAAATTCAATAGTTATGAGAAACTTCAAACCCAAGTGCAGTGATACTTGACAATGGGAATATGCCTTGAGTTCAGTATATCGGTATCTAATATTGTTCAATTGTTTCCAAAAATCATGATGGTCTCAGTTCGATTAGAAACACATATTTATTTCCCCTATCATATTCAAGTGATTGTATTGGCATAATTGACATAATGTACTATCATAATAGTATTTATTTACTGGTACATAACACTGTGGCTTACATTTTAACCCATCCAACATAGCCGCGTGAAATATTTCACTCTTACTCAATATCTCTGAAACTGTTGTAGTAATTAAACAGAAATATTGTGTGCGGCGAGAGTACTAAGTACGCATTTATTACTTTCATAATCCTATTAAGCACATATGAATTGCTTGATGTTGAAAGAGGACTTCTGACACTTTCTAGATTTTACAGGAGAATGAAAAAAATGTCTAAGTGTTGAAAAATGTAGATCTATGTTTTACGCTTCTGCCAGTGTATGACGCCTGTACTAATGCACACTTCAGTGCACGAAAACACAAAATTCAATTCATAGATTATAAATAAACCGACAGATGTTAGTATTGCAGAAGTTTCCTTGATACATCAAATGGAGTGAATTTTGGAACTTTGAATGCCAACTTCCACATAAAACCCACAAATAATTAAAATATGTATTGTTATTGCCTTTGAAATGTACGAATAGCCACCCTTTCTCAGTAGGAACACTGAACCATACTTAACTTAATAGTAATGTGAAAATGAAATACAATATCAATGCAAGAATCATTGAAACACAGAAATCAATAATTTCAATAACAGCAATTCAATTTAATGAACAAATGCAAAATCAACACTGATATTATGCACAAAGAGTAGCAGATGTGTCCATTTAACATCACACGGAGATTTCGCAAGCTCGGCACAGCCGTGGTGTGGACTGCAGAAGTCTAATTTCAACACTAAACGGTGGCCCTAACTATCATCTGTAGTATCGCATCAAAAACTAATATTTCGTAAAATCTGCAGAAGTCCCCTTTTTAACATAAAGCGATCCATATACAACATGGTGGCCACGCAAACTTCAAATATTTTAAATGGCTTTTAAGTATATAGGCATACACTTTGTTCAATTGTCTTTAAACATTCAAGACAGCGGAAATTTGAAATTAAAAAACATGCTTTTATTTCTCGTATCATATTCAAGTGATGGAAATGAAACTTAACATAATAAACCATGGCAATCTTTATCTCCTGGCATTGAATTCTGCAGCTCACATTTCGTATTAATTGTAAAGGCCGTGCATTCGACTCTTCTTAAAATGAACTCTTGAGAGTCGTTACACAAAGATGCCATCCACACGAGGAGAGTCAGGGATTGTAGACAGGAGAGTTGGATCATTTAACTCCTAGTGAGTTGGATAAAAGCCAGTGTAGCTTTAGACCACTACGGGGAAATCAGGATCAAGTTTTGAGTACGCGACAAGTTATTGAGAAATGCTACGAGGGGAACAGACAGTTATGTTATGCTGATGACCTGGTTTTAATGGCAAACTCTGTTGAAAGCTTACAAGCCAGGATGTTCGGGCTTGAACAGAAATATAGGAAATATGGCATGGAAATTAAAATTACGAAAACTATGGTGATGTCGGTATAGAAGAATAACAAAAAAAATTGGAAGTCACGTAGAAGGAACTACATTGGAGCCGTTGGAACATTTGGGCTGTATATTTTCTCAAGGCAGTAGAATAGTCAAGGATATGCTGTAAAGTGAAGGTGCAATAGAGCCAGTGAATCTCAGTTGCAATCCACTATATTCTGCAAGCAAGAAGATAGTGACGATAATCTCTCTACATCGCTCAGTATTTAGATTGATATTGGTGTATTGAAATGAAATATCTCAGGATATCTCATACATAAGCTAGAGGTAGCTTGTATGAGAGTAGTACGATTGATTGTTGGGACAAGTGGATGGGAGCAATGGCAGGAGGGTACTCGTTATGAAGAGATCATGACTAAGAAATGAACACATTAATTGAAGCTTTTTGCATGAGCTGATTCATATGGTGAGATCGCGTAATGAGAATGGGAGATGAGAAATTACCTAAGAGGTTATAATATTTGACTATAGAAGGTAAGAGAAGCAGCGGTCGACATAGGAGACGATGTTTAGAATCATTGTTTAGCGATTTTAAGGAAAAAGATTTAGAAGCAGAGGGGGCCGCAGGGCTAACTGTTAATAGGGGAACATGGAGGTGAGTTGTTCGCAAACAGAGGCTTGCAGACTAGACTGGACGCTGAAAGTTATAATAATATAAAATGAAAATGGATGAATGAATGAATGAATGAATGAATGAATGAATGAATGAACAATTGCATCTAAATTAGGAACTATAATTGGTGATCTTATTACAAATGTATTACCAATATTACCAATAATAAACCGGGATTACTTGGGCTAATCTGTGAGTCTTCATGGAAAGAATTGGTCCAATCTGAAAATTAGGTGCTTTTGTTCCATTGCTCGCATCACACTGTTTGTTGATAGACGAGACGCGATGCGAAAAAGTTCCGTGCGTCATCTCACTAGCGATTATAAAAATAATCGAATGGTCTTTATTCAATATTCATTTCTCAAAATGCATTAAATTTACCAAGGAACGCCCACCACACCCATTTTTTCACAAAGTACTGGTATTCTTTGTTCCAAGTAAAAGGCTTGGGGGGCCGCATTACTCTCTGTTGAAACAAGCTGGACAGAAGGTCCAAGTTCTCTTACATCTTTGCAGCGGAAGACATTCACTCTCTTGAATGGAACGTCCATTCTTCTCGCCATCCAATACATGTTATATTCTATCCCAATCTTTGCACACGAAATTGTTCACTCGCAGAGTGTTTATTCCCGGACCATAGGGTGGCATAAATGCCCCATAAATCCGAGTTCAGCTCCAGTTAAACTTTTTGTTCCAGTGTCTTGAGAAATGAGAAATGATTTTCGGAACACTAATCTGTGCCAGATTTTAAGAATTGTGAAGTAAACCTTCATTTAATAAATGATAATAATAATGTTATTGGATTTACGTTCCTTTTAACTAATGTGCCTTTTATAGACGCTGAGGTGCTAGAATTTTTCCCTGAATAGGATCTTTAACGTGCCAGTAAATCTACTGACACAATGAGGTAGCTGCATATGTGTAAATAAAAATTAATTAAAATGAATAAACTAATAATTATTTTACGACATACCTTTGTTGTCATTATTTCGGACCTTGGATAGCATAGTCATTAACCCCGTGTACTTGGATATGTGAAGAATTCTACTGCTGGCCTTTGTTACTGTAGTGCCTGTAATTCGTGCGGTTTCGTAATTTAAGATTGGATTGACGATTGACATTTTTTCAGAGTAGAAGTGGGAGATTTACTGAAAAACGCTTTTATGATGGCTGAGGTGTATCCATACAGTTTTGCTTCACGAGGCTGAGTGTAACCCCATTCCGACCCCTAGATCAGAATTAAATGTTTAGGCTGAGCAGAGAATCAAACTCAGAATCAGAATATCAATACCTTCCCCGAGACCACCCTATGTACTATATTCTAATATATGGTTACATTGTGCGTATCCTCGTATATAAATATTTATTCGTTTGAATAACTCTCTCATGGTTAAAATTAACTGGGTAGAATTTCACAAAAATGTTTCTGAAAACAAGACACTGATAAAACCAAGTGGTGGAGTTCGGAAACACTAGCGGGGAGTAGCATGAGGGGAAATGTGTGAGTGAGAGTGGTGACTTTCCGTTCTCATTAGCTCTCTTACTCGGTGATGCAGCGTATGAAGTCTCCTCAAAGAGTTTATTAATAATTATTGTTTTAAGGGGCCTAACATCTAGGTTATCAGCCCAATTAGTAGAGTAGTCTGGAAATATGCATATATATATATGTATTATATACCGTTATTATAATAATATGTTGCTGACGGATGTTATGATTTTTTATAAATATCACCATAATGTGTGATAATTGTTTATAAATAAATAAATAAATAACATTATAAATGTTGCTGAAGCATGTCATGAAGTTTCATAAATATCACCATAATATCTGATAATTGTTTATAAATAAATAAAATAAATAACATAAATGTTGCTGAGGCATGTTATAAACCATCAAAATATTTATGTTACATTAATGGGATGGAACAGCCTGTCCAGAAAGTGTGATTCTACACATGACATGACGTCCTACAAGATATATATCGTTGGTGTTCGTGGGTCCTGGCGCCACGTGATTTTTCAGGTGAAAATTCCACCCCGCTGTCACCGGGATTCAAACACCGGCCGTCCGGGTGAAAGACGAGCAGCTAAGCCACTACGCCATTACGCTCCCCACAAATAGAACAACAATAATACCTAATATATCGTGGCTCCATAATTCACAAAATGTAAACAACACTCTGTGTGTCATGGCACTATGGCTCACGAAATGTAAACAACACTTGTTATGTCGTGGCACCATGGCTCACGAAATGTAAACAACAACACTTGTTATGTCGTGGCAACATGTCTCACGAAATGTAAACAACAAAACTTGTTATGTCGTGGCACCATGGCTCATGAAATGTAAACACCACCACTTGATATTTCGTGGCAATTCCAGCTCACGAAATACATTAATGACAACAGCTCCTGATACGCATTATACTACTATAGCGCCAAGGCAATACACTCCTGCACTCGAAATATTTCCTTCCCCCGACGTCATGCTCAGTTTACATTTAATACATACAAATCATAGGCTATCCCATTAAATCAACATCATCATCATCATTATGACCAACACGTCGTTTCAATAGATCACCAATAATTACGAAAGATGGTGTTGTCAAGATGCCTGTCTTAAGATAGAAATCGAGAACTAGCCTGTGAGGATATTTGGAAACAAATGCCTCGTTTACAATGAATCTGGAGCTGTCAAATATAAATTGATCTTAAACTAATCTTAACCTTCGTGGATCAATCAACCAGGAAAGAACGGTGAACTTAAATGAACAGTACGATAACAAAAAGTAACCAAACGAAGAGTTAACTGACACAATACCTTACTTGCAGATCGTCGCGGGGTATCTTCTGATATGGAAGCATTTCCTTTTTCCATGGGGGCGCGACCCGGCGTCGGCTGGAAGCGTCAAGACGCGCGCCAGCGCCACCGGCAGGTCTTCTCCGCATTATGCCAATCACCGGCATCCCTGCTGTCAAAGTCCCATCGGGTAGTCTAGCGTCTCATGTTGACAGGCTCGAAGACCAAACAGATGAGGCGTCTCTCCATTCCCACCAACGTCGCGGCGCGTACCGGCGAAAATCTTCCTCCACTAATTATGTTACAACAGATATCCCACCGACCAATGTTAATATGTCTGACCACGTTTGACGTCACGTCTCGCCAATTAGTTTCCGAAAGGCACTGTTCCAAATGATTCCCAATTTACTCCTCCGATAAAATTGAATATCGAAATTACAGTTCTCATAAATTATATGCACTCGCGATGATTTATTCACGACACTTTCAGCTACCAATTTAACCATTTAATAGCGGTGCTATTACAGTTTTTAGCTTACAGTTTTTAGCCATTTTCATTTTATAAAAAATTAGGCTTGTGAGATCACCTGTTGTCCATGTGTGCGTATGTGCGTATGTGTGTGTGTCCCTGTAATAACTTCTAAATGGCTCGAGTGATTTGATTGAAACTCGGCAAGGTCATAGCACCATTTTGGCCGACCCCGACCGCACCCTTCATATTTTATTACGTCTCACCAATCCAACATAGCGTCTGTGCGAAATATTTCACTAACATTCAATATCTCCGAAACTATTACCGATATCACCCAAAACCTTTGTACGGCGATAAAGCGCACTGCTAGAAGTTCACCTATGAGACTTCCGAAAACCTGGTAACTACAAAACCAACATGGTGGCCAAGCGAATTTGAGACTTTTAAATAGTTTTTTTTTTCTCTCACGATTTAACCAAACCCAGTATAACTTGGTACAGCAAATGTGTATACACATTGTAATGCACTGGCATCTAATTTTGTTCAATTGTTTAAATAACCTCAAGATGGCGGCTGTGCGAAATATTTCACCGGCATTCTATATCTCCGAAACTATTACTGATATCACCCTGAAATTTTGTACGGTGATAAAAGGCACAAGTACAAGTTTATCATTGTAACTTGCAAAAACCTGTAATGTACAAAACGAACATAGCAGCCAAGCGAAGTTGAAACATTTGAATAGACTTTTCTCACGATTTAACCATATAAGCGCAGTGAAATATGGTACAGAAAATGTTTATATATATTGTAATGCACTGGCATCTAATTTAGTTCAATTATATACATAACCTCAAGATGGCGGCTTTGCGAAATTTTAAAATTAAGTTTTTATTTCTTGTGTCGTAATCTTGCGAACGAAGTGAAAGTTTGAATAAAGAATCTTCGCAATAATTTTCCTTAAATGGTACATAACTCTATGACCTATACATATAACAATCCAACATGGCGACCATCCGAAATCTACGAATCTTTTACAGCAATCAAACTGAAATGTTTTATATTTATAGAGGCTATGAACATAAGTTCACCTATAGGACGTTCACTAACCTGGTGAGCACAAATCCAACATGGCGGCGACGCGAAGTATAAATATTTCAATGGACGTTTCTCGCGATTTAACCATCCAAGTGCAGTGAAACTTGGTACGGTAAATGTTTATACAAATTTTAATCCACTGGCATCTAATTTATTTCAATTGTTTTCATAACCACAAGATGGCAGCTGTGCGAAATTTTATAATCACGTTTACTTCTCGTGTCCTAATCATGCGATTGACGTTTGAATACTACACGTACGCAATAATCTTCATGTAATAATACATAACTCTAAGACCTACATATATAAAAATCGAACATGGCGACAATCCGAAATATTAGACGGTTCTCAATATCTACGAATCTATTGCAGCAATCAAACTGAAATGTTGTATCTTGATAGAGGCAATTGACATAAGTAGGATATATTAAAATAGGCTTTAGTTCTTCACGGAACTATTTGTTATAATTTGTGTGCACTCGCAATGACTTTTACGATACTTTCAGCTACGAATTCAACCATATTATATTAGTGGTGCAGTTATAGTATTTATAATTTGTGTGCACTGGCGATGACTTATTTACGACTCCTTCAGCTACCAATTCAACCATATAATAGTGATGCAGTTACAGTTTTCATAATTTTGTGTGCTCTCGCGATGACTTATTTACGAGACTTCCGCTACCAATTCAACCGTATAGGCCTAATAGTGGTGCATTTACAGAATTTATAATTTGTGTGCGTTCGTAATAACTATTCGTGACACTTTCAGCGAACAATTTAATCATCTCACAACAGTCACACCACAAAATGAATCGGTGTGCCTGGCCTACACAGGAATATGCACTGGAGTACGCATACTGACCCGCGTGATCTGTACGACCGGGCATTTAGAGCAACACTAACGGACACGCTCGCTTGGTGCAACTGATAACCCACACTCACCGCGTCTGTCACTTGAATAGCCTTCACTGTGTCCAATCACACGAAAGACTACCGCCAGTCAAGTTCTCAAGTCAAGTCCTCGTATCCTGTCCAGGTCCACTTCCGTGTTCCGAGTGCGTTCTAATATTCACTTCCGCTGGTACTTCTCGCATATTCCACGGTGCACTCCATACTGTTTCAACAGGCAGATATACTGTATATAGAATATAAATGAATAAAGGCCGATATTAATAAATAGAATCAAAACATCTTCCTCGAAAACAATATAAACATAGCAGACAACTAAGAAATATAATGTCGTGCATTCAATTGTCCACCCGCGAAACGCGGTGTGTTCAAATGAGGTGACGTACTCAAACGCTTCCCTCAAAGGCTCCGATCGTTCAATCGTCCGTGACGTAACGGGGACCATACCTTCGTCGTAAAATTAGGCTAGAACAAAGTCAAACAGAAATGTGTCTATCCTAGGTTGTAAATGTTGAAAAAGAATTCAAAATCTTTGCTGAAATATCTTCATTTTGTTTTCGAAACCCTGTCGAGTTTGATTGACGTTTGTCCTTCCACTGTCACTGACCCTTATTTGGTTATTGTTAACATAAAAATGAAGGAAATTTAGTATATTTAGGCAAAAAGTAACTTCAATAGATTTCTATACATCATTCCGAGAAAAAGAGTAACTCAACTTCTATTCTTATTTCGTGTCTACTAATCAATTAATCGATTTTTTCGGTTAGCCGATTAATCTATTATTCGTTTAGCCGATTAATCAATTGAACGGTCAGTTGATTAATCGATTAATCATCTTCGATTATTCCCAAATTATTCGATTAATCGATTATTATTCGATTAATCGAACGTAGCTTATTACCAGCTCTGTTTTTAACCCAGCGTCTAGTGGTACTCATTTTAACAGAGCTTTTCATTTCCTCATGCAGATTCAGGCAGTTTTACTCGTGAGGATTTTCTATTAATTTCTGTAAGTATGGCTCAATCAGTATATCAGTGCCATTAATTTCAATATCTTCCTACAGCTGAGGTTCCGTCAGACAATCCGTTATATTAATGGCTCCACTCAGCTGTATCGTCAGGGGACTTCTCTGGCGTTAAATTGGAAAAGTAGATTCTGGCGCCGCAAACCGAACACTGTCCGTTAATGAAGCTGGCTAGTGACTGATTTACAGTCACTTCAGGCACTCTGAATGATAAGCTGGTGCTATGTTACAGTAGGTACAGCATTATGGACATCTTGATAGAATTAGCAATAAGTTACTATTACTTTTTGACTTTTAAAGTCGGACATTTTTCCGTATTGACAGAATGTAATAATAAACAAAGTTTTTATGGTTCCGCCTAGTCAATGTATTGACTAGGCGGAACCATAAAAACTTTGTTTATTATTAAGTTATTATTAATAATAATAGTAGTGATCGATATTGTATATCTGTATGTCTAACCTTTATAACTCACGTTTTTACCTCGTGGTGTTGCGGGTAGGGAACTTGGCTGTCGCTCTGGAGGCCCGGGTTCGATTCCCGACTCTGCCAAGAAATGTTAATTCTTGTTTGAGGGCTGGAACGGGGTATACTCAGTCTCATGAGGGAGAACTGAGAAGAGGACGGTTCGATTCCCACCTCAGTTATCCTGGGAGTGGTTTACCGTGTTTTCCCACTTCTACTCCAGGCAAATGCTGGGATAGTTCCTAACTTAAGGGCACGGTGGCTTCCTTCCTAATCCTATCCCCAATATACAAATACAAACAGAAGTACAGCCATCACAATAACACAGGTTATCAAATAAATTACACACATATACACAGTCCACGGGGCTATATGACCGCAATTTCGCAGTTTCTAAAATAAGCAACATCCAACTCACGTTTCTAGAGGGTCGTGGATGAGAATAGGTAAATAACCATGTGACGGATGGCTTTTAAAGGCGGGTGCTTTTCTGACGTCACTCAAATCAGAGGAGTTGGCTGGAATCAGAATATAGTCAGCCATTCCTACGATCCTCCATCACTGGGGAGTTGGGTACCACCTGGCAGTCAAAAGTGGAGCTACGCTAACTTTCATTACTCAGCTTGCCCAGAAGAATAACCTTGGTGAAATGAATATTCGCAATTATTTTAATACACAGATGACAGAATCAAATAAGTTGAGGCTCAATGGATAATGCGTATCGCGAGTCGTCTCTCAAGCCAACAAACGTCATCGTGATCAAGATATTTCAGTTTTAGAAAAAGGTGAAATTTACCCCCAATTATTTTAATATTTAAGATTATATTATACGAACCACCACCATATTGAAATTAATCACCCGAGAAAGCCTTCTCGTCCAATACAGTGGTACATTTTTCTCGAATTTAGCAGGGACCTGATGACTGGTTCAGCAGGTAGTCGACCTAGGCATTGAAGATTCAGGTGGCCACCATTTTGATTCCATTAAGATGGTGGCAGTATCAAAATGGCAATTACGGTGCATGGAAGGAGGGCTACTTCCGCAGAAAGAATCATTTAATTGGGTTCAAGCATTTAGGAATTGATAGACATACCCTACACAGACTGACACACAAACGCACAGACACTGACCACCGAGTGATAAGCCTATTTCCTTTTTATAATACTAGGCTAAAAATCAATGCTTGGCTTGCATATTATTATTATTATTATTATTATTATTATTATTACCGATTGTACTTTAGGAAACCGTTAATATAATGGCTCGAGTGTGCATGGTTGTAATTATTAGGGTCTAGGATAGGGTCAGGTGCCTTGGGACTTCAAACAAGGTAGCATCCCTGTAATAGCCAGGAGTGAGAGTGGAAAGGAACCGGGTTTAACCTAGACCCATAAAATAACAATCGGAGTGTCATAAACTACCAGGTCACAATTCGTCTACCTCCTGGCATGAGAATCATTTCTAATTGAAGACCTTAGAAACGGTTTACCTCTACCAAACACCAGAGCCTCGGAAAAACTACTAGCACCATTGAAGAAAAGAATGGGAAGACATACCTCAAGAATTTTATGGAACTGGAGCTATGATCGACCTGACGTGGACAACTGTCAACTTTGAGTTGAGGCATGGGTTTACACGTCTGGTGGTCCATGGTTTGCACCACCTTATTTGTATTAACAAATGTTTCCATGAAACTACAGTGACGTGTGTATTCCAAAAAACAAAACAAGAAAACAAAAAAACACACAATCAATCAAAGACTATGCAATACAAAGTGCCAGAGCGCAATTTCAGTGTACATCTTCATACACCCTGGGCACAAAGTCCCGTTACCCCTATACATTTCAGGAAATACATTGATTTTTTAACATTTTCTGTTTCAGATATAATCAATGGCTGCTACTAGTGACTATAGCATTGAAGAACGCATTGTCACAAGCACTTGGGTTCATGAGAGACCAAGAACAGGGAAACCGTTGGAACAGGTGCGTACTGACTTTGAGCAGCGATTCGGACGACAGCCTCCTCAAAAGACAACACTTTTACGTTGGGAAAAGAAACTGTTCGCTACAGGCAGAGTGAAGGACAAACCAGGAAGTGGTCGACCATCAACAACAGAGGAACAATGCCGAGAAGTCGTGGAGTCAGTGGAAAGATCACCAACGAAGTCAACTCGTAAACGATCCGCGGAACTGGGTATACCCCGGTCAACTCTGCGCAAACACATGAAACATGACTTAAAGTTGCACCCATATCGACCAAAGAGTTGTCTTTTGAGGAGGCTGTCGTCCGAATCGCTGCTCAAAGTCAGTACGCACCTGTTCCAACGTTTTCCCTGCTTTTGGTCTCTCATGAGTCCAAGTGCTTGTGACAATGCGTTCTTCAATGCTATAGTCACTAGTATCAGCCATTGATTATATCTGAAACAGAAAATGTTAAAAAATCAATGTATTTCCTGAAATGTATAGGGGTAACGGGACTTTGTGCCCACCCTGTACTTTATTTTCGATGGTTATTTTGCTGCAATAAAAGTATTATTATCATAATAGTAACTGTCAGCACTGGGATTCGAACCTCGAATCTCAGAACGTGCAACGCCCTATTCAAGTTTGACTTCGCGACACGATAATACCCACCATGTAGGAATGCATGTAATCTCACATCCGATCCCACTGAAAAAGGTATAATAAAGGGAAGACATACTTTGAATTTACAATGGAAGTGTACTGAGGTGCATCACAGAACCGTAAAATGTCCATGAATTTACTTCCATGCACAAGGATTGATACAAAATACAGTTTTTAGCCAATAAATCTTCACAAGGTGTTGTCCTTGATGGCGAACTCCCACCTTGGTCTAAAGTTTGGGACTCGAATACATTTTGTCAACTCATCGTTCCTCGAGCACACATTTTTACATAATCAATATTTAACAACATACGCCTAGAAAGTTGAGATATGAAACTAGGGATGTGGCCAATAACACCCTCACAACTGCTAAGACGGGGTGACCAAGAGACGTGAACTATGGCGTTGCCTGGGCAACAGCATACCAGCTAATTTTCCCACCCCTTGGTGACCAAGGGCTCCAAGCTAAGCCCAGCTTTGCCTCCACTTAAGTTGTGCCACGTTCCACCTTTACAACTTTCCTGTCGATCCACTTTAATTTAGCTCGTGATTGGCTACGGGGTGCAGTGTTTAGGTTCTCGCCTGCTGACCCCAAGATTGCGTGATAGAATTCCGACGCGGTCGGTTGGCATTTCAGGGTGCTTAAATGTAAGACACCTGTGTAGGAAATTCATTGACACATTAAAGATCCTCTTCGGGGTCAATTTCCAGCAACTCGGCGTCTATATATTTCTACAACAATGGCAGTAAATAGGGACGCAAAATTATTATTATTAATCGGTACTTGTTTTCGTCCATCTTGGATTGTGTTGGGATATCCATGGCCTCGGATGACTGTATGTCGACCCCTGATTATTCCCGTTTTTCGACGGGGTCGGGGATGAAATGCGATGAATGTCTATGTGGCGGATTGCTTTTACAGCCTGATACCTTTCCTCATTACAGGAGTTAATGAGAGATGGAATGAATGAAGACAAATGGAACTGGGCAAGGATGAGGAAGGAAGTGGCCGTGGCCTGTCAGAAGGTACCGTCCCATCATTTGCATGGAGTTGAAATTGGGAAACCATGGAAAAGCATTTCAAAGACGGCCGACGGTGGGGCTTGAACCCACGTCTACCGAGTCCACAGATAGCTTGACCCCAAGGCGTAGCGCTGCGCGTTATTGAGCGTAGCTACTGGGATGACTGTAATGTTCGGTAGGCCTATCTTAATTTGTTTTCTTTTTGTTTCTAACCCAACTGAGCTCTTCTTGTTGCCATCAAATACACCCATGGTTATCCCTGCAACTAATATGGCAGGATACCCAGGGTAACATATTCTCAAGGTCTTTTTTTTACCGTCTATAATCTATAAGTTGGACACTTTGTAACGGCTGTAAACTTTGAAGTTTAATCCCATATTTTGTGTATATTTCTATTTAAAATTTAATATTTAATGCTCTTTTATAATAGATTATCGTAATTCGTATACCTAATGTAATAATAATTAAACATTGCAGACGTGTAGCGTGTCTTAACGCACTAAGCTAGACGGCTGGGTAAAGTAATTAGAAGCATCATTGTATAATATTTTGTCGCTAAACAGTGGCCACGATTAGCTGAAGATTACAAGTTTTCTCCCCATTGTTAAGTTCCACGTGTTTTTCAATTATCAAGGGAAGTACAATACCTAATGATGGGTTTATGAGAGCATTACGTTAGTTCCTAACCGTGGTGGGAGAAACAAATCCACGTTGAGTATCCTATAAGCTTTGTGGCTGTTTACTAGTAAAATTTCTTCTTCGTGGCAGTGCTGGCGGCAAGCGCGGAATATACAATCGAGCTTCATGGCGTGAACAGCTGGCAGCTCCATAAAGTGAGAAACGAGAAAACAAGTTAAAGAAAACAGAAGGAGATCCAGCAAACGTGACAAGACACTTTACGGCCTTAACCTATTTATTATTTCTATTATTATTATTATAATTATTCCTTTATATTTCAAATTTATCATGTCCATAGGTGCGAGTGTGTGGTGAGATGATTCTACGAAAGGAGTGGTTGTTAAGGTTATTCATGGTTGGATTTTTAGCCTATATTCAGCATATGAAAAAATAGGCTTATGAGATCACCTTTTTCGTCTGTGTGTCTCTATTCAGTATACCCTCGCTTATCCGGGCTAATGACCGGGGTAAATGGCACGGATAATCGGAAGACACGGATAATCAAAAAGCATGTGTTTATTTTAAGAAGAATGCCTTCTATTATTTTTAAAAATATTCAGTACGGTACCATATAAAGTAGGCTATAATACATTTATAAAGATAACTCACCCACATTATTGTGCTGTCTGTAATGGTTCATCAGCTTCCTTACCTCGAGACCTATTTAGCGTGCAGCAATAATGCCACCATATTTCAACCCTCTTTGTCCCATATAATCCAACAGGGTATCTACACACTGTTGATCAATCTTACTGTGTGACAATTTAAAAGATGTTGACCCTTTAAGCGGATCCCTCAATGGAAAGCAGACAGCAACTTTGAAATAAGCCTACCCCCACCTCCTTACGTAACTTATATTTCGCTATTACAAAACAAGACTGGACAAAGCAAGAAGTCGTTGACCTGTCATAAAGTATCGCAAATATATGTACGAAAAATACCAGGACTACTCTGCAAAAATATGTACAAAAAATAAGTTCAAACGTATTCAACTTACAGTGCAGTATCAATTGCAGAGAATTTTTTGTAATGTATACTGTATTCTCAGTTAGTTTTAATTAGGCGAAAACATGCACGGTAAATCCGCAAACTGGATAATCCGCCCCGGATAATCGAGAGTATTCTGTAAATCTAAATGGTTATAGCGTTTTAATTGACACTCTTTAAGGATATAGAACCATTTTGTCTGACTCCGACCATGTCCTTCAAATTTAAATACGTTTCACCAATACAACATAGCGGCTGTGCGAAATATTTCACCAGCATTCGATGCGAACGTTTGCATAGTGATAGAACATACTAAGGCAGTAGCGTAGCCAGGATTTTAGTTGTTTTTTTTTGGGGGGGGGGGCATTAGGTCCTCATCTATTACTGCAGAAGTTCATATATTTTTTTCTGATTATAAGTTAAATCAATGCAAGAGTGAACTGTTAGTTAAATCTTGGAACTATTGTAGTCTAATATTCTTGTCTAGAATAAAGGATGGCAGTATAATATTGTTAACTTTAATAATGTTTAGCTTATGTGACATTGACAAGCTATGGGCAAGTTGACATCTTATACTAATAATATAGTGAGGAAATATACATATAGGTCTTCTTCTGTGGTGTTCAATCCGAAGATTGGTTTGTAGCAGCTGTCCATGAACTCCGGTCTGTGGCTAGTCTCTTCATGTCCAAGTAATTATCACAACCTAAGTCGTGAATGATTTGTTTTATGTATCCCAGCCGTGGTCTACCTCTGCAGTTCTTTCCTTCCACATTGCCCTCCAGTATTGTGTGCAGAAGACTTTCATGCCTCAAGATATGTCCAATCGAATTGTCTCTTCGGTGAGTAAGCATATTCCATAAACATGGCTTCTCTCCAATCCTCTTCAGCGTTTCTTCATTACTGATTTTGTCCACCCATGGAATGTTTAGTATTTTCCCGTAGCACCGCATTTCAAAGGCTACTATTCGTTTCTTATCAGCCAAGCTAAGAGTCCAGGTTTCACTACCATACAACAGTACGCTCCACACATATATCTTCACAAGACGTTTCCTGAGGCTCATACTAATGTGTTTGCATGTAAAGAGCTTTCCTTTCTTGTTGAATGCTATTTTGGCTTGGTTGATGCGGCTGACTATTTCTCTTCTACTTCTTCCATCTGCTGTTATTTTGCTACCAAGGTAAGTGAACTCCTGTACATTTGTCAGCTGTTCTCCATTTAAAGTACAACGAGGAGGTTCATACTGCCGGCAACAGAGAAGAACTTTGGTTTTCATTTTGTTGATCTTCATGTTATATTTGTTAAAGGTGGATTCCATTTCTGCTAATGCATAATTCAGATCATCTTCGTTTTCTGCCAGGACTGCGATATCATCCGCAAAGCGAAGCATGGTAATTCTTTCTCCTTGAATCTTGAGACCTCCAGTCATTGGCAAATTATCATTTACTTCATCTATTGCTTTTTGGATGTATGCATTAAAAAGAATTGGTGAGAGCGAACAACCTTGCCGAACTCCTTGCTTAATGTTGGCCTCTGTTGTGGAATCTCCACATCGTAAAACGGCTATCTCGTCTTCATACAATTTCCAAATTGTCCTCCTGTCCTTGTACTTAACACCCAGTTCTTTCAACACCATGAATAGTCTATTCCACTCAACCTTATCAAATGCCTTCTCCAGGTCTACGAAAGCAATGAATGTATCAAGATCTTTTCTTAGTCGTTTCTCTATAATCATTCTTAAAGCTAGGATTGCTTCTCGAGTCCCTCTACCCTTCCTGAATCCAAATCGATCTTCTGTCAACGCCAACTCTACCTTTCCTTCAATGCGTTTCAAGATAATGCTGGTGAGTATTTTAGAAGCATGAGTTACAAGGCTTAATGTGCGATATTGGTCACATCTATTAGCAGATGATTTCTTTGGAATGGGCACTATGACACATAGGTACCAGTCAGTAAATTGTAAACCCTTTATGGGATAGTGGTCTCTATATTAGCCACCTCTCATAAGGACAGTTTATGCTTTCAATCTTTAAGTCAAATTTCGGAGAATTTTCATGTTGAAGTGCTAGTATTTCTAAAAAGCAAATATTATATAAGTTACGTATCTACTTGGCGTAATGTGTTGGATAAAATTTAAAACAAATTAAAACTAAAAACATAAACAATTGAAGTGAAAAAATAAAATATAAATATAGAAATGAAAATCATAAAAATAAAATTACAATTATAAAAGAAATATAACAATTAAAATAATAAACATAACTATAAAAGAATTATGAAAATAATTGTAAAAATCAATACGAAATTAGCTAATTAATTAATTCAATAAAAATATCAATATTGAATCTATAAGAACATAAATTGAAAATTAAAAATAAATATATAAACATGAAAATTAGAGAAACAAAAAATAACATTATTAATAATTATAATAATTAAAATAAATTAAAATGTAAAAACACATAAAAATAACACATAGTTTTGCCCTATAAAGGGTTAAAGAAAGGGCAGTTTACTGTACCCTTAAGAAAGAGCACTATGTCCATAATGTTTGACAATCTCACCAATATCCACAATGATGTCTCTATGAACTGCCATGAGTGCAAGAGCCGTCAGCCTTTCCTCAGCAGTTTTACTTCTCAAGTATGTCATTAGCCTCTTCAGCGTGGAGAAGCATCTCTCTACAGAGGCTGTAGTTACTGGAATAACAGCCAGGATTGTAAGGAGTGTAGCAATGTTTGGAAAGGAGGTCTTGTCGATTTTTTTTGAGAACTTCAATCACAGTCTTTGGTTGACTTTCTGTTGAGATTCTGCAGTTCAGCTTCCACAAACGCCACCCTGCCTCCAGAATGTCTTTGTTTGTGGTTTGAAGATCACTTTTGTAAAATTCAATCGCATTCCCAATGTCACCAAAATCTTTCTTAACTGCATTATGCGACAGCAGACACTCCAAGCCCTGCTTCCAGTCGACCCGCAGTTGACCGACCGGATCAGGGAATGGATGAATGAAGCCCCCCATCTAGCGGCGAGGATATGATCTGTGCCGGCTGCCGAAACCTGTCGCACTCCCCCGGAGCAATGATTAAATGAATGACAGATGAAACGAAATGATAGTGGAGAGTGTTGCTGGAATGAAATTGTGACCGGGAAAACCGGAGCACCCGGAGAAAAACCTGTCTGCCTCCGCTTTGTCCAGTACAAATCTCACATGGAGTGACCGGGATTTAAACCACGGACCCAGCGGTGAGAGGCCGGCGTGCTTCAGCCTAAGCCACGGAAGCTCTAATACACTTAACATAATAATCATAATTTAATACGAACCTTTTAAAACAAATCTAATAACTTTACATTCTATCAGTGAGCAATGCGTCTTTCTTGTGCAGAGAAAATTATTTTTAAAAGCTGTACCTATATAATGAAAAGCTACACATAACAATAAAAACTTGCATTAACTTACCAAAGATTTATCCAGTTTTGACTTCTTTATGACAAAGCGGTCCATTTTTAAACACTCGCTAATGTGACAAAAAGAAAAGAGCAACTATCGAAGAACTTGCGACTCTTCCTCAACACTACCACTAACAGACTGTATATCGCCTCTCTCAGAGACACAAAACCGCCGTAAATCCCGACAATGGCGACAATCAACCACGCAGCGTCAGAATTGTAGCCATTATTGAACACTGATATTTTTAGGAAATGGTAATTAAGAGCTGACAAGAGAGTGTAAGTAGACAAGCTATAACTGGCCCCCTGCAGAGAGGTCTTTTGCTAACTGGCAATCCTAATCTCTTGGCAGACTTTTGTCTCAATCACCTGGTTGTATCCCCAGTACTGAGGCCCGTACTGTAGGCCTACTTGGAAAATCCCCTCACGTCACAATCCTAATTGCTACCCTGTTATTTCAGCTCTTTCAAGCAGTACAGGTACGGAAAATGATGTCTGGCCATGCTGAGAGTGTTAGTACATTGCCATTGCATTTACTGTACGGTATTTAACATTTCGTTGTAGGTTCTAAATTTGTTCGAGCCGTTTCTGGATTTATTTGGGGGGGGGGGGGGGCTCAAGCGAACTTGAATTATTTACATAGCCATTTCTCCAGATTTAATCAACCGAACACAGTGAAACCTAACACCCTACATGTCTATAGAAGATTGAATCAACTGGCATCTAATTCAATTCAATTCTTCCAATTAATGAAGATGGCGGCTGTGCGAAAATTAAAAATTAAGTTTTTAGTTTTTGTGTCCTGATCATGCGATCAAAGAGAACGTTGGAATAATAAACCTACGCAATAATCTTTATCTAATGACACATAACTCTCTATCCTACATAGGCCCATAGAACAATCCAACATGGCGATCAATCGACATATTTAGACCGTTCTCAATATCTGAGAATCTATTACAGCAATCAAACTTAAATTCTGTATGTTGATAGAGGCTACTGACAGTGTTTACCTATGGAACTTTAAATATGCTGACGAACACAAAACCAACATGGTGGCGATGCGAAATATTTATATGGATTTTTCTCACGAGCCAGTATCCCAGCGCAGAGAAACTTAGCACGCTATATCTTCATACAAGGCTTAATACTTAACTGGCGCCTAATTTAATTCGAATTCTATGATAACTTAAAAATAACGGCTGTGCTACATTTTTAAAATCACGTTTATAATCCTCGTGTGCTAAACAAGCGATTGAAATGTTGGTTGGTATAATGAGCCACAATTATAATATTCATCTGCTGGCATAGAATTTTATAGCATATATACTCTATAAAAGAATCCAACATGACATCCATACGATACATTTCACCGGTTCTCAATATCTCCGAAACTATTCAAGTAAGCAAACTGAAATTTTGCATGGTGTTAGAGGGCCGTTAAGTAAGGACAAATCATTGACTTTCCAAATCCTGAGCAACACAGAAAGCAACATGGCGGCCAAGTGATTTTCAAATATTTAAAATAACTCGTCTGGTGATCAAATCACCCAAGTGCAATGACATTTTGCACAGTGAATCTTTATTCAGAGATTAGTATAGAGACATCTAATGATGTTCAATTGTTTTCAAAAATTCAAGATTCATTAGTTCGAAATTATAAAACCTTATTTTTTATTTTTCGTATGTTATTCAGGTGATTGAAACGATAACATGATGTGCTATGATAACAATCATTATCTAATGGCACTAAATTCTGTAGCTTACTTTTCGTAAATCATAGAAGCCATGCATTCGACTTTCCTAAAAATCAATTTCCGTTGTTGCTGAAAGATGCCGTCTCGCGGGAGGAGTCTTAATCACCGATATTGAAGGCTATAATTATATTCTGGCACATACGGAACTTATCATAGTAATTGTGATGGTGAAAATATAGGTCGTGAACCAAACGCTATTAGTAATTCGCATGGAAAATCCTTTTAATAGGCAGGAGAGTTTGAATGGAAAAGATCAGCGGGATGCATGAAAATAGGCTATATAGTTCTTCACGGAACTACTTGTTTAGAAATATAATAATTCATTTTTGTTTTTTAAAGTAGACAATTACCGATGTTTTCCTGTGTTTAAAAGTCTCTAATCAGCTTCCTGGCGAAATGTTCTAGGTCACTACGGTGTGTTCAAACATCCATCAGATCTTGAAACTCCCTGAGCAAAACTACTTCATGGCATTAAAAACTTTCAAATAGTACTTCACTACTGAAGAAAGTAAGCATTAGAACAAAAGAAAGGTGGGATAACATGAGCAGGGGAATGGGAGAAGAAGACATCTAAAGCGCCCATGTACACTGCTGTGCAAAACTTACGGACGAACTGTCGCATGTTGTGTCACTGCCAGTAAAAAAGCTCGTTGGACCACAAACCATACATGGGAAGACCTGCTACAGTATGGTACGGAAGGCAACTGATGTGACGAACAGAAATGCCACTTTTAAACAAAGACAATAAATTGCACTTAAGTCCCTGCAACCCATGATGGTCCCATGGACATCACAAAAGAAATGACATGGTTCTTGAAGGGGTGTGTGATCACCATGGACGGCGATGCATGCTCTGCAACGTGTTCCCTTGCTGGCCACAAGATTGGTAAGGAGTTCTTGATATGTTGTGACTTAATCTAGCCTAGCTCTATTTGCACAGCAGTGTATAAACAAATGGATTTAAACGGAATTTATGTATCGATATTTGTCATTATTGATTTATCGCTCTTTACTTTTCTTATATTTGTCTACACATAGAACGCTCCTTTCTGAACAGGTGTTACGATAAAACTTTGTGCCCGTGCTCACAGAAGCACGGTCAAAAAATGTTGCCCTGGATTTTATTGTGAATATAATTTTGGTATAAAAAATAATGTAGGACGTTTATCGTCTGATTAAAAAAAACACCGACCTAAGTAACATGGCCTCATTCATACTCAGAACAATTAGAGATATTACGTGCGTGTCCATATGCTGCTGTTCATTGATTTAGGATCTTTTGCGACATCGTAGCCATATACTTGGGTGTGTGTGGAATATGTGTGATAACCTGTGTTATTGTGAAGGCTGTGTGAGTGTGTGTATTTGTAATTCAGGTGAGTATTGGGAAGGATGTGGCCGTGGCTTTACGTTTGGAACCATCCCGTCATTCACCTGGAGTAGAAGTGGGGAAACCACAGGAAACACTTCCAGGATGGCTCTTCTCAGTTTTGCCTCACGAGTCTGAGTGTGCCCCGTTGCAGCCCTCAGACCAACAATAAATTTATTGGCAGAGTCGGGAATCGAACCGGGGCCTTCGCGGTGACAGCCAAGAATGATAGCCACTACGCTAAGAGATGGACGTGTGTGAAGAACTTGCTGACAAAGTATGAGACCGCAAAATTAAATTTGCAACATAAGAAACTTTATTATCCAGTTAGTACAGTATAAACGACATTGATATCCAAACAGAGAAATCTACACGTGTCTATTTATATAAAATTAGCATGTGGTATAAATTCAATAATACTTGCCTCGCTTGGCTTACAATTTTTTACTTTCACTCATGGGCAAATTTCACAGCCGGATTCCTATCCTGACATCAACCTTAGGCCTATCAGAGGAGTTAATGAGAAGTGAAACGAATGAATGATGAATCGCGTCAATGAGTTGTGGCCAATTACAAGTTATCGTCCCGTAATATACTGGAAGGTAAAAGTGTGAAACCATTGGTAACTATTTCAAGGACGGCTGACGATGGGGTTCAGAATTACTCTTCTCCCGAGTGGTGATATAGCGTGATGTGTTTAAATTCTGCCTAGAAATTTAATTCTGGTCGGAGGGATGGAACGGGGTTCGCTGTGCCCAGTGAAACATGACTGAGAATAAATGGGTTTGATTCCCACCTCAGCCATCCTACAAATGGTTATCCCAATTTTTCTCCAGGCAAATTCCGGGACGGATTCTAACTTAAAGCCATAGTCACCTCCTTCCCAATCCTAGTCTGAGTTACAATTACACACATTTACAGCACCACAATTACACAGGTTATCAGACACATTATATACACTCAATACACGCGGCTAAATGACCACGATGTCCCAAGCCCCTAAATGAAACAACAATAATAATAACAGTCTCTCCTTAGGGGCAGATGAACTCACTGTTCCGCCCCTTAAAAAACAGTCATCATCATCATCATCATCATCATCATAATCATCATTTTTTTCTTCTCTAATGGCTCAGTGGAAACGTTCTCGCCTGCTGTCACCGAGGTTGCAGGATCGAACCCTGGCGCAGTCAGTTGGCATTTGAGATTGCCAAAATGCAAGGGAGCCATGTTAGTAGATTTACTGGCACGTTTAAGATCCTTTTCGGGCAAAATTCCGGCACCACGGCGTCTCTAAAAGCCTCAGTAGTTAAGAGGGACGTAAAACCAATAACATTATTTTTATATAGAATTATCTTCTATTTCAGCCCCTTCTTCTAATTCTCTTTCTATCTGCACGAAGTTTCTAACACCTCTTTCACTTGCGCTTTGTAGCTTGAGTATTGTCATTGAGATAAAACATACAGTAAAAATAATGTAAAATGGAAATCCTTCAATGACTGCACATACCCTTCAGGAATAATGAAAGGACCTGTCTCTCAATTGTCTGGGTCATCAGAAATATTCTCACAAAACTTTCGTTGTTACTTATGCCAAAAAAAAGGAAGTATTATACCATGCTCCCTTCTCTGCCTGGAGCAGCGAACAGCCTGTTTCCTGATGTACACGCAATTAACTATATATTTTTGAAAATGTGTAATACATGCATATTATTTTAGTTTTGCTATGATAAAGAAAATGTGTGGAGTTGGCCATTATTTCGTCATAACTTGTTGCTTTTCTTCGATGTGAGGGCTTCTAACGATACTGAATACAGCAGCATTGTGGCAGCTAATCAGCTCTGCTACACTCTGTTTCCCCAATCCCGCTTCTTGTCTCAGCATTCTCCACCAAGTTTTGTTGTTTTCCTTCCCTGTCTAACACTTACGAACACTGATAAACTATGTTGATTATGAAAATATTTTATACTTCACAATATCTATTTTATTAACTGCGACATTGCCAAGAAACAAACTAAAATTAAAGTTCATTATGGCAAGACGCTTGAGCTTATAATTACACATTGTAAGTTCATGCATTAAAAATGGGAGAATATGTTTGCACCTAAACACAAAGAATGGCTTGTATATGCACTAAAATTAAGACAAAATATGTATTGTGACTGAATCGCTTTATAGGCTGTATTGTGCAAGAATGTTTATGGGGGAAATTCAATTTGAAGAGATAAAATGTGTTTGTGAGACAGAGAGAGAGAAAGGTAATGCCACGGCACGTACTTTCTAATCCTATTCCCAATAGCAAGTACTCATACGGGTACATGCGCCACAATAACATAGGTTATCATGCAGATTCCACATGCACCAATATCCACGGATCTAATGGCCACGATGTCCCACATCCCTGAATGAACTAAGAACAAAAGAACTTCTCTGCTCACCTTTCGTTTTGCATTTGGACTTCAGTTCTTGAACACTTTTACTATAATTCTGCAAGGGCTCTCTGGTTATGTAGAGTAGCCTACCTAATAGCTATTGGTGCTTTACTTTTCCGACATCGACAGAGGACGAACTAATATGTGACTAGGTAGGAAGTGTACTTAAGCCTGATGCTACGAATTACCTAAAATTTGTTTACACTAGATAATACCAGGAAGTTTCACTAAGTAAATCATACAGTTGCGAAACACCTACGCAACAAACAGGAACAGAGATGAGATGAACAACATTTTGTCTGAAAATATGTTGCCGAAAATGTATGGATATAATATTGCCAATAATGTGAGAGTGGATCCGTGATCACATTTTTCTTAACCCGTTTGATTAATCACTGATGGTAACGGCTCCATATCTCTCGTGTATTCGAACGTGTTGCACTGATTATGCAACAAAACGTTAGCAGTGAAAAGTGTTGATATTAGCATTCATTGCTGGGCCCAAGGTTGCAGGTTCGTATCCTTGCGCAGTCAGCTGGCATTTGAGGGTGCGCTAATGCGAGGGAGCCGTGTCAGTAGATTTACTGGCACGTTAAAGATCCCCTTCGGGGCAAAATTCCGGCATCCCAGCGTCTCCAAAAGCCAGAGTAGTTAAAAGGGACCAATAACATTATTATGTTTATTATTATTATTATTATTATTATTATTATTATTATTATTATTATTAGCATTCATAATATCCTAAGAAACGAAGGGGGATAAACAAAAATTGATCACAACCTTTACTTCTGACGAAGTGAAGACACAAGCATGCGACTAAGACCACACTGTATCGGCTGTGCCTCACATATAGGGGAGAGGACAGGAAGGAGAAATTCAAAGTAGCATTTCCTGCACGTAGTAACCAATATCATTATGAGCCCCCATGACAGTTTGATTTAGTTTCTTCATAAAATTTAAATCAGTATTTTGTCGTGTTGGCAACGTGTCCAATTACATTGGTCCGTTAACAGTAAATGCAGCATCACTATTTTATCAAATTATTATTACTAGTGGACCCGTGCAAGAACTCTCGCACAATGGGTTGTGTGCGCTCCATGTGTACAAAAAAGAAGGAAGATTGTAGTTTTACGTGACCGTGAATCTTGTGATTATGAGCCACGGGACCTCCTTTTTACGTGGAATCCGAACCACAGGACATGGCATTTCACTTCGAAAATCTCACATGCATTGACCGGGAATCGAACCCGGACCGCCTTGGTGAGAGGCACACAGCTAGACCGCTGAGCCACCACGCCCCTACTCCATGTGTACAGACTACCCACCCGGCCCTAGTGCTATGCGGGCTTTACGCGACACAGTAATGCCAGGGGCTATCGTCTTGTTCGTTTGTTTAAAAGCATTTTTAAACAAATATATTTCCGTTAACTTTTCAAGAAACGCAAGATTTTTCCTGTACTATTGAGACGATTTGGATGATTTTGGTACAAACCACACCTTCTAACTCCCTCTGGTCTAGGAGCTTGAGTTTTGTGAAACATACACCTTAGCGTATTATATAATATGATGATTATCTAAGGCTATGTTTTAATCCGGGCTAATGTATAGTTTTCGTTTGACGATATTCTGAAGCTTAGTTTAATTCAGTGTTGTATAGTATATTTTATATTCGGTTTGAACATACTTCGATTGTTAAGAGTAGCTAAGTATGGTAGTCTGTAGCTTGTTAAGAAAGAATGTTATTCGTGAAGGAATTTTGAAAGCTAGGGTTATTCCACATGATGAATGGGGCAGTTCCATGACTCGTCGGACTAGCGACATGGCAACGCTGGAGACTTGGGGTGTCACCCATTAGACGCGTGTCTTTGCAATTATAACCCCTGGCACTACAGCCCGTGAGAGAGCCTAGGACCACCAAGCGACCACTGACCAGCCATTTGTCCTGCAGATATAGGGGTGACGCGTGATCAGCGCATCGGCTCCCTTCGGCCGTTAATCTTGGTTTTCGTGATCGGGGCGCTGCCTCACCGTCAGACAGCTACTCAATTGTCCTCACGAGGCTGAGCACCCTGTTCCAGCCCTCACGCCAGTTTCTAAAATCCCTGACGGAGCCGGGAATCGAACCCGAGGCTCCAGGTGAGATGCTACTCCAACACCACGGGGCCGGCGTCTTTGTAATTGGTGGACCCTATTTTGAACGGAACCCTATTTTGGACGGAAGAGTGAGGATTCAATAACTGCAGCCCGAGACACGATTAGATGGCTGAGGAGCAGGAACTGTTTTGCACTGTTGTTTGGAGAAGTAGTTCCTCGGGTATGTAAGACTGTGTCGTACATATCTCAAGGTCTTAATTTTGAAGACATATTTATAAACTGTATCTTGAAGTACTGCATGTGAAAATGGCTGTCTATCCGACACTTAATTATTCAATTTTTTTCTGTATTTGGACGTGCTGCTTGTTAGTATAGCTGTCTATTGCTGGAACGTAATTATTCAAAGCTGTTTTCTCTACTTAGAAGTGCTGCGTGTTAGTATGGCTGTCTAGCCGGAACTGAATTATTCAGAACTGTTTTCTGTACAAGACAGTGCTGCCCCCATTACAAGCATGGCAGCATGTAAGGTAGCGACAGTTCTGGGCCCTCCGGTAGCGCCACTGAAGATTATCAAACAAGACTGCTTTAGGCTTTAGGCCTACAGGCTGATGCAGAATTTCTCGCGATGAATCATATATTTCTTTGTCACTTTGCTGATAAGCGTTCGCTTGGGGGACATAAAAAACGATAGAGATCGATTTTGGCTCAATGCATTATGTCCTCTTACAATTTCCGCGGCTTATATTCAGACACTATGTGGATATATAAACTTATCACAATAGTCAGAATATTCAACACAAGTAAAATTATGTACAGGACATGGTATGGAAAGAATAAGAGGAGAGAACTTGTAGTTTTACGTGACTTGAATCTCGCGATTGTCAGCCATGGAACCTCCTATTCTCTTTTTTACGTGGAATCGAAACACCGGATATTACAATTAACCTCGAAAATCTCACATGCATTACCCGGGAACTGAACCCAGTCCACACTGGTGAGAGGCATGCAATTGCTGATGCGCCACCAAGGCCTTGGTATGTAAAGATATAGCACAATTTCTTAAATACACTCATTAATTTGAAACTTCGATTTGCATGAACTTCCGAGGTCATTGACGTTTCAGGTCAGGATATGCTGCCCTCACATGACGTGACAAAACTAGAGCGCTGTCATAGAGGGTGACAATACTGTAGTTCCAAAGCTGTCACGAGATATCAGGCAGTCCACCTCATGACGTTGTGGCTGTCACCGCGGAGGTCCGGGTTTGCCAAGAAATTTAATTCTAGTCTTAGTGCTGGAACGGGGTACACTCAGCCTAGTCAGTCAGAACTGAGAAGAGGAGTGTTCGATTCTCACGTCAGTCATCCTAGTCATATCCTGAAAAATATCAGGGTGGTACCTAAATTAAAGCCACGGTCGCCTCCTACCAAATCCTACCTCCAGTTTCAAATACACTCACTACTATAGTCATCACAATGACACAGGTTATCAGACAGGTTCTAACACAATTACAAGGGGCTACATGACGGCGATGTCGCAAAGCCCCTAGAATGAATGAACAGCAAACAATATCAGCTGCCAGGCGTGAATATCAAGAAATGGTTAAGTATTTTTAACGCAATTTGAGACCCAGGATAGTGGAAGAAAATTAGTCTATTTTATTCTTTTAATATCCTCTAGAAACTTAATTCAAGTTTAACTAAATGAATGGGTACTATCCTTTTTTTTTTTTTTTTTTTTTTTTAGCGTATGGCTTTTAGTGCCGGGAGTGTCCGAGGACATGTTCGGCTCGCCAATGTTTGTAGCCGCTTCGAGACGGACACCCAATGGGTGAGCTACAAGTACCGTTGGGGAGGAAAGTTTGGATGGAAGGACTAGGAATTGGAAGGTAGCGGCTGTGGCCTATAGTTAGGGACCAACCCCGGCATTTGCCTGGAAGGAAGATGGAAAACCACAGAAGACCATCTTCAAGGTTGCCGGCGGGGGGATTCGAACCTCCTCGCCTCCCGGATGTGAGCGACTGCCATCAGTCATGCCGTAACCACCACGGCTAACTCACCCGGTGGTACTATCCTAGATGGCACGCCACTGATTGTGAGGTCTGTAGTTGTGTTCTTGCACGCTAATAATACTGTAGCAAGTTGCATGTGTAAGATGTTGGAGAGCTCCTGAGAAGCACGGTCTCACCACACTTTGCGGTCAAATCGAACAAGATTTTGCCCTCTTGGAGCTTACGTTTTAAGGCCACAATCTCAGCACCTGGTTTCTTGTTCCTTCTCCATTTCTCACTGACTTAGCCGCAATGCACCTTGACCATCCTGAGGACTAACCATTGCGATTTCACAATACTATTTAGTTCGGGATACACTCGAAAACACTCACACTGTCCTGAAACTCCTCTGACATGGTAAATGTCTCATCTTACCCAAAATCAAGATTTACAGTACCGTGAGTATTACTCTACTTTTTTTAAACTAGCAGTTGTGCCCGGCTTCGCCCGGTTGATTTATTTGTTTTATGGATGATAATGAATACCACTACAGAACCGGAGCACTCAAGGATAAGAATCGGAATAAATGAAAGTAAATTTGAAAGCAACAACGCTTATTGCAGTTGACGACCTCAGTATACTGCACCAACACCATCGCCCTTCAGAGGCATACTATTGTCATGCTGATAACTGTTTTCAGGCGCCTAAGAAATTGTTTTACACTAATTACTCCCCGTGACTGCAATTTATAAGCAGTTCGCCATTCAGCACCTGAACATGGTAGGGGCGACGTGATGCAGCCCGCATAGCCAGGCAACAATACACTTAAGTATTATTAAAGCTGTTCGGGAGCGCTTGTTCTTCCGACTTACTGAACAAAAATCAAGCTTTAAGGTTACCTTAGAAGTGTAGCCTAATGCTACATAGTCTAAACTATTCCTCTTGAATCAGGCTATCATATACAAAAATAATTTTTCGAATCCGACAGGTAGTTCCAGAGATTAGCGCGTTTAAACACACAAACAAACAAACAAACTCTTCAGCTTTATTATATTAGTATAGATAGACTAAGAGAGTAACGGTTTCCTGTACCACTGTAGGTTCAACTATTCACATAGTTTAATTAACTGCTAATTTCCTCAAAACCTGTTATTTTGAGCCTCTGAAAATACGTGCCGGTGCGCCGTATTACGGCATATCCACACAGACAAAAGTAAAGAAGAACGAAGGAAGATTGTAGTTTTACGTGACCGCTAATCTCGAGATCATGAGCCACGAGACCTCCATTTTTCGTGGAATCCGAACCACAGTACATAGCATTCCACTTTGAAAATCTCACACAAAAGTGATCGGCTGTGTTAATCAGACCGTAGAAACCCTCGCTTGATGTGCCCAAGGAAGTTGCGGCATGGAATTATAGTGTAGTCGGTTGTCATTTGAGGATGCTAAAATGTGGGAAATCCCTGTCAGTCCAGTTACTAGCACCATAAAATTCTCGTTCTGAGGATAAAGTCCACCACATCGGCTTCTCTAAAACCAAAGTAGTTAAATGGTATGCTAATTATTATCATTATTATTATTATTATTTATAATATGCAGTAGTAATAATTTCAGTCATTCCAGCAACAACGTATCTTGTGAGGTGTACTTTTCCACTATACAAGCCTTGGCTTGGATCAGGACGGCCAAGAATTCGGAATTCTTTTATACAACTTTCTATCCTGTTTAGTAATATGTTCAGGAATCTGGGACACTGCCGCTTGCTGTCTCCTGTGTTAACTTTCCAGACGGATCATTCATTTGCGGGCAGCCAATATGTAGTGCGGGTATTACTCACCCCGTCATGCTCAATTTTCAATCCGAAACTATTTGGGATAGAAATACCATTCAAATTATGTTGTATGGTATTCATTTGGATGTTTATGTTCAGTGGTAAATAAATTGTATGCACTGTTTCAGAACATATGTTGGTACTGTACGTCCGTCAATATGGGTGCCGTGGAATAGCCCAATATCAGGTGTTCTTACTTACTATTATTATTAATATTATGGTTACAAATATTTTATCAATAGTTTTCAATCGTTTATACAGTGTAAGAGTAAACAGAATATTTGAAACAGCCTGTAAATATCCATTTGGAGTAACGAACGATCGTGTGGCCTTCGGAGAGGCCGAGTGCAGGTCTTTCTAGTTGACGCCCGTGGGCGACCTGTGCGTCGTAATCAGGACAGAGTGAAGATGAAGACGTCACATACACACAGTCCCCGAGCCACGAGAATTAAACCCAGGAGATTAAAATCCCTGATGGTTCGGCCGGGAATCGAACCCGGGGCACATCAGCCCAAAGCCTAGAGCGCTAACCATTTAGCCACGGAGCCGGGCATTTGGAGTGAAGAGAGGTAATTGAAACCGTAAAGTACAACGAGGTAGGTTTTGCTTCTCAATATCCCTGTCGCAATATTTTGGTAAATATAGAAGCTGGTATTCAGAAAGGTGTAAGACAAGGTTACAACTTAGCACCCATACCTTTCAATCCGTACATTGAACAAGCGATGAAGGGAATTAGAAAAAAAAAACAACTAGGAATAAAGAACCAAGGAGAAATAATCTCAATTCTAAAATATGCTGATGACATTGTCTTCTTAGCCGATTAACCAGAGGATTTGAATGGATTTTTAAATGGTAAGGATTCCGTCCTAAGGAAGAAATAAAAGAAAAGTAATGGAATGTAGCCGAAAGAAAACAGAAGCCCCTATTGACGTCAAATTGGCAGGTGAAAGGGTAAAGGAAGTAGGAGACCTCTGCTACTTAGGAAGCAAAATAACCAGTGATGGACGAAGCGAAGAGGATATTAAAAGTAGGTTGGCTCAAACAAGGAAAGCATTTCTACAGAATAGAAATCTGTTTACATCAAATATAGATTTAGATATTAGGAAGTATTTTTTGAAAGCCTTTGTCTGGAGCGTGGCGCTCTATGGAGGTGAAACTTGGACTGTTGGTACAGCAGAACGAGGGGAATAGAACCATTTTAAATGTGGTTTTACAAGAGAATGATGATTATCAGATGGGTAGATAGAGTAAAAAATGAAGTGGTATTAAGACAAAGTTGGCGAAGAGAGATGTTTTCTGGCGACTGCTAATGAAGAGAAGAGATAGGTTGATATGATACTTACAAAGACGCCCAGGAATAGGAAATTTAGTTATGGAAGGAAGGGTCGAGGATAAAAACTGTAGGGGTAGACCAAGGTTAGAATATGTTAAACAGATTGCCTCGGATGTAGGGTGTGGTAACTATGTAGAGATTAAGGCGTGGAGAGCTGTAAGCAAATATTACAACATTGTTCGAGATCATGTCAATTTGGTTGTAAGATTAGTAGGCCACTCACTGTAGCCTGCACTGAACTGTAATAATAATAATAATAATAATAATAATAATAATAATAATAATAATAATAATAATAATAATAATAATAATAATTCCTTTAATACTGTGGAATCATGAGCAGATGACCTCGTAGTTCCGCCCCTTAAAACCTCAATAACTAACTAACTAACTAACTCTTCCAGTCTTCCATGGTCATGATGGATAACCCCCTATACTACTCCTCTTCCTTCTAACTTGAAGCCTGGTGAAAATAAAATAAAAAGTGTCAAGGCTTGCCGGTATTTTTCCGTTTCACGAAGTAGCCTCGTGACTTCCATGAATTGGCCAATAACAAAGCATCTTCCCACAGATGTTTACGATTTCAATGTTTTGATTGGGCGTCTAGTTCTAAGGAACAGCGAAGATCTATGGCTGCTTGGCAGCTGGCTGGCTACTGGTTGGTAGCCCAAACACACATCCATCTTATCTCCACTGCATTCTTGCGACTGTCGTGGAAGTAAGCAGCGACATGTGTTCCATTATATCCGACGTAACTTTCTTCTCGAGTTTCTTTCATTGCGTAGTGGAACATCAATCTAGTGCCATTTTATTGTTTGAGATTCTGGATGAAACTACAATTCTGAATGCGAAATTTGTACTAATAAGTTCAGAAAATACGTATACTTTTCTTACGAAATTCTGCATGAAATTTGTAATCTGTGAACACAAACGTCACATACAGTACAGAACTACACGGCAGTAAATGATTCATCTTCCAAACGCATGAAGATAATGTAAGGAAAATGTGGACGTTGTTGTTGATTCATTTGGGGGCTTTGCGACATCGAGATAATGTAGCCCCGTGTACTTGTGTGTGTGTGTGGAATCTGTCTGATAATCTGTGACATTGTAATGTAAGTGCAATTGTAACTGAGGTGAAGACTTGGGAGAAGGCAGCCGTGGCCTTAAGTTTGGAACTATCCCGACATTTGCCAGGAGTAGATCTGGCAAACCACAGAAACCCATTTCTAGGACTGCTGAGGTGAGAATCGCACCCAGGACTTCTGGATTACTGTGTCATATGTACAACGAGACCACGGAAGGTGGCAATGTGTGGATGAAGATAACATATAAGCTACTGTACATTTAACCTCTTTACATAGTGTGAAATATAAAACCGACAGTGGCGGCTACGCTCGCTAAAGCGCAGCGTCAGGTCATGGGTCCAAGCTCTTTGCTGACTCGGTAGACGCGAGGGTTCGAGCCCCACCGTTGGCCGTCCTTGAAATGGTTTTCCGTGGTTTCCCATTTTCAACTCCAGGCAAATGCTGGGACGGTACCTTATGACAGGCCACGGCCGCTTCCTTCAACATCCTTGCCCAGTTTCATTCACCATCATTCATTTCATCTCTCATTAACTCCTCTCAGGAAGGGCATCCGGACGTAAAAACCATCCGCCACAAAGACTTCCATTGCATCTCATCCTCGAAACCGTTGGAAAACGGGAATAATAAGGGGTAGACATACACATCGTGTGGAATGTAGACTTGTGAGATCAGTTAATGTCCCTTTGCGTATCCGTGCGCATGAGCATAGGATATGATTGGCTGGAGCCATGAGAATGAAACTAGTGACTTTGTATTACTCCATGCAACTTTGGTCGGGCTTTTTATGTTGAGATTCGTGCCATTATTAATCAATAATAATATAAAGTTATTGGTTATACGCCCCTTTTAACAACTGTGGCTTTTAGAGGCGCTGGGGTGCCAGAATATTGCCCCGAAGGGGATATTAAACAAAATGTTTCATGACAATAGACTATCTTGGAAACTAATAGCCTACAGCAATTGATCTGTAATTGTGTATGGGGACTAAAAAAAATCACACATGAGTCTTTCAGAGAAGATATTGTTGTTGTTTCTTTTAGGGGCTTTGTGACATCGTGGTCATGTCGCCCCGTGTACTTGGGTATGTGTAGAAGTTTGTAGAAGTTTTACTCATGCGAGAGTCAGATGCTATCACTTTTTCAAGACATTAGCGAATCGTTAGACCATGGAGTTTCAGTCGACGCCGTGGTTATAGATTTTGCGAAGGCATTTGATGTCGTGCCGCATGACATGCTACTCCATAAATTAGCTTCAACGAAGATTGATAGAAGAGTAATTTTATGGATCCAAGAATTTTTGACGGGTCGTTCACAGAAAGTGAAAGTCGAAGGCATATTCTCGGATGAAATTACCGTAACGTCGGGTATCCCTCAGGGCAGCGTAATCGGAACTTCGTTATTTTTGGCGTTTATAAATGACTTACCAAATGGGATTCGCAGTGACTGTCGATTGTTTGCGGATGATTGTGTAATATATCGAAAGATACATGACTCACAAGACAATGCAGTGCTTCAAGAGGACCTGAACCTGGTCTATAAGTGGGCGATTGAAAATAAAATGAAAATAAACACAAGAAAATGTAGTCTCTTAAAAATAGGGAAAGTGCGAAGGCAGGATTTTCAATATAACATTGGCTCGGAAATACTTGTAGAAGAAGATTCTTGCAAATATTTGGGCGTTCACGTAAGGAATGATATGAAATGGAGTAGTCATGTAGGATGTGTAGTTTCAAAAGCTTACAAATCCCTGCACTTTGTAATGAGGGTATTAAAAGGAAGTAGTACCTCTGCTAAAGAATTAGGCTATTTGTCACTTGTAAGACCTATTCTGGAATATGCCTCGGCGGTTTGGGATCCATATCAAGTAGGGCTCATCAATGAGTTGGGAATGGTACAAAGAAAGGCCGCTAGATTTGTGCTCAGTGACTTTAATCCCAGGAGCAGTGTGAGCCGTATGTTAAAGATACTTGGGTGGGAATCACTGGAGGCTAGGAGGATGAAATCTAGACTCTGCGCTATGTACAACACATATACAAATCAACCAGCATGGGGTGAGCTTAGCAAACGATTGGGAAAGCCCACTTACATGGGTAGGAGCGATCATCCTTTCAAAGTTAAGGGCCGACCACAGCGAACAAATTATGGTAAATATTCTTTTGTAAACCGTGCCATTGATAACTGGAACTCTCTACCTGCCGCAGTCTTAGAGCCTTTTCCCAAACATATAGGTGTGTTTAAGAAAAGACTGACTATTTGTGTAAATACTCCAGTTTAATTGTTGTATAATTGTTATTGAATTGTTATGTATAATTATTTATTTGTTATGTATATCCAATTTGCCACCGGGGGACACCCCCCCCCCCCATTGCAAATGAATGAATGAATGAATGAATGAATGAATGAATGAATGATAACCTGTGCAACTGTGATGTTTGTATTAGTGTGTGTATTTGTAATTGTGGTTGGATTTGTGAAGGAAGTGGCCATGGCATTAAGTTACGAACTTTCTTGACATAGTGGGAAACCACGGAAAACCACTTCCAGGATGGCTGAGGTGGGAATCGAACCCGTCTCTTCTCAGTTTTGCCTCACGAGGCTGTGTGTACCCCGGTCCAGCCTTCAGACCAGAATCAAATTGCTTGGTAAAGCCCGAAATTGAACCCGAGCATCCGCGGTGACAGCAAAGAAAGCTAGCCACTACGCAACGAGGCGGACTCAGTGAAGAGAAGATTGTAAAACCTAAAATGGCGGCTACAGGAATTTTTGAAATGGAATTGCATTTTCTGGTGGCCTACGCATCCAAACGCAGTGAAATTTGACGTTATGAATCTGTATATTGAGTTTACTACATTGACGTATAATGCAATGTAATAAGTCAGTAGCTATCCAACATACCACGTACTTCACTTATTTGAAATGTGCCTGAGATCGATATGTTCGACATCATCTTCACTCAGTTATCTGGTTGTTATTGTTAATTCGTATTATGGACTAGGGGCATCTTTGGTCAACACCTCCCGTATACTTACAGGAATGTAAGATGGTGGTTGTGCAAAAAATTAACATTTAATCAAAGACAAAAACAAAATAAATTGCATCTGAAACTGAAATAAATAGCATATCCTGACTAAGAGCAGGTTATTATTAAAAGAAAATTCATGGATAAAAATATTCTGACGATGATGATAATTGTTGTTTTAAGGGGCCTAACATCTCGGTTATTAGCACATAATGCTTGCCACGGTGGGTGAGTGGTTATAGTGTCGGACTACCAACCCCAAGATTGCAGGTTCGCTCCTGACCATGGTAAGTGATTTTTGAAAGGCGACAAAAATCACGACACTCATGTCATACGTTGTTGACATGTTAAAGAACCCATTTGAATTCAGTAGGCCGTGTTCAGTGGCAAAATTAATCTCGGGATTTTCCGCCAACACAAAGTTCCTCCATTCTCTACTTGAAAGCGCTGTAATGTCAAGGAGTTTAGATATCTAACCTCCTTGACTTTCATAGCGTTCAAGGGAAGACGAAATTCGACATGCAAGCTACCCTCTGAGTGTCAATTAACAAAGCTTGCACCAGGCACCCGAGGCCATACGATATTATTATTATTATTATATTATAGCACATAATATTCTACTACCTTTCAAACAGTGGAAAATATTCGAAATGATAATCGTAGAGGGTGTCGAGGAGGTCTGTGGAAAGGTGTCGCAACATTTAAAAGGTTAGGGACCACTATTCCACAGTTTGGTAGATATTCTTAAACACTTGGGTGCTGCGGCTGGCTCCATACTACGGGCAGTCACTAGAGGATCGCTAGTAAATTCCTGTAAACCTGTTGAAGTAGCGTGCCCTGAGCAGAGCGGCAATTGATTGGCCTCGGGAGGACAGGGAACACAGCGGTGCAGCGCCGACTGGATTTCCAAGAGTTACGTCCCCACCTGGAGCCCGGAGTTATGTACAGTATTCAATAGCTCCGCAATAGCGAGCAATGAATAGTCTCACACAAACCATCACGCTGATGTTGCCATTGCTATTATTATTGTCATTATTAATGTTATTATTATTACTAGCAGAGCCCGCGTAGTGTATCTACGCAATAACAGTGCAATATAAAGAAAGGCCCGAGCTATTAGCAACATTACATTTATTTACGAAATAAAACTTCACAAACTTAAGATGTTGATTCCAGTGCAGGAAGGAAGGATCCAACTGGGCTGTGGAATGATAACTTCACAGAAGACATTTGGTATTTTTTATATTTTTTTCGTGTGGCTTCCTGAGAGGCCGGGTGCAGGTATTTCCAGTCGACGCCCGTAGGCGACCTGCGCGTCGGGATGAGAGATGGAATGGATGAAGATGAATGAAACTGGGCAAGGATGTGTAAGGAAGTGGCCGTGGCCTGTCAGAAGGTACCGTCCCAGCATTTGCCTGGTGTTGAAAATGGGAAACCACGGAAAACCATTTCAAGGACGGCTGACGGTGGGGCTCGAACCCACGCGTCTACCGAGTCAGCAGAGAGCTTGGCCCCATGTCCTAACGCTGAGCTTTAGTCAGCATAGCCACTACTGTCGGTACATTTGGGATACAACCTGGACTTCTTTCACATACAGTAGTTCTGAAGTGAGGTGTTCAGAGTTGCATCTAAGAAGCCAAATTATATTTCTTCCAAGATAATGCATTTTGTTAAGATACTTTTTGAATTTATCTATCAAAATTCTTTTAAGCACACAGTTGGTTATTATGTTACTTGGTGACACAACCGATAGCGAGCTAAACGATCTTACCCGTGAAAGGGCTACGTAAAGCTGTCCATGAGTAAAGACAGGTTTTGTCCAGTAAAGGCAGATTTTATCGAAAGTCTGAACCTGAGATTTATTTATTGTCAATGAGAAAATCGAACGTACTGGGAACTGCCTTAGATTAAATTTAAAAGGCATGTTCGTATCACAGGGGATAAGGGTTATCCTGGGTATGGAAACGATTTCTCTCTTACCAGAATGTATAATATTTGCCTCTATGATATTAAGTTGTAACTTTTTAACTACAGCATTAGCCTCGTCCCATTGCAGACCCCTTTGGAGGGTAGAATATTTCTTAATGACATAATGATAGCACCTTTCTTAAGTCTAAGTTTGTGTGGAGGCATGCCAGTTGGTGTCAGACTGTTCAAAAATTCTTCAGGGTAAGCCAAGTGATCTTGTGCATTCTCACTCACAATACAGTCAACACTCTCGTAGATTACCTCATCTACAGCTAAACACTGAAATACTCGATTGTTCAGTTCAAGCGGCCGTAAGAATAGTTCTTCCTTTAACCTCTTGTGGGGTGACAGCAATAAAATCAAAATCACCATATAGCTGTTCAACTAGATCTTGTATTTGTGGATAGCATGTAGATGGTACCGTAACTTCCGCTCCAGTCTTGCCTTCTCCTATTTCTAAAAGCCATGTTGAAAATTATTTTTCAGAATTTAAAGCGTGCATGTTCTGGGTGAGTTTATGCACATGGCATTTTTTTTCCAGAGGCTATGCCGCTTCAAACAGCCAGCAACTGTCACAGAACGTGATCCTCTTATTATAACAGGAAGGACTTGGCGAAAATCACCACCTAATAAGATAACTTTACCACCGAATGCTTCAGTACAGTTGGTCAGATATTTGAGAAGTCTGTCCACAGCTAAAAATGCGTGCACATGCGTCATTGGTGCTTCATCCCAAAACATTAATTTTGTTCTCAACAGGGTTGTTGTTTCTGGTGTGTTTGGGGTAACATTGCGCGTAGAATTAGAATTGCGAATCAGAGGGACTTTGAAGACAGAATGGGCAGTTCTTCCTCCTTGTAGAAGTGTAGCTGTTGTTCCTGTAGACGCTACCGGAGTTGCTTGATCTCCTTTTGCTCTGATTATATGTAACAATGTAGAGTAAACAAATGATTTACCAGTTCCTGCCGGCCCATCTAAAAAGAAACGGTTTTGTTTTAAAGTTTCTTAGGGTTTCCATACGACATTGAAGATCGAATCTACTGTACAACCCTTAGTTGCTCCTCATTAAGCTTTTGTCTGTTGCTGATAGCCCTAGCTTGCTTTTGTAAAACATCAAACGAATGCATTCCTGGACTGTTAACGTGTAGATTTACATCTGGCAAGTTACGTTTCTTAAGATCTAAGCTGTAGGTGTGAAAGAGGCCATTGATTTCAATGAGTGTATACTGTGGGCCACTTTCTTCCAAGTATCTGCGTACAAAATCTTCAGACATTGCTTCTTTATGTTGGTCCCAAAGCTCGGGAACATATTCCGGTTCTCCGAAAACACAAATAATGGCAAATAACTTTCGTAAGCGACTTGTCATATTAGAGTGAGTTGCCTCAAGGATAGTATCATGACAAATGTTATCTCCTTGAAGAAGTCGAAGTTGTTGACATGTTTCCTGGAAAGTCTTGCATAGAACTCCATTGACTGTCCTGATACTATCAAAACTTTTGGCACCCTTTACTCTTATTAGTAGCATTCGCAAGAAGTATCTTTCTCTATCGCGCATACTAACTTCTGGCATTCTTCCTATTACACCTTGTCCACCATGCTGATGCTTCTTCCATTTTGTTATACATTTATCATACACATAGTGATTTAGTATATCTGCGTAAGTATGAATGCGTGCGTGATCATCATTCGGATTAAGTTCAAACCAAGCAGTTAGCATCGTTTGTTTTGAAGAAGCCGCTGCTACCGCCTGGTGTTCCTGGCCTTCATGAAAAACTATCTGTTGCTGTTGAGGTAAATGCACTGGCAATCTAATTACTGTATGGGATTTATCTGACATGGTGAACTCACTGATTCTCCACATTGCTTCCGGAGCACTTACGTATCAGCCATCGATGAATGTAAAAATTTCATCATGATTGAGGTCCCCGATACTGGTTTTTGTTTCCAGCTTAAGGCATGCGGCATCATGCCCCTTATATACATATTTGTATGGGTATTTCACACTTTTAACAGAGGCGCAAACTTCCACATTGATATGAGCATTGAACTTCATTAAAAACGACGGATTGCAAGGGACTACCCTGCGATTATCAATGTCGATCTTACCAAGTTTAGAAGATGTCGTGGATCTTCTTCTGTACGTCCCTGTTAAATACTGCGGCTTTTAGAGACGCCGGGGTACCGGAATTTCGCCCCGAAGGGGATCTTTTACGTGCCAGTAAATCTACTAACACGGCTCCCTCGCATTTGCGCACCCTCGAATGGCAACTGGCTGCGCCAGGATTCGACGCTGCAACCTTGGGCAATGCTGGCGAGAACATTACCGTTGAGCCACGCAGCCAGCCTAAGGCATATGTGAATAGAACGATTGATTCATCAGTGAAAAATCTTCCCTCTAAAAATATCAAGCTCAATAAGATATTACAGGTGTAATTTGCTTTTGAAAATATATGTAGGTTAGGCAAACTGCTGTCATAAAATGACGATCAAATATTTTAATGTCAATATACATGTATTTCATTCATATTACTGCCCCTTTCGGATCAACATCCATCTCCTTCCTTATATTATGCTACAATAAGTACCGGTACGCGAAGGACATAACATCTGTATTTCTTTGCGTTTTCGAAGTCGAAAACTATTTCAGTGGTAAAGAAAAATAAGTCGCCGAGAGTTGGGAACAATCCTGGGCTCTTGCATTCCGGAGGTATAGCCTATAGCTTATCCACTTATAGTTCTTTGTGCTTTGACGCACCAACTCACTATCTCAATAACTCGCTGTCTGGAGAAAATAGTCCTTCCTACATTTCAGTTGCACATTCGTATACGTTCAATAGTTCGTTCCAGTAGTTGTCCATTAGAGCCACTATATGGTAGCACAATGCGCTGTCGCCGCTGCTTAGCGCGCGCCGATCATAGTGGATGTCTTACGCTTTTTATTGCCTGTTTTATGGAAGAAATACTGTAATTCCGGTAAACTTCTATAAAACTCACTTAAAAAAATGTAAAACGTTAATAATACTTCTCGATAAAACAATATTTCAGTGGCAAAGAAAAATAAGTCGCCGAGAGTTGGGAACAATCCTGGGCTCTTGCATTCCGGAGGTATAGCCTATAGCTTATCCACTGCACTATTGCTGCACGTCTCTTTGTGCTTTGACGCACCAACTCACTATCTCAATAACTCGCTGTCTGGAGAAAATAGTCCTTCCTACATTTCAGTTGCACATTCGTATACGTTCATACTGTTACTATATTTTATTGTCAGGACTTCAAATACACGGAAACCTTATGCATGGGTGCGTACAGTTATTAAATAAATTAAATTTTAATGAGTAGTGGCTCGGCCATGCGGCCATGTTTGAATGGCAAGTCACAGAATTATGAGCGCAAGGAAAATATTTAATCTTGAAAAATAAAATATTTGCGATGACTTTTCAAGAAATGCAAGTTTTTTCCTGTACCTTTGAGACGACTTGGAAGATTTTGGTACAAACCACAACTTCTAACTCCCTCTGGTTTATGAGCTTCAGTTTTGTGAAACATACACCTTAGCATATTATATATTGAACCCAACGGTGTTAGGCTGACTGGTGTCGAACCTGGATCTCTGAGGTAAGTGAGAACAGACTAGAGATACCAGCAAGAAACGAACACAAGATCTTTTGAGGGAGTTTAAGCTATAAAAACCCCTAGAGAAAGTACACATTAAATCACTGTTGTGATATAAATAAATTCTGACATTATTTGTTAATATAATGTAGAAAATATTAGCAGAATACGGCAGTATTGGGCTGTAAGATGCATACAATTCTGGACTTATTGCAGAAAGTTAGAACTCTTGACAGATTGTAAATGGGCCTGGAATAGAGGCGTGGTTTCGTGGAGCCATGCCAGTCACTATGACCTACTTATGCTGTCTGAGACAAGGCAGGACGGTAATATATGGGCAAGTGATTCCCCGTTACATAAGGAAAGGTCCATGGAGGTGAGAAGATGCCAGAATAATTTAATGATTACTCGTGAATGGAATAACTCAGAGACATGAGGATTGCACCTATGTGAATGAATGGCCAGGAGGCTAATTATCAAGCCGTCAAACATTGAAATCGAGGCAGATTTAATGTAACGCGCATTGACACCGTAGAAATGAGACCAGCGCCAGAATCTGACCATGTCTTCGGGGAAAAACCAATGACGCGGCGTGGGGACGCGCTGGCAAAGGCAATTAATATTAATTAATTGGCCGATCGATCCTCGAGCACACAGACGGATATGTGATCAGCGAGGCAAAATGGACCAGGAAAACGTTATTTCAAGACCAGAAAGGTACGGAGAGAGGAGATGAAGCTCCAAGGAAATTTTAGACCTACTTTTTGTCTCCAAACTGATATAAGGCCAGTGGAGCGAACAGTCGGGGTCAGTTGAACCATAGTCTAGTGCGAAGTGCACGTCGCCGGAGTCCAGGAAGGGACGCGCGCGTTTTAGTGTGTTGAGTGCTCATCAACATATTAACCATGCAGTAAGGCATTAATTAAGAACGATTAATATGGTCAGTTGAACCATAGCCTAGTGCGAAGCGCACGCCGCCTGAATCCAGAGAGGGGCGCGCGGACTTCAGTATGTTGAGTGCTCATCAACATAAAAACCATGCAGTAAGGCATTAATTATGAACGATTAATATAGTCAGTTGAACCATAGCCTAGTGCAGAGCGCACGCCGCCTGAAGCCAGAGAGGGGCGCGCGGACTTTAGTTTAAGTGCATCAACATATTAACCATGCAGTAAGGCACTAATTAAGAACAATTAATAAGGACAGTCGTGCCATACTTTTATAGTCGGCAGTACAAGTGATTACTATTGAGTACGCAGAAAATGTACCGTGTGATCTACAAGTTAAGAAAATGTCAGATTAGGCAAATCGTACCTCATGACGAGGAGATATTATGTGGTATTATAATAATGTACGTGGAACTGTCCAATGTTTTGTTATAAGCAGATCATTAAGGGGGACTGTAAGCTCGGCCGAAGAACAATTGAAGGTGGTAATTGTACAAGTACAATGTACAATGGACGAGCGCAATATATAAGCTATTGGTTAGACATATAATAGGATGTCGAACGGCGCAGGTATAAACTTTGTTATGCGAGTGATGAAATTTCGCAGGGATACCACTGTAATTAATGCTCAGGACGATGTGAAAGCATATTTATGTGATATCGGGAAATTTATCTAAGGATAGAAATTGATAGACAGATTGGGGACAACTAGGAATCATTAGGCAGAGAATCGAGACTTTCGAACAAGATGCGGGATAGTCGTGAAGGAAGATCTTCACCGCCTGCATTTCTGAAATTTTGCAAGGAAAGGTAAACCATTAAGAAATGTACATAGTGATCGTGTGATTTTAGTGATGGTCATTTAAATATATGTAAAATTAACAGTGTAATAAGTGATATAACGTGTTTTGTGAAAAAGGAAGCGACAGCTTCGACATGGAGGAGCAAAGTGCAGTGTGTTTTGTAATGCAAAAATTATGTAAAATGTGTGTGAAAAGTGTGATAATGCTTTGCTAATTTGCAAATGATGGCGGGGATTACTGGAGAAAATGTTTGGTCGGAGCCACCAGATTAACCAATGTGAGTACCCAAAACCATGATTTTGTAGTGAATGTAGCCCACTGTATGTTGAGTGATTTCAAAAAGTATAGAATATGCCAATAAGAGTCAATTTTGGGAGGTAGAACCTCGAGATATTATTGTAGTGTTGATTTTAGTCAAGTTGAGATGTCTTTGTGTACATCATTGAGTGGATAAATCGTTACCACTAATGTAAAAATGGCAATTGAGTTAAATAGAAAGTTAACGTAACGAACACGGATGTTCGGTTATTGATTATATAAATACGGTTACGTTGTGTCGGTATAGGGAAAAATTTATGTCAGTAATAATAATAATAATAATAATAATAATAATAATAGTAGGATAAATAAGCCGGTTCTGGGGCAGGGGCTAATGGGCAAGATGGCCGCCGCGCGAAATCACTCTATGTTATTCTTATGGAGGGGTCAGTCAGAGCTGGGGCAGGGGGCTAATGGGCAAGATGGCCGCCATGTCCTGAGACCGTGCATTATGTCACAGGGGAAGTTCGGCCGTGTAGTTACTAAATGGAATATTTATTATTATTATTATTAATTTTATTTGGTAATTATTGATTGATAGCTTGCCACGGTGGGTGAGTGGTTATCGTGTCGGACTACCAACCCCCCCAAGCTTGTAGGTTCGCTCTTGGTCGTGGTAAGTGATTTTTGAAAATTGGCAAAAATTAAGACACGCATGTCATACGATGTAGGCATGTAAATGAACCCAGGGAGAGGTCGGCTATGTAGTTGCCAAATGGAATATTTATTATTATTATTATTAGGTAATTATTAATTGATCATGTATAATGAAGACCAGCCTTATATTGTCCACCTCTTGGTGTAGTGGCTAGCATTCTTGGAGGTTATTCCTGAGGTTCGAATCCCGGCTCTGCCAAGAAATTTAATTTCTGGTCTCAGGAGTGGAACGGGGTACATTCAGCCTTGTGAGGCAAAACTGACAGGACCTGGCTTTTAATTCATACCTCAACCATTCTGCCTAACCCAACTTCACCTAACCTAACCTAACCTAACATAACCTAACCTAACCTAACCTAACTTCAAAGTCAGAGCAAATATAAGAGCAAATGTAATAGCACACATAATAAACTAAGTTATAACCTAACCTAACTTCACCTAATCCAGCCTCACCTAACCTAACCTAACCTAACCTAACATAACCTAACTTTAAAGTAAGAGCAAAAATGTAAGAGCAAATAAAAGAGCACAAATAATAAACTTAGTAATAATCTAACCACACCTAACCTAACCTAACCTAACCTAACATAACCTAACTTCAAAGTGAGAGCAAAAATGTAAGAGCAAATGAGAGAGCACAAATAATAAACTTATTTATAACCTAACCTAACCCACAGAAACCTAATTTAAAGACTTTAGATTTTATATTTTAACATTTTAGATTTTTGATTTTTTTCATTTTACATTTTTTAGATTTTACATTTTACATTTTAGATTTTTTGTATTTTAGATGTTAGTTTTTTTTTAGATTTTACATTTTAAATTTAAGATTTTTTGATTTTAGATTTTATTTTTTACATTTTCCGAAAAGAGTAAACTACAAGGCTACATACCTAACCTCACCAAACCTAACTTTACCAAACCTAACTTAAGCTAATCCAAAGGCTAATGCACATCCACTAAGTATATAAGGGCACAAGCAACTATCCTTATGCTAGTCATATAGGCTACTGTACAACATGATCACTACCCCCCCCCCACTGGGTATTTCTTTTTTCATTTTTGTTGTTTACACATTTATCAATTTTCCAATTTTCAATTTTCAGTTTTTTTAAATGTTAGTTTTTAAGTTTTTCAATTTCATAATATGGAAACATGGATTTTGCATTTTGTTGTTTACACATTTATCAATTTCACAATTTCCCAATTACAGTTTTTAAAATGCCAGTTTAAAGTTTTTCAATTTCATGATATAGAAACATGGATTTCCCATTTGTTGTTTACACATTTGTCAATTTACCAAATTCCCATTTACAGTTTTTTTAAATTTCAGTTTAATGTTTTTTCTATTTTGTCAATATGGAAACATGGATTTTCCAATTTGTGTTTTACATGTTCATTTTGCATTAGGAGTGGAGAGAGGTGGGTAGTAATTAAAAATGTACAAGCAGTGTCCATACAATATTTTTATTTTAAATACATGTACACTATTTACACATTATACATTTTTACATATATTCTTTTTTTGTTATAAATTGTACAGTTTTTTTATTGTTTTCTATTTTTTATTTTCTTATTATGAATACTATTTTTTGTGTGTGTTCTATTTTTGTAGTGCTATTGTTTTAATTTTTTAAATTTGATTGTTTTATGTATTTGCTAGGCTCATGCAGAGGATTTTGATATTCATAACTTAACTCTTTAAGCATGGTCAATGATTGAGTAATGACCATAGGCATGTGTACCTATACCATCAGCATCAATCACTCTTTTATCATCACCAGGACACAAAGCAATTTTGTTTAGTCTTATAGATGATATGTCATGTTGTTTAGAAGCGATAATGTTCATTGGTATTCTTTTTACATTGTTTTTCATGACACAATCCTTATAATCTTGAAAGCTTATACTATTTTTGACAACACTTCTGTTAATACCTTTAATCTTTTTGATTTCTTTACCATTTATGTCTAAAGCGTACATTTTAGCTCTAAGTCCAACAAATGCTTTTATAATTTGTCCACAAGCCTCGTCTTTAAATTTCCCCAATGTTTTCTTGTTTGATGTAGAGTAACATATGTGATTAGTAGGATAATCTGATGTGTCCAGGTGTTGTAGGAAATCCAACTTGTCTTGATATACATCTGGGGTGTTAACCAAATATATGAACGAGTCAGTATCCATATACATGAGTTTAAGATTGTCCATGCCATAATAAGGTAGCAGGACATCATAGTGGTGGGAATACATGAGAGTTTTTGAAATATCCAGTATACACATTCCAATATATATAGGCTTATTGAATACAATGTTACGTTTAGCCATGTGGAAAGCAGCTAGGTTAGGGCCATAAATTGTTCTGTCGATAAATGTCGGCTTTGCTATTAGCTTTTCTGCCTTTTTGCTGTCAGTCACAAGACGTATGTCTATTCTTTTACGGATATTTTCCATTGTTTTCCCAAAAATGGCATTGTTGAATAATTTGTACAGATTTTTCTCAAAATCATTTTTGGCTTGTTTTCGAAGGTTGTTATTAAAATCAACGTATGCCTTTAACCAAGGTCTTTGTTTAAACTTTAACACACGATGAATTTTTATCAATTTTATTCCATGATCTAAAGCCTGTTTTAATGCCATGTAGTGAACAACATATCGCCTTCGATTTCCAAGATGAGGAATTAGTTTTTTCAGAGACGAATCCTTAGGTTGTGTACACTCTGGTAGGAAAGGTAAATCGTTGTGTAGATCATGAAGGTCAGATGGGTAATCAACATCAACGTCTAGAATGTATCCCACAGGATCGTCTTTCTTTAGTTTTTTTAGATCAACAGTATCTGGAGAAACCCACTGAAATCCACCATAAGGAAGGGAGTGGCACATAGCCCACCCGTATTGGTTGTTGGCATCATCATAGGTAATAAACTGCGATGGTTTCTCAGAATCATAGGTTTCCATGTATTTATTGTTAGCTTCAGCATACCGATGAGACACCTGGCATATGCCTCCACGTATTCCAGACTCGATTAAAAGAATCTGATCGTAATCCTGTAGCAATTCCAGTTCAATGCCTGTGTAAAGGAGCATTGCCTCGAAACTTAAACCAGGCGAAGTAAAGAAGTGTGCAGCATCCACTCGGTGTGTTTCTAGTGTTTTGTTTCTAAACGTTTCAAAGCTGTCTGCAAGAAGGAGTACATCTGATGTTAGGTAGAGGTCACTATATTCCCCTAGAGTTTTAATGTTGAACTGATTCCACACATTTTTGGCATGTTCATAGTCTTCTTGACTAACATCTTCTTGACTTAATTTGTTAAAGAATAGCTCTTTTGGAGGTAAACACGTTTCACTTAACTTTTCCCATGAATCAATGTAATCATAACAAAATACCCCTTTACGAGTCATGAGCGTTGCATTTTCTTTTCCAAAGTACTTGCTTGTTTCAGGGTGTGATGTTAAGTTGGAAACTAAGTTTTCCAAACTACTCGGCATTAACCGAAACGTGTCCACAAATCGAAGCTTAACATTTCCTACATATTTGGTGAAGGAAATGTACTTTTCTTTGGAGTTAGCGATAACATCCACTCTCTCAGTAGTACATCCCAATTGCTTTACAATGAAATTTGCGTCGTAGCCACTCATATTATGTAAAAACACAGGAACGGGGTTACGTGTTTTACACCTCAAATTACAGTTATTGTGAGCACTTCCACGGTATTCCCCTGTAATATGGCAGTGGTCTCGAACTTTCCAGTCCTCTTTGGTGAATGGTTTTCGACACAAATAACAGGTTTCAGAACATTGGAACTCTGCTTCTTGATCCTGAGTTAAGGCCTTTGGAACATTTAAGCTGTAAAGGCGATCAATTTCATTAGCTATTGAGATCAAACAGTCCATAAACTTTTCTGCAGCGTCAGGTCCACGATAAATAACAGGTTGGCTTGGAAGATTTGTCTTTATGTGTTCCACAGCGGGTGATGGTTTAACGTATATACCAAAGCTCATAGGAACATGACTCTGGTATGGCACTGTATAACTTGCTTCAGGATTGGGCAAACATGTTTGATATGGTAAGAGTATACTTTCGAAATCTGCATAGATAACGTAAGGTATTCTTAGCATTTTTTCAACATTTAAAAATTTGACAATGGGGTTTTTAATAGGCATTTCAACCCTAGCAATGTCATGCTGGACACACAAAGCTCTATGTTCTTTTAATTTTTCCATTCCTTGTTGTCCATATTGATTATCAAAGTGAGTAAAACACCGTTTACACGTATATATCTTATGTTCACGGCGGGTAATCTGATGCGCTACTAGTTTATCAAAATCTTTGATAAAGACGTAGTGGTTCTGTCCGGATAATGAACTTAGCAGAAGGAGGTCGCGATGGTCTTGCAGCTCTTGATCCACAACCTTTAGAGGGAACAGTTTATAGTCTTCTTCCAATCCAAATACATTAATGGATATATCGTTAGCTTTTTCAAATTTGGGAATGTCTGCTAGCGATGTAGGAAATGATATTGTTGAAAAATCATACTTGTTTTCCAGATCCTTGTATTTACTAATGCGTTTAGCATCAGTTTTAACCAGTTTTGCTAAAATGGCATACATAAAACACCTCTCATCCTTAAAGTTTTGAGGATTAATGCAGGCTTTTCTTGGTTGTATAACTGCTGGTAATGGAATATATGTGCTTCCACGCAAGGGATTATACTTATTTATTTTTAATCGTACTCCTTCCACTGCTAACAAAGCCCAATTACTGCCTTTTAGCTCAGATTCCTCCATTTCCGTAGTTAACTTTGTAAATTGTGTTTCCAAGAAACTACTTAAGTCAGTTTCCAAAAATAGGGCCTGATTTCGTGTTTTAAAAGCACGATCTGTAATTTCATTGGTAGATGTATGAATGAATCTACATTCAGCCACAAGATTAACTTTTATCGACTTGTGCATTGCTAGTTCTTTCTGCATAGCTTGCATTATTTGCTGTTTGGACTCTTTAAGGTATGAATTTAAATCCTTGCACGTATCGCAACGAATGAAATAGGATTTAAGTCGACCTTCAAAAGATGTCTCATATTCAATAAGTCCATTTTTGTCAGGGACCAATGACAGTAGGTAATGTTTTGTAGGCTCTGCCTTTTGTCTTTTAGCTGCCGACACAACATTACAACATTCTTCATGACGACGTCCATTGTAGGCATTGTTGAATGTACTACCACAGGTCTTGCACTCATGAAATTCACCACACGATACTTCATGTCGCTTCCTATGATAGTCTCGAAGAAAAGTCTTTCCACACTCTTTACACATATAGCTAGGAATGGCTTCTTCCATTATGAATGTTGATTTCTGCAAACAGCTGCTTACTGCGTATCACAGGGCTAGAGGTTGGTCGGTGAGACGGTCTTTCACGATGTGAACACCGTGAGAGGTAGTAGTCAACTGGTGATATTCTTGTGAAGGGTCCTCTAATATACCCCTAGTCTAGACCAACAGCTCTTTACAGCGTATGACAAGGCTGTATACTGGATAGTGAGACGGTCTTTCACGATGTGAACACTGTAACAAGTAGTAGTCAACTGATTATATACTTGCTAAGGGTTCTCTAATATACAATAGTCAAGACCAACAGCTACTTACTGAGTAGTACAAGGCTGTACAATAGTTGTTTTAACAGTCTTTCACGATGTGGTCACTGTGAAGGGTGGTAGTCAACTGATGATATTCTTGATAAGGGTCCTCTAATGTACCCCTGGTTAAGGGTAACAGCTGTTCACTGCTTATGACAAGGCTAAAGACTGGTTGCTTCAACGGTCTTTCACAATGTAAACACACAAGAAATAACAGTAGGGTGGTGAGGGGGGTTCTGCTTCACTTGACACTCCTGTGCCCAACAAACCAAGATGGCGGCCACGCCAAGTAAAGCAGAACCCCCCTCACCCCCCTACTGTTATTTCTTGTCATAGAGACTTGAAATTTATTTTGGGGGTAGAGGGGGTCAAGACCATTCATTTATGTCAAACAAAATTTTTTGAAAACTCTTTAGTTTCTAAATTATAAAAATTTCAAAATTGAACTTTTTTCAAAAAAATGTAAAAAATAAAAACGTTTTATTATAAAAATAAAGGACATAGAGGCCATTATTTGAAGCCCAATGAACACATTTTTGAATGTTTGGTTTTATGAAAAATCGCCTACTTTCCCAATTGAACTTTTTTCATTTTTGTCTCACATACCTGGAACATGGTTTACAAGTAGAGGGGATAGAGACCATTCATTTATGTTAAACAAACTTTTTTGTAGAATTTCTAGTTTCCAAAATAGTGACTATTTTTCAAAAATAATTTTCTTTTGTCCTAGAAACTTGAAAATTGGTATGGTGTTAGAGGAGGTAATGACCATTGATTTATGTCAGACAAATGTGTTTGTAAAATTCCTAATTTTGGAAATAAAACCCTTTTAAAAATTTGTTTTTGTCCTGGAGACCTGGGACTTGGTACAGTGGTAGAGGAGGCAAAGGCCATTCATTTATGTCAAACAAACATTTTTTGTTAACTTTTTAATTTCGGAAATATAACCCATTTTCGGAAATATGTTTTGGAAAATTTGAAAAATACATTATTTTTGGACTGAGAGTGGTATAGAGGTTGGTGTTGGAGTTAACATATGTCTTTTCAGGATTTTTAGTTTAATGATATAGCCTACTTTCCAAATATTTTTTGAAAAATTTGAAAAATACACTACTTTTTTGACTATGCATGGGATAGAGGTAAGTGTAAGAGTTGAGAGTCATTGATAAACCTTAGAGTACTTTGGATTTTTTTTGAATTTTGTGTGTTGTTGTTGTTGTTGTTGCTGCTTACAAACATGGCTGTAAGCATTTTGCAGCCATAAAAAAAAGGACTGACATACTTTCCAAGACCAAATAATAAGCCCCCACAAGCAAGAGCAAATATGAAAGAGCTAATACAAAAGCCATCAAAAAAAGCCAACAACAGCCAACAAAAGCCAACAAAAAAGCCAACAAAAGCCAACAAAAGCCAACAAAGGCCAACAAAAAAGCCAACAAAAACTGACCAAAAAAAGCCAACAAAAAACTGACCAAAAGAGCCATGTAGCATGTCGGTAGTTGAGTGAGTTGTCATATTGACCGATAGATAGCAGGCTGGTAGTTGAGGAGTATTGATATCGACCGCTAGATAGCATGCTGTTCGTTCAGTGAGCGAGTATTGAAATGGAGCGCTAGGTAGCATGCTGGTCGGTCAAGTAGTTCTCATAGTCACCGCTAGATAGCGGCAACATACTTTGCGTGTCGCATGCAGCTATTTAACAAAGTTTTACCTCATAAAAAACGTGCTTGTGTAAGCTTTGTACAAAAATTGAATATACAATTAACCACTAAGTGTTTAGAACTAACATGTATAGCCTTGTGTAGGGAATATTGGGGTCCTTAGCAAGAAAGAGTGCCTAACACACATGAGTGTACAGCCTTTTGATATGCAGTAAGTACCTGATAACCTTGAGTAGGCCATAAGAATATTTTCAGTTGACTACTACCTGTCACAGTGTTTACATTGTGAAAGACCGTTGAAGCAACCAGTCTTTAGCCTTGTCATAAGCAGTGAACAGCTGTTACCCTTAACCAGGGGTACATTAGAGGACCCTTATCAAGAATATCATCAGTTGACTACCACCATTCACAGTGACCACATCGTGAAAGACTGTTAAAACAACTATTGTACAGCCTTGTACTACTCAGTAAGTAGCTGTTGGTCTTGACTATTGTATATTAGAGAACCCTTAGCAAGTATATAATCAGTTGACTACTACTTGTTACAGTGTTCACATCGTGAAAGACCGTCTCACTATCCAGTATACAGCCTTGTCATACGCTGTAAAGAGCTGTTGGTCTAGACTAGGGGTATATTAGAGGACCCTTCACAAGAATATCACCAGTTGACTACTACCTCTCACGGTGTTCACATCGTGAAAGACCGTCTCACCGACCAACCTCTAGCCCTGTGATACGCAGTAAGCAGCTGTTTGCAGAAATCAACATTCATAATGGAAGAAGCCATTCCTAGCTATATGTGTAAAGAGTGTGGAAAGACTTTTCTTCGAGACTATCATAGGAAGCGACATGAAGTATCGTGTGGTGAATTTCATGAGTGCAAGACCTGTGGTAGTACATTCAACAATGCCTACAATGGACGTCGTCATGAAGAATGTTGTAATGTTGTGTCGGCAGCTAAAAGACAAAAGGCAGAGCCTACAAAACATTACCTACTGTCATTGGTCCCTGACAAAAATGGACTTATTGAATATGAGACATCTTTTGAAGGTCGACTTAAATCCTATTTCATTCGTTGCGATACGTGCAAGGATTTAAATTCATACCTTAAAGAGTCCAAACAGCAAATAATGCAAGCTATGCAGAAAGAACTAGCAATGCACAAGTCGATAAAAGTTAATCTTGTGGCTGAATGTAGATTCATTCATACATCTACCAATGAAATTACAGATCGTGCTTTTAAAACACGAAATCAGGCCCTATTTTTGGAAACTGACTTAAGTAGTTTCTTGGAAACACAATTTACAAAGTTAACTACGGAAATGGAGGAATCTGAGCTAAAAGGCAGTAATTGGGCTTTGTTAGCAGTGGAAGGAGTACGATTAAAAATAAATAAGTATAATCCCTTGCGTGGAAGCACATATATTCCATTACCAGCAGTTATACAACCAAGAAAAGCCTGCATTAATCCTCAAAACTTTAAGGATGAGAGGTGTTTTATGTATGCCATTTTAGCAAAACTGGTTAAAACTGATGCTAAACGCATTAGTAAATACAAGGATCTGGAAAACAAGTATGATTTTTCAACAATATCATTTCCTACATCGCTAGCAGACATTCCCAAATTTGAAAAAGCTAACGATATATCCATTAATGTATTTGGATTGGAAGAAGACTATAAACTGTTCCCTCTAAAGGTTGTGGATCAAGAGCTGCAAGACCATCGCGACCTCCTTCTGCTAAGTTCATTATCCGGACAGAACCACTACGTCTTTATCAAAGATTTTGATAAACTAGTAGCGCATCAGATTACCCGCCGTGAACATAAGATATATACGTGTAAACGGTGTTTTACTCACTTTGATAATCAATATGGACAACAAGGAATGGAAAAATTAAAAGAACATAGAGCTTTGTGTGTCCAGCATGACATTGCTAGGGTTGAAATGCCTATTAAAAACCCCATTGTCAAATTTTTAAATGTTGAAAAAATGCTAAGAATACCTTACGTTATCTATGCAGATTTCGAAAGTATACTCTTACCATATCAAACATGTTTGCCCAATCCTGAAGCAAGTTATACAGTGCCATACCAGAGTCATGTTCCTATGAGCTTTGGTATATACGTTAAACCATCACCCGCTGTGGAACACATAAAGACAAATCTTCCAAGCCAACCTGTTATTTATCGTGGACCTGACGCTGCAGAAAAGTTTATGGACTGTTTGATCTCAATAGCTAATGAAATTGATCGCCTTTACAGCTTAAATGTTCCAAAGGCCTTAACTCAGGATCAAGAAGCAGAGTTCCAATGTTCTGAAACCTGTTATTTGTGTCGAAAACCATTCACCAAAGAGGACTGGAAAGTTCGAGACCACTGCCATATTACAGGGGAATACCGTGGAAGTGCTCACAATAACTGTAATTTGAGGTGTAAAACACGTAACCCCGTTCCTGTGTTTTTACATAATATGAGTGGCTACGACGCAAATTTCATTGTAAAGCAATTGGGATGTACTACTGAGAGAGTGGATGTTATCGCTAACTCCAAAGAAAAGTACATTTCCTTCACCAAATATGTAGGAAATGTTAAGCTTCGATTTGTGGACACGTTTCGGTTAATGCCGAGTAGTTTGGAAAACTTAGTTTCCAACTTAACATCACACCCTGAAACAAGCAAGTACTTTGGAAAAGAAAATGCAACGCTCATGACTCGTAAAGGGGTATTTTGTTATGATTACATTGATTCATGGGAAAAGTTAAGTGAAACGTGTTTACCTCCAAAAGAGCTATTCTTTAACAAATTAAGTCAAGAAGATGTTAGTCAAGAAGACTATGAACATGCCAAAAATGTGTGGAATCAGTTCAACATTAAAACTCTAGGGGAATATAGTGACCTCTACCTAACATCAGATGTACTCCTTCTTGCAGACAGCTTTGAAACGTTTAGAAACAAAACACTAGAAACACACCGAGTGGATGCTGCACACTTCTTTACTTCGCCTGGTTTAAGTTTCGAGGCAATGCTCCTTTACACAGGCATTGAACTGGAATTGCTACAGGATTACGATCAGATTCTTTTAATCGAGTCTGGAATACGTGGAGGCATATGCCAGGTGTCTCATCGGTATGCTGAAGCTAACAATAAATACATGGAAACCTATGATTCTGAGAAACCATCGCAGTTTATTACCTATGATGATGCCAACAACCAATACGGGTGGGCTATGTGCCACTCCCTTCCTTATGGTGGATTTCAGTGGGTTTCTCCAGATACTGTTGATCTAAAAAAAACTAAAGAAAGACGATCCTGTGGGATACATTCTAGACGTTGATGTTGATTACCCATCTGACCTTCATGATCTACACAACGATTTACCTTTCCTACCAGAGTGTACACAACCTAAGGATTCGTCTCTGAAAAAACTAATTCCTCATCTTGGAAATCGAAGGCGATATGTTGTTCACTACATGGCATTAAAACAGGCTTTAGATCATGGAATAAAATTGATAAAAATTCATCGTGTGTTAAAGTTTAAACAAAGACCTTGGTTAAAGGCATACGTTGATTTTAATAACAACCTTCGAAAACAAGCCAAAAATGATTTTGAGAAAAATCTGTACAAATTATTCAACAATGCCATTTTTGGGAAAACAATGGAAAATATCCGTAAAAGAATAGACATACGTCTTGTGACTGACAGCAAAAAGGCAGAAAAGCTAATAGCAAAGCCGACATTTATCGACAGAACAATTTATGGCCCTAACCTAGCTGCTTTCCACATGGCTAAACGTAACATTGTATTCAATAAGCCTATATATATTGGAATGTGTATACTGGATATTTCAAAAACTCTCATGTATTCCCACCACTATGATGTCCTGCTACCTTATTATGGCATGGACAATCTTAAACTCATGTATATGGATACTGACTCGTTCATATATTTGGTTAACACCCCAGATGTATATCAAGACAAGTTGGATTTCCTACAACACCTGGACACATCAGATTATCCTACTAATCACATATGTTACTCTACATCAAACAAGAAAACATTGGGGAAATTTAAAGACGAGGCTTGTGGACAAATTATAAAAGCATTTGTTGGACTTAGAGCTAAAATGTACGCTTTAGACATAAATGGTAAAGAAATCAAAAAGATTAAAGGTATTAACAGAAGTGTTGTCAAAAATAGTATAAGCTTTCAAGATTATAAGGATTGTGTCATGAAAAACAATGTAAAAAGAATACCAATGAACATTATCGCTTCTAAACAACATGACATATCATCTATAAGACTAAACAAAATTGCTTTGTGTCCTGGTGATGATAAAAGAGTGATTGATGCTGATGGTATAGGTACACATGCCTATGGTCATTACTCAATCATTGACCATGCTTAAAGAGTTAAGTTATGAATATCAAAATCCTCTGCATGAGCCTAGCAAATACATAAAACAATCAAATTTAAAAAATTAAAACAATAGCACTACAAAAATAGAACACACACAAAAAATAGTATTCATAATAAGAAAATAAAAAATAGAAAACAATAAAAAAAACTGTACAATTTATAACAAAAAAAAGAATATATGTAAAAATGTATAATGTGTAAATAGTGTACATGTATTTAAAATAAAAATATTGTATGGACACTGCTTGTACATTTTTAATTACTACCCACCTCTCTCCACTCCTAATGCAAAATGAACATGTAAAACACAAATTGGAAAATCCATGTTTCCATATTGACAAAATAGAAAAAACATTAAACTGAAATTTTAAAAAACTGTAAATGGGAATTTGGTAAATTGACAAATGTGTAAACAACAAATGGGAAATCCATGTTTCTATATCATGAAATTGAAAAACTTTAAACTGGCATTTTAAAAACTGTAATTGGGAAATTGTGAAATTGATAAATGTGTAAACAACAAAATGCAAAATCCATGTTTCCATATTATGAAATTGAAAAACTTAAAAACTAACATTTAAAAAAACTGAAAATTGAAAATTGGAAAATTGATAAATGTGTAAACAACAAAAATGAAAAAAGAAATACCCAGTGGGGGGGGGGGGGTAGTGATCATGTTGTACAGTAGCCTATATGACTAGCATAAGGATAGTTGCTTGTGCCCTTATATACTTAGTGGATGTGCATTAGCCTTTGGATTAGCTTAAGTTAGGTTTGGTAAAGTTAGGTTTGGTGAGGTTAGGTATGTAGCCTTGTAGTTTACTCTTTTCGGAAAATGTAAAAAATAAAATCTAAAATCAAAAAATCTTAAATTTAAAATGTAAAATCTAAAAAAAAACTAACATCTAAAATACAAAAAATCTAAAATGTAAAATGTAAAATCTAAAAAATGTAAAATGAAAAAAATCAAAAATCTAAAATGTTAAAATATAAAATCTAAAGTCTTTAAATTAGGTTTCTGTGGGTTAGGTTAGGTTATAACTAAGTTTATTATTTGTGCTCTCTCATTTGCTCTTACATTTTTGCTCTCACTTTGAAGTTAGGTTATGTTAGGTTAGGTTAGGTTAGGTGTGGTTAGATTATTACTAAGTTTATTATTTGTGCTCTTTTATTTGCTCTTACATTTTTGCTCTTACTTTAAAGTTAGGTTATGTTAGGTTAGGTTAGGTTAGGTTAGGTGAGGCTGGATTAGGTGAAGTTAGGTTAGGTTATAACTTAGTTTATTATGTGTGCTATTACATTTGCTCTTATATTTGCTCTGACTTTGAAGTTAGGTTAGGTTAGGTTAGGTTATGTTAGGTTAGGTTAGGTTAGGTGAAGTTGGGTTAGGCAGAATGGTTGAGGTATGAATTAAAAGCCAGGTCCTGTCAGTTTTGCCTCACAAGGCTGAATGTACCCCGTTCCACTCCTGAGACCAGAAATTAAATTTCTTGGCAGAGCCGGGATTCGAACCTCAGGAATAACCTCCAAGAATGCTAGCCACTACACCAAGAGGTGGACAATATAAGGCTGGTCTTCATTATACATGATCAATTAATAATTACCTAATAATAATAATAATAAATATTCCATTTGGCAACTACATAGCCGACCTCTCCCTGGGTTCATTTACATGCCTACATCGTATGACATGCGTGTCTTAATTTTTGCCAATTTTCAAAAATCACTTACCACGACCAAGAGCGAACCTACAAGCTTGGGGGGTTGGTAGTCCGACACGATAACCACTCACCCACCGTGGCAAGCTATTAATCAATAATTACCAAATAAAATTAATAATAATAATAATAAATATTCCATTTAGTAACTACACGGCCGAACTTCCCCTGTGACATAATGCACGGTCTCAGGACATGGCGGCCATCTTGCCCATTAGCCCCCTGCCCCAGCTCTGACTGACCCCTCCATAAGAATAACATAGAGTGATTGCGCGCGGCGGCCATCTTGCCCATTAGCCCCTGCCCCAGAACCGGCTTATTTATCCTACTAATAATAATAATGAGAATAAATGAATACACATCAGGGATAATGTTTGTAAGCAAAATATATATGCTAATTGGAATACTTGTGTATCCATGCAGTAGTAGTATACGTGATGGGCTAAGCAAAGGAATTTAATATCAGAGTGTATTATGATAATGGAAATAAATATGCAAGAATATAGGAACTGGAAGGGTTTAATAGTGAATTGAATCGCAGCTTGATGCATAAGCTTATAAGAGTAATTGATAGAGATTATCTTATTAATTAAAGGACGGGATCATATGACAATGGTCATGGGAGCCAGGTAATCTAATCGACATGTGAAATCTCGTATAGCCAAGGGCATACAGAGATATTATTATTTGCCAGTGCGTATTTAGTGAAGGAAACCCTAGCTCTGAGCATTGCTATGAAATGTTCCGGGCTCGAATCCAGTGGTGCATGGGAGGATAACAATGGACACTTCAGCATGACACCTGATATCGACCGAAAACTAGCTATTGAATAAATTCAGCTCCTGGGAGTGAATTTTGACGGCAGGAAGTGTACCTGACCGTGTTCTTTAACAAAAATATACCGGTTATCCCAATTCGACATGTGTTTGATGAATCTCGTTCCTTCTTATAAATGTAAATGGACCTGTTGAGGCCAGCTATTAATATCCTAAGGATAGGAATAAATGCTTAAACAATTCCATACCCCGTCTTGCATACGGTTCAGTTAGATCATCTGTGTTGTGCAGGTCATTGAGAGGCCACTATTGTATTTGAAGCCACGTGCTACTGCTTGGAAATAAAAGAAAAGGGACAGAGCGGGGGAGGTAGCAAGTGGTTTGTTACAGCCCGGCGCAGACCCATTGTATACAGGAAGGGCCAGGGGGAAGAGATTTTAAACTACCCTTGGAGGGTGACGTTTAGAGTGGAAAGACTTTGAAACCCTGTTTGTAATAAAAGAATCATTGTTGTATTGTATAATGAATTTGTGTGGTTTGAAACACATTGATAATTAAGGATCATTCTGATAACTTAATACTTGGCAAACTTATGAGTTGTTGAAAGTTGCATTTTTATACTGACATTGTTGCCTATATCCGAAGGTGGATACTAGATGCCATATGCTATGCCCACGCAAGGGTAGCATAAAATCCCACCCGACACAGCGGTAACGGAATTATTGAAATTGAACTCATGACGGCATACAGTGGAACTGCATAAAGGGGTAGAATTACAAGTAACAATGGAGTTGCAAGTAAATCTGATGTGCAACCCATAAATTGGTTAATGCATGGTAGAGCATTTTGGTGGGAAGAGAAATACAGAACATAATTGTACGCATAATGTAAAGTAGGATGTGTTGAGAATAAACAACTAGATTGTGAAATTAAAGTGGTCACAATAGGTGACATAAGATTGTAAGTACAGTTGTATGTGTATTTGACCAGTGCATCAGCGCACTTGAGAATGAATTTTATGTTAATCTCATGGTAAATGAATAAATAATCATTTGGATTTGCGAGGATAAAATGCGAATAATAGTGGATTGAAGGAATAAGTTTTGCATTGTTTTGTGTATTATTGTTGGGATTTTGTTTTTGTTTGTGTGAAGCCATGATTTAGAGCTCAATTAGAGTCTTTAGAATAAAGTTGTGCCTTATTATTGTAGAGTTGATACCTTTTAGTCTCAGATCAAAAATATGCTACTGCTCAGTGGGTGAACGGTACACGCCTGAGGACTGATGCTAGCTGGAGGCAGAAGCATGTTTTCCATGGAAATTATTCACATGGGTACAATATATAGATTATTATTATTATTAATATTATTATTATTATTATTACCGTATTATTATTATTATTATTATTATTAATAATAATAATAATAGGGCATTCGATAAGTAATGGCAACATTGCTAATACATCGCAAATAATATTTGGTTAATTTTGACATTACGAACTTCATTTACAGTCTCCTGCCATGTCAACAATATGTTGCCAAATCATTGGAAGACGACACACTCATCTGCAGCACAATTTCTGGATAACTCTCTCGCTGATCGATCTAGAGCTCTCTGGATGTCAACTCTTGATTGAAATAGAACGCCTCATAGAGGTTCTTTGATCTTTGAGAATAAGTCATAATCACAAGGGCTCATGTCAGGTGAATTGGGTGCTGGTTCGAGTACTTTCCAGTTCCAACTTTTAAACAAATTCCTCACTGTTGCGGCTACATGGCAACGAGCATTGTCACGTAACACAATAGGTCTCCCAACGGCCTGAGGTCGTATAATAATAATAATAATAGAAAAAGATACGAGCCTTACAGTTGTCGCATATGATGTGTAACTTCTGACATGTTATCCTACTATGAAATTGAGATGAAATGTATGACATGTTATCCTACTCGTATACTACACAGCTTGGACATTCTTAAAATGTTAATTTACGCTCCGTTTTCATACTGGTACTATGATGAATGAATAGATTGAATTGGAGATATGCTACTGTCACACTTGTATGAGCATACATCACATATTATATTGTAAATTAAGAGGAGGAATGAAACCATAGTCTCTAGCCTATCTATAGACTACTAGAAATAATGTTCAATAGAATCAAATTTCCCAACTCCTGCTTGGTGCGAACTATTGTAATTAAAATTAGATAAATCGTAATTTCATGTAGATTCTGTTAAAATGACGCATAATGTTATGATATACATATCGTTTAAATCGATAATCCGGTAGCAAAAATAATTGCCGGGACTGGGGTTTGAACCTGCGACCTCAAGATTCGCAGACCATGATGTTATCTACGCAGCCATTACAACCACAGACCTTTGGAGTACAAGACTGGTACTCATTTTCACGTGCCGGTAATAACATGGAAGTATTTTTTTATGCTCATTAATATTTGGCTTTTTTTCGATAATGTTCCTGCGAGAATTGAGTTTTAAATTAGTTATGAATACGCCTACTTGACAGTAAAGGGAATTCCTATAGTGGTCTATGAAAGGCTAGCCCAGTTCCCGTATAAAATCATCGATATATATTACATTGATCACTGCATTACCGCAATGTGGGTTAATATCTGAATAGCCATTGTGCAGAAACATAATACCGGCTTTGCCGACTAGTTACAATGTTTCATATAAAAGCATATCATCATTTAAATACTGATACGAAGACATGTGGTTTGTGTTTCAATGAGTTGACACCAGAGTTCGCATGAGCGTTTACCATTCAGTATGAAAGTGTTGAGGAAAGTTACTGGGCGAGTGGATGCCCATCACTTTTATCCAGAGATTGAAAAACAGACTCTTAATAAATCATAATTGTTTACAGCAAATATGATTTAATGAATATTTTTACACCAAAGAACGACAACTTGATGATGATTCATTGTAGAAATATCTGTAATGGCGCCTCTAAACCATGAAGTAATCCGTATGTTATATACATCCCACATGGTATTACTGCCAGCTGGATCGGATCGCATCCCTCCTGGCTGCTAAAGCAGCCATGAGGGATGCGATCTAGCTGGCAGTGCTGTAGCAGCATCGAGAGTAGAGTATCAAGAAGGCAGTGCGAGAGTAGAGTATGAAGAAGGCAGTGAAATATCAAGAAGGCAGTGAAGAAAAAAGAGGAGAGTCTTGGAATTGTTATGTATTATGAGAGTGTAAAATATAAAAAGATTTTTGAAGAAGTTGCAAAAGGTTCTAAACTAAAAGATCACATCATCATTGGTACGCCAGGCAAAGTTGTAGGTTGGGGAGTAAAATACCGCTCCTTTGACTTGATCAAGATCTCTGTATTTGTGTTGGATGAAGCAGATGTCATGATAGCCACTCAAGGACATAAAGACCAGAGTTTTTGTATCCATAAAATGCTGTCAAGATCGTGTCAAATGATGCTCTTCTCTGCTACATACGAACCAGATGTGATGGAGTTTGCTGAGGCAACTGTATCAAATCCTGTTATTATTAGACTGAAATGTGAAAAAGAGAGTTTAAACAACATAAAGCAATATTATGTTACTGTTTTTATTATCCTTGACAATCATCAATAAACAAAAATCTTTTTATTTTTTACACTCTCATAAAACATAACAATTCCAAGACTCTCTTTTTTTTTTCTTCACTGACTTCTTGATATTTCACTGCTTTCTTCATACTCTACTCTCGCACTGCCTTCTCGATACTCTACTCTCGATGTTGCTACATCTTATTTTTTACACTCTCATAATACATAGCAATTCCAAGACTCTCTTTTTTTCATCACTGTCTTCTTGATATTTCACTGCCTTCTTCATACTCTAATCTCGCACTGCCTTCTTGATACTCTACTCTCGATGCTGCTACAGTGCGTCTTACACACTTCCGTCCGATCCACATCCGTCCCATTTTTCAAAATCACTCCCACAAAAATATCCAGCAACCGAGTGGAAATATGTTACACATCAATAATGGTATTGGTTTTACGTCCCTTATAACTACTCTGGTTTTTAGAGACGCCAGGCTGCCGGAACATTGTCCCTAAAGGGATTTGGAACGTGCCAGTAAATCTACTGACACGGCTCCTTTGAATTTGCGCACCCATGAATGCCAGCTGACTGCGCCAGGATATGAACCTGCAACCTTGGGTCCAGTAAGCGAGAACGTTAACGCTGAGCCACGCAGTCAGTCTGAGGTCGTTTACGACGCCATGCTGGGCACAAATGATGTACCAAGTAGCGCATCACGATGCTGCAATACGAAGTTCCTTGGAAATCTCCACACTTACCAAGCGCCTGTCTTTTTCCAATAACGCCCTTACAGCCTGATCATGGGGATCATCAGTTGCAGCGACGGGTCTACCAGCACGTGCTCTGTGTTGACATTCCTCTCTTCCTTGACGGAAGGCTTGCACCCATATTGCAATAGTTCGATAAGGTAGGACTTCTCTCCCGCAATGCTCTAATGCTCTGAGTTCCAATTCTTCCTTTTGCAACTTGGATTTTTATGAAGCACCCTTGTTGATATCTACTGAACATCTTTTTAGGGCGGTGGGGCCTATTACTTACTGAATGTGAGAAACGGATAATGTATTCACAAATATCAGCTATTTCGAGACTTTCAATGTTACAGATTTATACAACAAAGACTGATCAACAATATACTACAAGATTACAACGGTCACCATTAGGATCGGTTATTGACAACAGTGTTGCCATTACTTATCGAATGCCCTAGTATTATTGATGATCTGGTTCTTACAAGGTTCAATATGATCGTAAAGTGATCATTTTTTCATTGTCTACCGGTATATCAAGGTAGTGATTTTTGTGTATCTTTAATAACTAATCACAAACCTACTACTCTAATAAGATGAAGCAGGCAATGATAATAATGTTCGATATTTTATTTTACAAACGATCTGATGCCCTTCTAGAACTTGATCTTCCTTTCCATCCGTCCTATCCTGGAGGTGTAATCGTGCTCAGGGATGATCATAGAGGTGTCTGATGTCATCCAGAGCGATAGAATGTTCTCCATGCTAATTCCACATGTTGTCGTAATTGATCGAGGGATGTTATCGGTAATGCAGACCGGACCGGACGCCATCCCATCATGTTTCACACATACTCGAAGGGGGAAGGTCTGGGGATCATGCTGGCCATGGGAGTTGAACAGCTTGGAGGGTGCATTTCGTAACGCAAGAACTGTTGTACAGGCATTATCCTGCTGGAAGAGAACATCACCCTGATGTTATAGAAACGGTAACATAATGAACTGGATGATTTTCTAAATATATCCTGCACTGTCCAGTGTTCCCTCAAAAAGCATCAGTCATTGTACTGTAAGCTATAACGCCCACACAATGTTGCGAGGAGTTGGTTCTGTATGTCACTGTCTTATGTAATCTGGTAGCTACCGCTCTCCTGATCGACGCCGCTCCCATAAATGGTCTTCACTGACCCCAAGGTAGAATCTGCTTTGATCACTTAACACAAAACTGCACCATTGGTCCCTCCAGTTGCATCTTTCGCGGGCTTCGTGGTGAAAGGTGTGAGGGGAAGCCTGACGAGCATCACCCTTGGCCGTAGTCCAGCTTCCAGGAAACGGTTTCTGACCGTCCTAGCTGATACAGGGGATGCAACATCGGTACTAATTTGTACTGGGGTCGCCGTGCCGATTAACAATGTCTACGTGCCTGATACGGTGGTCCATGCGTGAATCTGTATGCCAGTGCCACCGGAAGCAGGACGACAAGCATGCGCCCTTCTGTGGATTATCAGTACTAGCACTGATACACAGCAGACACCTTGCGTCCAACGTGTTGGGCAATTCTTAGGGAGGACCATGCAGTCCCCCGCAGAACCACAATACGACTTCACTGAAATTCCGGTAATTGTGCTCGTTGATGAAGTATTGGCATATATCTACAATGTTAGCTCACACAGTACGAAATGAAACAACTTCTTGGATGACTGACATTGGAACAGTGCTCCCCTAATCTCGGTTATCCTCACGAGGCTGTGTATACCAGAGCGGAGAATCCTAACATGCCCTTAAACCAAGGCTGACGTAATGCAGTTTCGTTGTGCAATGATGTGTGCAAAATCATTAAACTGTACTTCACGTTGCTCTCAACGTCTAGACCGGGGGCGTGGTGGCGCAGCGGTCAAGCTGTTGGCCTCTCACGTAGGTGGACCGGGGTTGATTCCCGGTCAATGCATGGGAGATTTTCGAAGTGAAATGCCATGTCCTGTGGTTCGGATTCCACGTAAGAAGGAGTTCCCGTTGCTCATGATCGCATGATTAACGGTCACGTAAAACTAAAAGCTTCTTTAGCTTCTTCTCCGTCTAGACCACCTCGTTGCGTAGTGGCTAGCATTCTTGGCTGTCTCCCCGGAGGCCTGGGTTCGATATCCGGCTCTGCCAAGTAATTGACTTCTGGACTGATGGCTGGAACGGGCTACACTCAGCCTCATGAGACAAAACTGAGAAAAGGTAGGTTCAATTCCTACCCCAGCCATCCAGGAAGTGATTTTCCGTGGTATCCTTTTACTCCAGGCAAATGCCGGGATTGTACTTAACTCAAAGCCACTGGTGCCTTCTTCCCAATCCTAGCCCCAATTGTAAGAACATACACTACTACAAACTCCACAATAACGTATGTTAGCCATCCAATTCCACACATGATCAAGTACACGGAGTTAGTGACCACACTGTCCAATCGCCTACATGAAACAATATAATACTCCTCTTATGTATGTCTACTCGTTATTTTTCCCGTTTTCCAACAGGGTCGGGGATGAGATGCGATGAACGTCTTTGTGGTGGATGTTTTTACGGCCGGATGCCCTTCCTGACGCCAACCTCAAGATATGAGATAATGAGAGATGAAATGAATGATGGTGAATGAAACTGGGCAAGGATGTGTAAGGTAGTGGCCATGGCCTGTCAGAAGGTACCGTCCCAGAATTTGTCTGGAATTGAAAATAGTAAACCACGGAAAACCATTTCAAGGACGACTGACCGTGGGGCTCGAACCCACATCTACCAAGTCCGAAGAGAGATTGGTCCCACGGCCTAGCGCAGCGTTTTATCGAGCGTAGGTACCGCTGTCGGTTAGAATACTCCTTTTATACCTATCATTTTCAAATGGTCTTCACCATCTAAATTTCCCCTACATAATCACCGTAGCACTCCATGGCAGACCTGGAAACCGGGAAAGCAATCCCACAACGCTAGGAATAATGTAGCCCACTGAACTTTTTGTTTGCGTCACTCAAAACATTTCTCCAACTCTTAGCCTTCTAGCCCTTGTTTTCTTTTCATTTGCTTTACCGTGTCCACAGTTATTGAAGTGCGCCTCTATATTATTTTGCCCTGTTCATGACATCGATTCAGCTCATTGCATACTCCCCTCCCCCTCCCCTCCCATGCATGTAGTATGTGTCTGTCGCACAAGGGGACCGCACCTACTCGTCATCACCGAATTTGTTTAAGAAGAATAGCTTCTATGGTGCGAATTGGGCGAGGCATGAACCACGTATGCTTTTGGTTTTTCTATAGCAACTTTATAACAACCATGTAATTCTAAAAATGTGGCATTTATAGAGTGCATGATGCCCAGAAAATTACTGCTTCCCCTGTTTTTTATTTTTATTTTTTTAAATCAATTTTACCCTCCAGGTTGTGGCTCCCATGGACTCAGCGAGGAAACTCACCACTACCGCCCCTACGGGCAGTGTCAGAGCGGGGAACATCTAGACGGAGCGGATACAACTGGGGAGGTGTGATCAGCACCTCGCTCAGGCAGCCTCACCTGCAAAGCAAACAGGGGCACCATGAGGGAAGGGAGGGGAAGAATAGGATGGATAGGCAAGGAAGAGGGAGGTGGCTGTGGCTTTATAGTAGGTACCGTACCCGAAATTACCTCCCCTTTACCTGTTGGAACCCTCGATGGTAGCTGGATCGCAGGACCTGAAAATCCCCGGCTAGAAAACCCCCCAGATCCTACCAACAAGTGAAGGGAGTAATAGGGTGCAAGTATTCCTAACAGAGGTGGCATTAAGCAAAACCAAGGCATCAAAGAAAACTGCTCATAGAACACGAGAATCATGAAAAAATCATCATCTCAAGAGTGTGGGAAACTCTAGAAACACCTAGCAATGGCCCTATTAATGCGACCTCTTATTACCTCTATAAATCATCACAACGCACGATTAAAAGGAAATAACATATTTATTCAAAAATGGAATTGACTGAAAGTCAGTCGACGACGTCCGAGAATGGACGCAAAAATCATCCTCACTTGAAATGCGTTGATAAAAAATGCAGCAAAATGCAACATTAAGTCCCCATGGACTAGACTACATTTATGTGACCCTAATCTTGCAACAAGATTCAATTATGCACAACAGATGGTCCAACAACAAAATGGATCATCTCGACAGTTCTTCCAAAATTAAAATAATATTACGCACATAAATAATACCCTTATACACATATTTACAAGGTATTTGTACACCCTTAAGTGTAAACACCACTAGCTTGATATTCCTGCACCCACCATGTATGCTTTTGTCATAATTCGTTGCTTTAGCAAATTCAAGTTTTAATCAGGTTCATCAAACGAGCAATTAAGCTGAGAAGAAATATAATCTTAATTTATCCATAATTCCATTAATTCCAATCGTTATTCTGAATTATTATTATTATTATTGTCATTCCTATTTATATCTGTTTAATTAATTATCAATATTCATACTTATTTAAATACTCTTATTTAGACATAATCGCAGGAATAATTAACTGGGGATGACAAGAGATAAGTAGGAGGCTTTACTATTAGTCATCCATGACTGGAATCACCAATTCATCAACTAACAATAGTTTTGAATGCATTGAAAATTATGTTCATGATTACACATCATTAATATGGCGTAGTTGAACTAAGATACTGTATTCATTTCATAGTCAGACATGACATCGACGATTGCTTATTAACTGTGGCCAATACCACCAACTTCACGAAGAATATTCCTTAGAATATCCATTTTGACTTTGGCGAGGATAGTCTATTTTCTTCCTAAATATAATTTACTCACAATCTTGCTACTGTATATTTCAGGAACGTGAAACATTTAAATCTGCAGACCTTTGCAAGTGGTAAATTGTATTTTTGGTAAAGGTATTAGCACCGCAGACATGCGGAGTTTATGTATGTGCTCAATGACTTACAATTTCTTTGGAACCAGGAAGCAGTTCCTGTGATCGACACAACATTTTGAGAGTCCGCCGAGACCGGATGTATTTTTCCTATTTGTCCGTCATTAGACGAAGACCACGTTTTCGTGCAAGTGCACGGTATAAGTTGTGTGAATTATCGACAGCCATTTAGCTGAGTGAACTTTAAGGGGCGACCTATACCTTTAAGAATGAATATTTGTCATTTCTCAAATTTTTTTCTACGTTTATTGATTCTTCCTCTTCAAATCACTGCAACAATATCTTTGATATGTATAATACTTTTGAAGTTATGACCAAAAACATGCAGGGGAGTTTAGGAAGTTTGCCTACACATTGGTAACTTTGTTGCTCGTTTCCAGAAACTTGGATTTTCAAATCCGTTTCCTTAGTAACTTCCAGAGTTTTCAAGATAATGAAGTGAAATTTAGTATACAAGTGTGGATTTTCAAATCCGTTTCCTTAGTAACTTCCAGAGTTTTCAAGATAATGAAGTGAAATTTAGTATACAAGTGTATCTTATAGGGAAGAACAATATGACCTAGAACTGTTGTTGTACATGTTATAATTTCGGGTTGAAAAAAATATTCAGTGAAAAATGTTGCAAAAAAGTTACACTTTAATATAAGCTTTTTAAAAAAATATATTTTCTTTATAGATTCCAATGATTCTAGGTCAATCTCTACCTACCGTATTACTAAATACAATGAAAAAAGAATTTTTGAAAAACAATTATATTTGTGTAAAATTTTAGGCAGCCGCCATTTTAAATGCCTAATTTGCGGAAATGCATTCGCCATATGACGTGTAAATACACGAACATATTGGCAAAGCATAGTGTGATTGGCAGAACAAATTACAATTCTTTAGTACTTTCTGTTGCTGAGGAATAAAAAAGTGAAATATACATGATTTTCGGATCCTTAAAGGTGTAGGTCCCCCTTAATAAGCCACTAAAAGTATATTTTTCGGCCATACAAGGCCAGTGCTATGGTATTTCAAGAAGGAAATTTGTCAATGTGTGAAATTACCATATTTTCCATGTTTCGCCACGTGAAGAACTTGTAAAATTTGTGAGTGACAACGCCGTGTGAGCTGGTACACTTTAAGTTCAGAAATATCAAGGCTACATTGAATTACGACAGCCTATTCTACAACACTCTTAATATAATCACTAAACATGTCACGATTGTGCATATTTCACACGTGATGGGCGTGATTTTGAGTGATTACCAGTGCTTTGTAAGTTATAAATTCTGTGTGTGAGATATCGCCCGAATATCTATGGAATCAGTGGCAGGAGTTGATAAAGGCCATTTTTTGTTTAAACCTGCACCAGTGTAGTAGCAGTGTTTCCAATTTCGTACAGTTTACAACCACTAAATTCTGTGAAATCCATTAATTTACGACACAATGTCGTGTGTGATTGACCACGTGTTCGTCGATTCTTACTCTAGGCACGTGAGGTCCGGTATGGAGTAGAAACCCTTATGTGAGGGTAACGCTGAGGGAACAACTACCATGAAGGAGGGATGTCCAGCAGAGATGTCGAGGACAAACCTTGTGATGGAGGACGTGATCTACAGACCATGGAAAGGGAGGAACGTGATGGACAGGCCGAGGTCTAAGACCTTAACTATGGAGCCTAATAATCTCTCCACACGATTGGAGTTGAATTACCCCTCTCATCCTAGACGTCGAGAGGTGATCAACCATGTTTGAGTAGCCGTGAGTCCTGTAAATCCTCTATTGTACAAAGTTTGTCCAGGCAGACATTACTAGAAGTATTTCGTAGCCGAAACTTGATCGAGACCACCAGGCAGGACTATGTTTAGTTAGTACTTTCATTCTTGGTACTGGGATCAATCTTTGTGAGCCACCCTATACCGCCAAATCTAAGTGCGGGGGTGCACCTGTATAGCTTTTGTGTATTTCAGTGTATTATCAGCCATGCCAGTGCTGTATCTTACGTCAGAGAGCTGACACCTTCGAAGTGAAGACCAGTTCTTCATCATTTAGGGGACACCCTATACTTAGACCCCTCATTTTTGGTTTGAATTCATATTCCCGCATCCGTGGGTTAGGCGAGAGATCCTACCACATTTTGTATGATTTAGTTTATCCTTTGTGGTTACATTTATACAACACAGTTCCGAGTGGGAACCAACACATGAACAGTTAGTATGACCTGGATGTGAAGCCAGGAGTATCCAGACCATCATTAATGTTGATCAAAATATTTATGTTACATTAATTGGATGGAACACCAACACAGTGGAGATAGGTGTTGTTTGAATTTATAATATGTGCCAGGCTGACAGCACATAACCCACAATGTTTGAAATAAGCAGAGAGATCTACACACATCAAAAAAAGTTTTGCATCACCTCGGTTCCCAGATCTCCGGTATATAGACGTTGACTGTGTATATTGTATCCAAGATACAGTCCCTTTGACTGTTCATAGATGTCACTAAAACTGCTCAAAGATGTAAACAACCATGCATGAGCAGGGCCTATTAGACGGAGGGGGTACGACAGCCGATCAGTTCCAGTCATTCCACCAGGACGAAGGTACGCTGCTCATGTTGTCTGTAGTTCTACCATGCCTAGAAGGTCAATACCGCAGTTCGATCGCGTCCGCATTGTTACTTTGTGTCAAGAAGGGCTCTCAACAAGGGAAGTTTCCAGGCGTCTCAGAGTGAACCAAAGCGATGTTGTTCGGACATGGAGGAGGTACAGAGATACAGGAACTGTCGATGACAGGCCTCGCTCAGGCCGCCCAAGGGCTACTACTGTAGTGGATGACCGCTACTTACGGATTGCCGCTCGGAGGAACCCTGACAGCAATGCCACCATGTTGAATAATGCGTTTCGTTCAGCCACAGGACGTCGTGTTTCAACTCAAACTGTGCGCAATAGGCTGCATGATGCGCAACTTCACTCCCGACGTCCATGGCGAGGTCCAGCTTTGCAACCCCGACACCATGCAGCGCGGTACAGATAGGCCCAACAACATGCTGAATGGACCCCACGGAATTGGCATCACGTTCTCTTCACCGATGAGTGTCGCATATGCCTTCAACCAGACAATCGTCGGAGACGTGTTTGGAGGCACCCTGGTCAGGCTGAACGTCTTAGACACACTGTCCAGCGAGTGCAGCAAGGTGGTGGTTCCCTGATGTTTTGGGGTGGCATTATGTGGGGCCGACGTACGCCACTGGTGGTCATGGAAGGCTCCGAAACGGCTTTACGATACCTGAATGACATCCTCCGACCCATAGTGCAACCATATCGGCAGAATATTGGAGAGGCATTTGTCTTCATGGACGACAATTCTCGACCTCATCGTGCACATCTTGTGAATGCGTTCCTTCAAGATAACGACATCGCTCGACTACAGTGGCCAGCATGTTCGCCAGACATGAACCCTATCGAACATGCCTGGGATATGTTGAAAAGGGCTGTTTATGGACGTCTTGACCCACCAACCACTCTGAGAGATTTACGCCGAATTGTCGTTGAGGAGTGGGACAATTTGGACCAACAGTGTCTTGATGAACTTGTGGATAGTATGCCACGGCGAATACAGGCATGCATCAATGCAAGAGGACGTGCTACTGGGTATTAGAGGTAGTGGTGTGTACTGCAATCTGGACCACAAATGCTGAAAGTCTAGCTGTATGATGGTACAACATGCAATGTGTGGGTCTCATGAGCAATAAAACGAGCTGAAATGTTGTTTGTGTTGATCTCTATTCCCTTTGTATTTAACGGTTCCGGAACTCTTGGAACCGAGGTGATGCAAACCTTTTTTTGATGTGTGTATTAGGAATATCTCTGAGTCCAAAGCAGTCAGAAATGCTAGTGTGCAGTCTTCAATTTTGGGATGTTTGAAACTTTAATAATGTTATATTTGTGAAAGGGTAAATTTCATGGAAGGACACTCGTAATGAATAAGAACAATTGACTTGATAATCTACGGAACACTATAGGACTGTATTCAGTGTATTTCGTTAGATAGAAAACGCATAGTTTTGACACAAGTAATGTGATTTGAGCTGCGTGCTATGAATGACACAGTAAGCAGTGCAGCGCGCGACCAACTAACTGTTTTATTTACCCAGCATTCCCTGTGAGACCTACTGTTTATTGGTTGTTTTCTTCTACTTTGACCTCACCTGTCATTTGCGGAATATGGAGACCTTGAGACTAGGAGCATTATGTCACATGCTATGAGGATCAGCCATTGACGGCCGAACATATGTTCTGAACATCTATGAGCGAGGACTGATTCCGTTACGGAGCGTCTTTATATTTTCGCTGATGAATTAAAATCATCTAGCAAGTTGTTATAATGGGTTTATCTTCTAATGTAAATTGACCCAAGTAATGTATAAAGGCTAGTAACCCATGTATTTGTAGTGTCTTAGAACACTGTAATTATTGGTATCCCGGCGAAACCATGAGCTTTAGAGCCAGGTCGTCCGATGATTATAAGACGCGCAAGAGTCTGTAAGTCGCGCAACGTGTTATTGTTACATGAGCCATTCTCAGCTCAATGTATTAGGGTGACTAATTGTTAGTCTTATCTTCGAGAAACTCTGAGGAGATTTCCTTAGCCTCCGACTGGTGTCTTAAAATGATCCAACTAAACATTTACATAAACCTGAACCTAAATCATTCTATTCACTCTATTAAATCGACATGATAATTAATGCATAATTTCAGCCTGATAATCTTGAAACATTTGCGTTTGTAATATTTGCTCCGACACCTAGATCTTCATCATTTCCTCATGGAGGTGAAACCTAAATGAGCTGACACTATTTTGATATTCGACGACTAGAATCGCTGGAACCATTAGTTAGTAATTTGTGGTCCGCGGGAATCTATGCAATATAAGTCGTAGTGATGATTGCGCAATTGCCAACCTAAATGACATGCTTGAGATGACGATTGGGAGCAAACAGCTTTCCCAATTCACGAAGGCAGGCTTGTGTGTGTATTTTGTCTTATTCTGAGTGCATTATCCAACTTGTTACCCTGCTGGTTTATAAGAGTGTATTTTGCTATGCAATGTTTTTTTATAGTCAGTGGTCTACTATCATTAGTTTTTGCTTAATGTTTTGGTTATCGACGCATCTCGTCATAACATTTTATTCACTTCAGGTTTTAGCTAGAATTTAAATGTAATTGTAAAAGTGGACGTGGTACCATCCTAACTTCAGGGATTGGTTTGCCATTATGTTAAATGTAATTTTCACTGAGTCATTTGCTTGTAACTTGCTTTCGTGTAGATTCTGTTCGTGCCACGAGCCTAGTATTGTTGTTGCTTGTTTTCTGTGTAACTAGGACATTTACGAGGGTTAGTAATTTCAGTTAGGGATTTAGTCGACTCTTTTCATGTAACTAGTTAGCGGATTAGCCGATTTTGAAACCCTCCGAAGTAGGATAGGGGATTCTTTGATGAATGAATCATTCACGAAATTTTACTTAAGACTGTATCTCTTTTATTTATAGTTTTGTGTTTGGCGGGTGTATTTCTTTGGGCGTCTTTGACTTCTTACGTACATATGACCCAGATCCCCTGGATCAAGCCCCTCGTGCTGTGCAAGCCCACTTAGAAATGCATCCGATCCTCTCAGGTGTGGGTTCGGAGGAAGGGGTGATTCGAAGTGCCATTCTTTCGGTGGATGGTACCAGGATAACCTCCTCTAACGGGCTCAATATACAACCTGTGACAATAAAGTTCGGTGAATAGTCCTATACTATCAACATAGATGAACAATGCACAATAGTGGCCCTATTGTCCTTCGAAATAGTCCCCTTCTGTTACTATACAATGCTGAGATCATCGATACATGTCCTGGAAACTTTGTTGGCGTCGTTTGGGATGGTGTTCAAAATTCTCGTCCCATGACCGAAAAGTTCGGTGAATGGGTCTATATTACGAACGGATTGCTGGCTTACCTGAAACAGCAGTTACTGTCCTTCGAAGTAATCCCCGTGGATGGTTATGCACTTCTTAGAATGTCTGTACCAGTCCTGGAAACTCTTTAGTGATACCCTTCAGTTGGGTCGTAACATTACGTTGAATGTCCAAAATGTTCGAAAACCTCTGGGCCTTCAGGGCTTTTCAGTGACCCTGGACCTGGACCCCGCCACTCCTTACTTCGACGCTTGACTTCCTTGTCGTACTTCAGACACCGGGTTAGGTCGCCCGTGACGATTGTTTTCAGATAAGCCATTCCATTCCACAGAGCATTCACCCTTCTCACTGCCACCCACCAAACAGATGTGTATGGTAGGTTGCATAAATTTATCCTTCTCACTGCAACCCGCCGAACAGGTGTGCATGGTAGCTTGCATAAATTCATCCTTCTGAACACGCACTGTGTCAAACAGGTCTTACACGTTGCGTTGTGTGTCGCCAATGTTGCCAGGTCGACCGTTCTGACTTTATTCACCGAACGCAACGTGACGAGCCTTTTGAACACCATCCCAAAGGACGCCTTCTTGCAAAGTTTCCAGGACAGGTATAGCCGATCTCAGCATTGTATAGTTACGGGAAGGGACAGGGACAATGGGGACACTGTCGTGCATTGTTCTTCTATGTTGATAGTATAGGACTATTCACCGAACTTTATTATCACAGGTTGTATTACCATTAACGTTTCACAGACGTTTAATACCCATATATCACCCTCATGGTGATTATTAAATTCATTTACAAGTATCTAGTTCCGTTTAGGCCTTTGCCTATCAAAAATATTTCATTGTATAACTTCAATGCACTACATTCAAATCATATGTGGATAGTCAGTATATTTCACTGGACTACAAAAATTCTTGCCTCACAAAATTATACTCGAAGTCACGCATATCATAAGTGGATTAACTTAAAATTAACCCTGGGATTTGTGTCACAAAAAAGGAATGTTCTTTTGTAAATCCTCATGCCAATATAAACTGCGTAGAAAACTCATAAGAGTGAACTAACATCAAGGATATCAATCCTAATTGAATATATTAAAGACCTACATATACCAAAGTACACGTGGTAACGAAATAGGAGTCGAAATCAATCAGTCAAATAGGACCATCCCCCTCAAGTGAATTCACAATGTCCGAACTGGTTCTACACCATGAATCTAGGTAACGACTCAAGTTAGCAACTTTTGATACATTAGAATCCAGAACGATTACTGATCATTCACAAGAGAAAAATACCTAATCCAATAGAATGATCAACCTTCACATCCTGTAAATCCTACAAATAATTACTTCCAAAAATATTTAAGTGCATTGGCAAAGTTCAGAGACCAGAAATATCGAACACGAATTATAGTGCTTCCATCAATATCAAGTCTAAGCTTGATATAAAATATCAAAGTTTTTATAAAGATCAAAAATATCTATCATTGAAGTTAACTCAACTCCACTAAGGAAAACGGTAGTCTTCTCCTAAGGATGTCCTCTTCTCCACAATTAAGAGGATCATTGAAAGTTACTGAATTTAATTATATTAATCTAAAATCAAAATAGCAATTATCAAAAATTTAGAAAAATGGGTGCGCTTGTTAATCAAGCCGAAACCCGATTGAGGATGAGGTCAGACATGAAAGGAATATCATGCCTAAACTTCATTTCAATCACTCTACAAAAAGCATAAATGATGGCCATAGTCGTCACTCTGGAATGTCGCTACTTTGCTACGCTATATAAATGTTCTTCTTTCTACCTTTTGAAGCATCTCGGAGTCGAATTTAGAGCAAAGATATGCCCTACCATCTGTTTCCACCCTATACTGTAGGACAGTATAGTTCCTCCAGGTCTCCGGCACTCGAACAAGGAACCACCAACTCTCCTTCTCCTGGCCCTCAGCTGGTAACAGGATCTCTCCATCGTAGTGTAAATGGCCTCTTTCCTCCATAGACAAGCTCCAATTAGCCTGAAGAAAGTTATGCGCACGTTCACAATGTCGCGACACCCGAGCGAAGTTACGGCTGACGTTCATAATTACAGCGGTTGCATGGATTTGAAAGTTCATTTCCCACATGCTTGTAAACCGCACCGCGAACACATTAAAGAATGAAAATGGCATTGTGATTGCTCGTAATGTTCAGTACAATGCCTGGCGAGCAGTATCCATGTTTATAAATTTAACCGAACATGGTTATAAGTTCAATATACATGCTCAATATTCCTCCCAACGCCTTGCTTTTCATTGCGACGCATATACTGAGGAATTTCAAATAAGAATGTTCATATTGCAGCACTGCGGCCAATGAAATACTCGCAGTATTGAAGCTCAACGAAAAACGTGTATCCACTAAGCCTTTACGCTGTAGTTTTAATATAAAGTTATTTCCAAGTATCATTCCGCGTTACCTTCTACGTGAACACGTGTTTTCAATGTCTCGATATAAGACAAAGTCCTTACACGCTGCATGTGAATGTTTCAATGTCCCTCTTCGACACTTTGGGACGAATATTACAGTAATCTTTCCGAGTACGGCACTCGCGTACGCACTAGGTCAATCCCGGTGTCGTTGTTAGCTCGGCGGAGCTATCACAAGATCTGTTGTCTACTTCTCTAGCAGCAAATCACAGGAAGGCTAGGTTTCCCCCTCTCCTGAGCGGGATATGTATCGATATCGATACGCTGGCATATTATTAATATACTGTATTTCATTTCTTCTGCAGAGGATATTTCCTCTGAAATGTACTTGTGTTACCTCTCTGCTAGATAAATGTTAACTCCAATACATACTGGACAGCATAAATAAGCGTTGCTTCACGTCTGTAGGTTTAACCTTAAAGTACCCTACACGTGTCCCCTGGGTGGTGCTAAGAATGCAACAGTGATTCAGATGCCGCCGTACTGCCCTTCAGGGCCTCACGGCCACAACTCCGTAACACCTAATAGTCCTTTTAAGGACGTACAGTTTCAAACACAGACAATTGGCTCACAACTAACAATATGCCAATTAAACATCGAAGGCATCAGTAGAGCTAAGAGTGAATACCTTGCTAAGATCTTAGAGGACAACGCAGTTGACATTGTAGTATTGCAGGAAACGCACACGGAAAATGACGAACAGTTGTTTGCTCGAGGAAGAATACCTGGATACAAACCGATAGCAATGCAACACCATGCTCAGTATGGTATCGCCACTTACATTAAGAGCGATATATACCAGTACACTGTCCATCCAATTAGTGATTGTCACACTTTCTTCTCCACATCAGTACAAATAGAGAATACTGTGGTCACAAATATATATAATCCTCCACCCGCATCCTGGCCTGACCCTATATTTATAGTCCCTACTAACGAAAATATTATCATAGGGGATTTCAACAGTCATCATACATCTTGGGGCTACTGTCAGAATGACGAAAATGGGACTAAACTGACGGAATGGGCTGAAGTACATAACCTTACCCAGATGTATGACCCTAAAGACAGAGGCACATTTCACTCAGCTCGATGGAACCAAGATTACTCATCTGATTTATGCTTTGTTTCCAATAGCCTTACAACTCCCGTACCTCGCATTCGGCGACAAGTGCTTCAAGACTTTCCCCATAGTCAGCATAGGCCAGTAATATACAAAATTGGAGTACAGATTCCTGTTATTCATTCCACACCTCGTCCTCGCTGGAACTTTCTGAAGGCAGATTGGGAAACCTATGAAAAATACTCAGATGCCAACATTAGATGGATTCAAGCGGTACCTGAAAACTACTTAAGGTTCATAGGTCTAATAAAAGCAGCAGCCAAACGATCTATTCCGAGAGGCTTCAGGAAGGAGTATATACCAGGATGGAATGAAGAGTCCAACAGACTGAAAGAAGAGTATAATGAAAATAGCAGCAGGGAGAAAGCTACTGAACTTCTACAATCACTTGACAGAGGTAGAAGAGAGAGATGGATAAATACTGTTGAAGGTTTAAACTTCACCCATTCCAGCAGGAAGGCGTGGTCTCTGATATGGAAACTAGATTCCGCTTCCATACCATCGAAAATACCTACATCTATTAATGTAAATGCGATAGCTAACCATATTGTCCAAACCTCTAGAACAGCAAAGAACAAGAAGTTCAACCGGTTGGTGAAAACAAAGCTTAGGCAAGCCATACGCTCAGCTCAGCCACATGATACATATTTGAGACCCTTCTCAGTACAGGAAGTGGAAGAAGGTTTAATCTCTCTTCAAAATGGAAAAGCTGCAGGATTAGATGGGATTTATCCAGAATTATTAAAGAACTGTGGTCCAGCTACAAACGATGGTTGGCTATGTTTTTCAGCTGTATACTAGAATCAGGAAAGTTACCTGCAATCTTCAAGAAGACCAAAATCATTGCCCTTTTAAAACCAGGGAAAGACCCGAACTTACCTCAAAGTTACCGTCCAATAGCATTGCTATCTGTGACATTGAAGCTCCTGGAAAGATTGATCCTGAATAGAATAGCGCCAGCGATTGAGGCACTGATCCCAATTGAACAAGCAGGATTCCGACCTGGCCGTGATTGCAGTGACCAAGTTCGTTCCCTGACCACCTTTGTGGAAGCTGGGTTTGAGAAAAACTGAAGAGCGTATCAGCCTTTCTGGATCTCACAACAGCATATGATACTGTTTGGAAGGAGGGATTGCTATTGAAATTGATCAAGGCTGTTCCTTGTTTAAAGATTATGAACTTGTTGGACAACATGCTAAGTAACAGATTGTTCCAAGTCTACTCTGAGCAGAACAAAAGCAGATTCCGTAAACTGAATAATGGCCTGCCGCAAGGTTCTGTTCTCTCACCCATTCTTTTTAATCTGTACACCCATGATATTCCGAAAACAGTAGCCCGCAAGTTCATGTATGCGGACGATATCAACCTCACTGTTCAACATGCTAATTTCGCAGAAGCTGAGGCCGTTCTCACCCAAGACCTCAAAGTCCTGGATGACTTTTTCACAAAATGGCGCTTACAACCAAATCCTCAGAAAAGTGAGATAACTGCTTTCCATCTGGACAACAGGCATGCAAATTACCATCCTAGAGTCAATTTTAGAGGTAAAGAATTACAGTATAATAGCACCCCTAAATATCTGGGAATGACTTTGGATAGATATCTGACCTACAAAACCCATCTGTATAAATCTGCTGCGAAATTGAAGAGCCGAAATAACCTCCTTCAGCGCCTGGCTGGAACATCATGGGGAGCGGATGCCAACACTCTGAGAACAACTGCTCTTGCGCTAATCTATTCTTCAGCCGAGTTTTGCTCTGGGGTATGGCTTAATAGCTGCCACACTCAACGGGTGGATGTTTAGCTCCGACAGAGCATGCGTATTGTATCTGGAACACTACTTCCTACTCCAGTCCAGTGGTTACCAGTGCTGAGTAATATCGCACCTCCTCATATCAGAAGGCAGAAAAATCTGGTTCATCTTTGGTCGAGAGTGCAAAATAACAAGGCCCTCCCAATACATGAAGACATGAAACATCTTGGCCCATCTAGATTGAAATCCCGTAAACCTGCATGGAAAACTGCCTTGGATTTAACAAGCAGAAATTTTAAACCTAATGAAAATTGGCGGGTTGAGTGGACAACATCTACACCACCAGGCATCGTGAACGTTGAGGATCCTCACATAAAACTTGCTGGCTTCAATCTGCCCAGACATACCTGGACTAGACTCAATCGTATTAGATGTGGCTTGGGAAGATGTGCTTCTGTTCTCCACAAATGGGGTTGGAAAGACTCACCGAATTGCGATTGCGCTGACATTCCACAGACAATGGAGCACTTAGTACTGGAATGTCCTCTCCGAGTTTTTCCAGGAAGTCTGGAGGACCTGCATTCTGCTACAACTGAGGCTGTCAAATGGATCAACGAGTTGGACGTTGATTTATAATTTTTTTTTATCTGCTTTATAATTTATATAATTTGTTAGTATTATTGCTGTGTTATATGAATCTGTATTTATGTAGGTGATTGTGTTGTGTTAACATCATACGATAAATAAATAAATAAATAAATAATAATACCACATATTAAGAATATACACTTCTCAAGCGGTCAGCTCGAAAGACATTTCAATATATATCGATCGCTCCGCTTATCGTAGGGATACAACTGCGTTCGGATGCAGTCGCGAAGAGTTCGTGTTTACTCGGGCGAGCCACAGCTGTAATCCCAGCCGTCAATGATATATATATTTAACTGGGTCATGGGCTTCTGTAGTAACGGCATCTCGAGCGAAAATGTACGGCATTTTGGACCATAAAATAACGGTACAGTACCATCCTGGCATTTGCCCGAAGACGATTGGTATTTCTTGGAGCTCGTAGATTCTTAGACTCGTGTTTGTAGATTTTCTGAGACGTTGATGAGCCCCTCCATGGCAAAATTGCAGCACACTGACCTTTCTAAGATCACAACAATTAAACTCATATTATTATTATTATTATTATTATTATTATTATTATTACTGACAGCAGTAGCTACGCTTGCTAACTCATAGCGCTAGGCCATGTGGGCAAGCTATCTGCGTACTCGGTAGACGTGGATTCGAGCCCCACCGTTGGGCGTTCTTGAATTGATTCTCCGTGGTTTCCCCATTTTCAACTCTAGGCAAATGTTGAGACGGTACCATCTAACAGGCCACTGTCGCTTCCTTCCGCATCCTTGCCCGGTTTCATTCATTTTCATTCATTCATTCATTCATTCATTTCATCCCTCATGAACTCCTCTCATGAGGTTGGCATCAGGTAGGGCATCAAGCCATAAAACTACCCACCACATATACTTTCAGCGCATCTCATCCCCGGCCCTGTTGAAAAAAATGGGAATTGCATTATTATTATTATTATTATTATTAACATTATTAACATTATTAACAGTGGATGCAATAGTGATGCTGGATAGGGAAATCTGTCCTCGGCGTGGATTACTGGCATGGATCTCTGACATTTAAGCACCCTGGTGGTATTCAATCACGCAAATAAAGATGTATTCAATATGAATCACTTACTACACATAAGACAAGTAATGAAAGTAGTGAAATAGAGTTAACAATTAAGAATTATATCTTTCTTACGTTGAAACAAGTAGTTTCGCGAAGAACTCAGCCTATTTTCATATATCCTACTTATATTGATTGCCTCTATCAACATACAAAATTTCAGTTTGATTGCTGTAATATATTCGTAGATATTGAGAACTGTCTAAATATTTCGGGTGGTCGCCAGGTTGGATTTCTATATATGTAGGACATAAACTATTAGATGAAGACTAATGGGTAGGTTTATTATTCAAACTTCAATCGCATGATCAGGACACAAAAACGAGATGATTAAAATTCGCACAGCCGCCATCTTGGGGTTATGAAAACAATTGAAATAAATTAGATGTTAGTCGATTACAATTTGGATAAGCATTTACCGTGCCAAGTTTTACTGCGCTCGAATGGTTACATCGCGAGAAACGTCCATTTAAATATTTAAATTTCGCATCGCCACTATGTTTGATTTGTGCTCACCTGGTTATTGAAAGTTCCGTAGGTGAACTTATGTTAATAGACTCTATCAACGTACAAAATTTCAGGTTGATTGCTGTCATATCCGTCTAAATATTTCGGATGGTCGGCATGTTGGATTCTTATATATGTAGGCCATAGAGTTATGTACTATTAGATGACGATTGTGTGTAGGTTAATTATTCAGTCGTTGACTTCGATCGCATAACAAGAAATAAAATTTTGATTTTGAAATTCCGCACAGCCGCCATCTTGAGGTTACGTAAACAATTGAATTAAATTGGATGTCAGTGCATTACAATGAGTATACAAATTAGCTGTACCATGTATCACTGCGCTCGGATGGTTAAATCGTAGCAAAAGTCTATTTAAATATTTCAAATTCGCTTGGCCACTATATTCGTTTTGTACTTAACAGGTTTTTCAAAATTACATAGGTGAACTTCTAGTAGTGCCCGTTATCACCGTAGGGTAAGGTGGTACAATTTCGATCAGTTAAGACAAATCATTCTACCACAGGCGGCGCGCAGAAGCTAGAATGAATTTCAATAGTGGTACACGTTCCTTGAACTATAGTGGATGTATTTTATATATATTACAAAATTACAGTTGTTACTTTAGACATAAGAATAAAAAAACATAATTTTGTGTAATTGATCAGAAATGTACCTCGTCTGGTACAATCATGATCACCTGTTGGTACAATTTCGATCAGTGGCATCTTCCACATACGAAGTGTTCTTTTCAAACTGGACTAACACACAATTCATGATACCACACATTACATTTCTGGCAATGAATCCAGTCACTTTTTTCATTGATTGTTCACTATAATAGTTCATCAAACAAAATCCACACTCATCGTCGTTTGCTGGCGACCTCTTACTTTCTTCTGTGCCTGTTGAAAAAGACGTCCCTTGCTTCGGAGTTTTTCCAGATTATCGTTGGAAGTGAGTCGAACTGATGTTTGCGTTTTCAGGATTAGGGCATAACCCAGCTCTTTTTTTTTGGGTATATTCGTGTTAACCGACTGAAACGCACCAAACTTTTGTTTACATAGGCAACACTGAAAAATGGCTTCAAACCCCACAATGATGAGCAATAACATTATTAACATTATTTGACCTAATAATGATAAAGGAAGTGTTTGCTTCTGAATACCATGAACCATAAATATGAATTTGAGTTAGGAACCATATTGTTTATTTCTCAGATATTGGAAACTTAAGAACAGTGTACCATTATTTTCTCTGAATTTAGCCTATAAAAACGTTAGATGCTGAAATCCTTTGAAATACTCATAATTCATTTTTGCTTCGTAATAAGATTTATATTCCAACACCAATAACTGGTTGAATCAATTCCGATCTAAATTGTACTAGTGTATCGAAGTAGTACCTCTCCGCTGATCGAAAATGTACTATTGACATCACTGTATATATCGTTAAGTAGTACCCCACTATGACGAGAGACGGCAGCACATGTCAAGCAGAAGGTCACTCAGGTAGTGCGAGCACAAGCGGAAATCAACAGCATGGTTCTAACCTCATAATATCATGGTTTGCCAGCGTTTAAAAACTAGGCAATTTTATAACAGAGTACAAAACTACATAATTGAACTCATCTAGCTACAAAAAATAATCTGTATATCTGAAGCACAAACCGCTGTATTCGTGATGCAATCACACAAAACTCGAGAAGTCCTCCGCACTGTAATGGCATACACAGTCAAGTACTACCAACACTCCGAAGTGGTAAATATCCGCTAAACCTTAGTTTGATCGGAATTGTACCTATATCGAAATTGTACCACCTTACCCTACATCATTTCAGGATGATATCAGTGATAGTTTCGGAGATATAGAATGCCGGTGAAATATTTGGCACAGCCGCCATGTTAGATTGGTGAGGCGTAATAAAATGTGAAGGGCATGGTCGGGGTCGGACAAGCTAGTGCTATGTCCTTACCGAGTTTCATTGAAATCGCTCCAGCCGTTTTGATTTTATTAGGGACACACACACACACATACGCACACACACACACACACACACACATAGACACACACAGTATTTCTTCATGAATGAAAATAAGCTAAATTTCAAACTCTATAGCGAAATATTTTATAGCACTGTCAATTTCAATTCTTTAGTTACCTTAGTTCCTGATCAATTGATAATGTAGCTAAATTGCTAAACCTCAGATGACTCAATGTAGAAGGTAAGTACATTTTACTTAGTTTTTCATATATAAATGCTGTCAAAAATATTCTAAGCATTATTTTTATGTTGGATACCAAGACTTCGAGTTTGAATTCCATAATTTAAGAGGAACTGCACTGACTCGCTTGTTTTTATTTCCTGTGATATTTCACAACTATGTTGTCACTCACTCAAGTATTAACTCTTCTTTACGAATTTCATCAGTAGCGTGTTCCTACTGTAGGTTGTATTCGTAGTCAACATCCAACAGTTTAGTGGGCGTAAGGATGGTATACTACTCCGCCAAGTCGTGAAGCCGCTGGAACCTCCTCCGAACCTCAGCAACCACCTTGTCCAAAGGGGAAACACTAATCTTCTCTACTGAAAATGAAAATCCACAGCCTGCTTCCAGTCTCCGACCGGGTCAGGAATGGAATGAATGAAGCCCCCATCTAGCGGCGAGGATATGGACTGTGCCGGCTGTCGAGGCCTGACGCACTCCTCTGGGGCAATGATTAAATGAATGACAGATGAAATGAAATGATAGTGGAGAGTGTTGCTGGAATGAAATTTTGACAGGAAAAACCGGAGTACCCGGAGAAAAACCTGTCTGCCTCCGTTTTGTCCAGCACAGATCTCACATGGAGTGACCGGGATTTGAACCACGGACCCAGCGGTGAGAGGCCGGCGTGCTGCCGCCTAAGCCACGGAGGCTTCACTAATCTTCTCTACTCATTTTCGTAATTTGGTCGAATTCATTCGAATGCGCTAAACATCACGCTGCTCTTACCAGGAATTGTCGATGTTGAAGCTTCATTAACTTTTCAATATTTTTGTTCTACTATATTTTGGAGGATCAAATACCTAAAAATCCTCCCCAGCAAAGCGCTACACTAAGATGTTATTGAATATTTTGACGGGATTTATTTTTAAAAATTTCGAATAATGAAATGCTATTAGGGTTACGAGTACAAGTTTCAAGACATGAAGACAACGGGATATCTGTTTTTATTGAAAGCTCGGTCTGGTGAATATTTCACAAATGACTACAGTATATCTGAATAACATAAAGCCTGGTCTGGATATTGCCTGTGGTAATTTTCTGTGATTGTTTGTATATTATGGCCATACTGTTCCACATGGCTCAGTTTCGAGTCCCGTGAGAATAACATATTGGTCCCTACTTCCCTGTTCCCTCATTTGTGAATTACATTGAAGCACATTATTACTGAACACCACAGGCCAGCTTCCTTGGTAACATTACTCATCCTTATTTAGAACCAAATTCACATTTGATTTTTATTTTGACAAGGGAATCCTATACAGCTCATTTCAAAAATATTCGCTTTCAGGATATGTCCTGTGGGAAAAATATACACCTGAATCTGAACTCTTGACTTTTGTCTCAGCATTGTAGTAGAAATAAGTTTGATCTTTTACAAGACAATTGGGTAAGCGAAGGCTTTTTATAGTTCAAGGATCTTGTAGAGTAGTTGGTAAAAATTGAAATGCATTTCTGTAGCACTGTTACAAGGAAACCTTCAACAGGTGGAAATCAAAACTTGTATTTTTTTGTATTGATTCATAATCACCAGTAGCGAATTTAGCTGCCTGAATTGGGGGGGGGGGGGGTGGTTCTGATTCAAATAAACAGTTAATCTTTGGCTTGCTTCATTTCCTTACGTAAATCAGCACACTAGTGTTGAAAGTTACTCGCGACGACTGTCATATTAAACAACAGCCCACCTCATACAGGAAACGTTTAAAACGGAGGATCTGATGGTTTTAGAATTCTATCCATTAATCTGTACAAAATGACGGGCCTTGTCATTTTCTACACGTTATAAATAACATAGGATTAGTTTCTTCTGCTTGCGATAACCAACTGCATAGCGCTCAGTGAAAGCTCCAGGCTCTTGTCTCAATCAATTAAAACTGCAGCGCAAGATGATGTATGACATGAGGCTCCCTCATCATCCCTAGCGCTCTGCCTCAGATTACTAGCGAACCATCAGTGAGCTCATATCAAAATACCACCTAATTTCCACACTCAGTATTTATCAATTGAGGCCTGGACACGAAATTTTAGCTGCGATTATCCACGGGATGCATCTTATGAGAATTATCAAATTTGCTGTCTTTGTGCAGTGCTTGTGGAGTGAAAGACCACAACAACCGGAATATGGCAGGCTGGTCGCATCGCCTGGCACGTAGTCGTGTATAGTCTGGCTCGTGGTTCAGCGCTAGCATTCTTGGCTGTCATCCCGAGGTCCGGGGTCGATTCCCGGCTCTACCAAGAAATATAATTATGGACTGAAGTGTGGAACGGGGTACACTTAGTCTCTTGAGGAAAAATGAGAAGAGGAGGGTTCGATTCCAACCTCTGCCAACCTAGAAGTGAGGGGGCGTGATAGCGCAGCGGTCAAGCTGTTTGCCTCTCACCGAGGTGGGCCAGTCAATGCATGTTAGATTTTCGGAGTGAAATTCCACGTCCTGTGGTGTTCGGATTCAACGTTAAAAGGAGGTCCTGCGACTCATGATCGCAAGATTAACGGTCACGTTAAACAACAAGCGTCCTTTCTTCCAACCTGGAAGAGGTTTTCTGTGGTTTCCCACTTCTCCTTCAGGAAAATGCCTGGATTTTCCTAACACAAGGCCACGGCCGTCTCCTTCCAAATACTCACCTGAATTACAAATACACTCACTACTACAATCACCACAATAACACAAGTTATCAGATGGTTATACACACACCCAAATAAACGGGGCTAAATGATCACGATGTTCAAGAATCTCAAATGAAACATTAGCAAACAACAACAATGTTTTTCGCCAATTGGCTTTGATTTTCAGTAATTCCACTTTGGGTAAGATAATCTGTATTTATTTTTAAACATTACTGGAAATAGGAGCACTGGCCTTACGCACCATCTTTCAAAATTACGAATATGGCAAAGTGTAATATGAAAAACAAGCTGGTATGGAGCACTGGGTATTGCTAAAATAAATTAGAAAATTTTTGGCACACGTTCTTAATTAAAATTATGGACAAACCTCACCAAGAGCGCAGGCATAGATTTATACGTAAAATATTTTATGTATTTTGCAGCGCAACCCTCCTCGTATGGCCTCGAATGTCCACGGTTGTACAGTACAATACAAGACCCGTGTAAACGGCGATTCACCTCACGAAAATAAAGAAAGTGTTGTAATGGTCTTCTGTAATTTCCAGTGCATCAAGGCGGCTCATTCTTCGGTAGATATCCATTGCTACAAAAATATGCGGCCAGATTTCCTACTGCACCTGTTGAAGGTTCCCTTGTTAGAGTAGTTCTAGAAATATACACATCAAAAATGTTTTGCATATACTTACCACATCGAGCGGTGGGCGGTGGTACAAAGCTTCCTCCAGGAGTCCGCCATTGCACGAATGGAATGGCCTTAGATGTCGCCGGACATGAACTGTATCGAACATATCTGGGATATTGCTTAGCCTTCACGCACTCCCATAAACTGCCAATAGATCATGGAGGCCGCCGTCGAAGAGTGGGATCACCTGCCTCAAGAGGACCTTGACAACTTGATCTGTGGTATTCAACGGCGAGCAAGAGCACTGCTGGACGCCCGTGGTGGCCATGTTCTTTATTGAAACGTCACAGGATGGCGAGATTACAACAAATATCAGTCCCTGTTTAACAGGCCAAATGCCTGTTTGTAATTCTCTTTTCACACATGAATAAAGTGTGCGGGATTTGCCAGAATGCCGTATCAATTGTAATAACCTCACTCACAATCCCACATACGCTCTGCATCATGGGAAAGATGTGTTATGCAAAACTTTTGTGATGTGTATATTAGCGCTCAAACTTCCATGTTTTCCTCACCGACTGGACAGTACGCACTCGGCATAAGGCAGTGCAGGGATGAACATTACAAATTTCACAATAGGCCTATCTATCCAAAATCTTTGAAGCATAGTCTGTATTGCATAACGTGTGGCGCATGCACAATTATTATTCTGCACCTCTATTAGTTTCCAAAATAAGTTTGATTTTGTTATTTTACAAGGGCATATTAATCCTTCTGATGTCAAGCTTCTGCATGAATGGTTATGTTAAAAATGCCAACTTTCATGAAATTGCGAATCTTTCCCGGAGCAGGTAAATATAATTTAAACTTATTATTAGGATGTAACATAAATAAGGCCCAGAAGTTGATGCAAAATAATATTTTTGCATATTTATGCATATTTTGGTTATTTTGGCACAGTGCATCATATTTTTCTCCTTTGCCTATTTAAGTGCATATCTCTGCTTGTGAAGGGCGTATATTCTAATATCCTATAGTTTTGAAGTGCTTTTTGTTACTTCATGTTCTTAAAGTCGTACATTTCGATTCGGACTCCGCGAGTCTCGTGGTTGGTTAGTCAAAATCTGAACATTTCCTTGTTATTGTGAAAGTTGCTTTTGCCTCCCTTAAATCAACCAAAGTATTTGCATCACCTGCTAATTAGTAGCTTGCAATGTCTAGGAGGAAGAACGAGATTCCTTTCACTTTACTACCAGTTCGCAGTAGGGTTCAGCCTATGAATGACCAGAAATTTCCAGAAATATTACCTGGACCTATTATTTCATATTCATTAATTCCAACCTTAAGTGAACTGCCAGGCTGCTTACCGTCAACCACAGCAAGCACCAAGTTATGTCTCCATTAAAAGCTAACGATGTTGTTAACTTGCGAAATTTAGTGAAATCATATGGAAGTGAAATATTTTCTACCGACGGTACTATCCTTTATTGTAAAATTTGTGAAACAAATGTAGGGAGTTTCTAGAAATTTTTTAGTGACTCAACATTTGGAAACCACTAAATATAAGCGAAATGTAAAAAAGAAAGAAAAAAGACAATTCAGTCCTTATTAACAAGTTCTATTCGTTGCCCTGCAACCAAACTTAGCGAATTTTCCGTCAGTTCATATTTATATTCAAAATAGAAACGTTAAAGAATAGCCTACGAACAGATCGTAATTGACGTAGTTATTTCATATTGCATATATTTTGATCATGATGCATATTTGACCAATAATTAGTGCTTATTTGCATGCATATTTACTCATTTATTAGTGCGGGAACTTCCGGGCCTTACCCATAAATAATGGCATTTTTTAAGTTCAGTGTTTTATAAGATAGAATTGGTACTCTTCGGTTTGCCAGTGCTATTTACAGGAGGCCATGACTAGAATTGCTTATATTGCGAGAATGTATCGTCAATAGATACCATACATCGCCAGATTAAGAAACTTGGAAAATCAAACAAACCTCTTGAATTGACCTTCATTAATTCAAAACCATGCACAGTAATTGACTACATGAAAAATATCAATTAATTTATTTAACCCTTATTGTACCGGGGCGCGATATATCGGGTGATTCAGCAGCCCCTTCCAATATCGTTTGCTGCATCCAACTAACGCGTGTTGGCAGGAAGGTATATAATTCTCTGCTTGCATCGCGTATGGTACTAATGCATTGCAAGCATATCCTGCAAACGATACGGAACCCTATTATTTTTCAGTCGATGTGACTACAGACTGATACGGGGGAAAACTAATAGTGTTCAGTATCGTTTGCGGGATATGCTTGCAGTACACTAGTACCATACGGGATACAGGCAGAGAAATAACGACCTTCCTGCCAACACGCGTTAGTTGGGTTGCAGCAAGCGATATTTGTAGAGGCAGCTGAATTAACCAGTAGTCTATAGGCTGACGGAGCTACTGATAAATATGCCAAGTGCCTATTCATCGGCTCCGTGTTTTATAACAATTTGATTTTTATTTCCAGCCACGCAGTGTTATCACTGTTTTAAACATGACAACGCTGCATCATTATTCTCTGAATATATCAATGCGCCTAAGTCCGGAGAATAACTGGATTCATAAGTGTTCCCTGAACATGTTTTAAGCAACTGACTTACAACACGTGTTATGTTTGAAGCCGTGTTTGTTTGTAGAAAAGTATCGTACACCAAACCTTCTTGATTGAATACTTTAAACTCGGAATATTTATACAAATCTCAAAAGTATTAACATGCAAATAACAAAATAAATTATTTAGGAAAAAGAAGCTTGTAGTTTAACGTGACCGTTAATCTCGCGATCATAAGCCACGGGACCTCCGTTTTACGTGGAATCCGAACCACAGGACATGGCATTTCGCATCGAAAATCTCACATGCATTGACCAGGGATCGAACCCGGTCCGCATTAGTGAGAGGCATACAGCTTGACCGCTGCACCACCACGCCCCTTATTATTTAGAGAATGCAGACTGTCAAAATCATATTAAACCTTCCTGATTGATTAAGAGAATTGAATTATTTTTAATGAAACTAAGTATTAATTAATTCGCATCTAACACGTTTAAAATATATTTACCTGCCATGGATTATTTTAAATCAAAAACTTGTAATTTCACTAAACTTGGCTGGCATTTTAAACATTATCACTCATAATAACTTGGCATCGAAAATGTTAATACCTATGTATCGATATTGTATATACATTTCTAGAAGAGAAACTCTTAATGTAACAGAAAGAGCTGGAGTTAGTTGTTGTTGATTTATTTAGGGACTTCGCGGCATCGTGGTCATGTAGCCCGTTTACTTGCGTGTGTGTAGAATTCGCCTGATAACCTGAGCTTCTGTGATGACTGTAGTAGTGTGTGTAGATATATTAGGGACAGGGTTACCGAGTGAGTTAGCCGTGGTGGTTACGGCATGACTGATGGCAGTCGCTCACATCCGGGAGGCGAGGAGGTTCGAATCCCCCCGCCGGCAACCTTGAGGATGGTCTTCTGTGGTTTCCCATCTTCCTTCCAGGCAAATGCCGGGGTTGGTCCCTAGCTATAGGCCACAGCCGCTACCTTCCAACTCCTGAGTCCTTACATTCCAACTTCCCTCCTTCCCTCCCCAACGGTACTTCTAGCTCACCCATTGGGTGTCCGTCTCGAAGCAGCTACAAAACTGGCGAGCCGAACATGTCCTCGGACACTCCCGGCACTAAAAGCCATACGCTAAAAAAAAAAAAAAAAAAAAAAAGGACAGGGTTGGGGTAGGTACCCTGGGACTTAAAATAAGTTAGTATCCTTGCATTTGTCTGAAGGGAGTGTGGAAAACCCGGCCAAACCACTCTCAGGGGAGCCACTATCATTGATGGGATTGGAACCTCCGATGTCCAGACTTGCTTCAGCTTCTCGTCGTGGTCGTAAAGCGTGATTTATCGCGCACAGCTATGCCGTAGGGTCATTTTTAACAACAGTAAAAAGGAAGGACTGCTATCAATGTCCAGAAAATTAATCATGATAGCCCCTTGGAGCTTATTATTTCTCAGATATCCAACAATTCATATAGCCTATCACTTTATTGCGTTAGTCGTTGTTATAAGCTGCTTGTCTCTGACCCTGGCAGGCCAGGTTCAATTTCTAGATTTTCGAGATAAAATGAAACGCTCGGTGGTTGTGAAGCAGGTCCCATGGCTGCTGATCACTCGCATAAAACTGCTGGCTTACTTCCTCATGATAATATTGTGGCTTACAGCCGGTCAACGCAAAAAACATTCCAATTACTGGAATATATAAAAATAACCTAAAAAAATTACATCTCATTAAGATTTTTATACACCTAATATTGTTACGAACTCTATAAATCTTAATGAGATGTAATTTACTTCAGGTAATTTTTCATGTATTCCAGTAATTGGAATGATTTTGTGTTGATCGACTGAAAGCTAAAATATTATTTGTTAATATGGCAACACTGAAAAATGGCTTCAAAGCTATCTTGACTTCCTCCTTCCACTTTTGTTTCTGTAATGTCTCTATAACTGTCGACAATTGTGTTCAAACCATTTCGTCTCCCAAGTCCGAGTATAATCTGTTACCATGGCATGGAATTGCCTCTTCAGGGCATGTCCTGTGGGGACACAGCCGCCTAAATCTGAAATCATAACCTAAGGGTCTTTTATGTTTGACGATGTCGAAATGTAAATATAATATGTCAGAAAACTGTATCATAATGAGGATCATTTTAACACTATTTTTCATTATGAAACAGTTTCTCCCACCAATCAGAGCTCAACAAACAGTTGTGTGACCAATTAGGTAAGGATAGCATCGCACCTGCGCTGACTTCCACGGCCCCCTATTTCAAATTTCACTGCGTGGCTAGTGACATAGTGGGGTATGTGAAGAGGCCATGGTCAAACACAAGGTATTCTCTGCGTCCCATGCGTTCTGTTCAGTACATAAAACTGGCGAAATCTCGACAGATATTTATGAATATTTCTGTTCGAATACAAAATAGTTATGATTATCGTCGAACATAAACAGTCGTATGCAACTCGCCTATAATGGTAATTAAGACACTCGTATGGAAATTATGAAACTGGCTTCGCTCGTTTTATAAACATACTCGTGTCTATTATAGGCTCGTTGCATAATGTACTATTTTGTGACAAGCAGGGATAGCAGCAACACACAATCCTTGTTTGTGGCTTTGTTACCAATAGGAGCTGTGCAGCAATAAAAATGGCGTTTCTTAAATCACTCATTCTTGTCTCACACCCTTCATAATCCCACAATACAATACAAATATTGTTTAGTAATAATTACTCCTGTATTTCTGGGTGGTGTTTGTGTGGGTTTACCCGAGGACAGGTCCGGAATTCTATCGTGTTCATAGAATCTCTGTTCATTGTACTGAACCAGTGTTTGACGCACGTCCCCAGCTCTGTTTTGTTATTAACTTTAAAGGAATGAAATCCAGTGGCCATTACAATCCCTGCAGATCAGGCAATGAGGTCTCTCTTATCGATTTCACTGTAGGGGGCTTATTTTTAGCAAATACGAGCTGTTAACTTGAACATGTTCATTGGAGTTTGGTTGGTGGTTGGTTCCTCAGTTTAGGGGCTGCGACAACGCGGTCATGTAGCCCCGTGTACTTTGGGTGTGTGTAGAATCTGTCTGATAACCGGTGTTAATTGTGATGGCTGTATTAGTGTGTGTGTCTGTGTTAATTCAAGTAAGGACGGCCGGCAATGAATTTTTTCAAGTAGTTCCTAGTTTTGGCGCCAAACGCCACCGTCAACGACCAACTAGTTCAGAAATTAGTTACCAGATGCCACCGCAGTCGGCTCTTGACGACGAACATAGGAACTTAAGAACGTTAGTCAAATGTCTAACCTATATTAATTTAGCTTCACACAGGTGTAATTAGTTGAAGGTTCTTTAACATGCCATAATCTATGACATGGGACCGCCGGCTTTACTTCCCCTCCGAAGGAAGGCATACTGAGGATTTTCAACGTTCTTAAAAAATCCTACGACTTTGGCCGGGTTTGAACCCGCGATCTTGGGCATAGACGCTCAGCATGCTACCAACTACGCAACCGACGCAGCTGGTTCATTGGAGTTTGTGGACATCTAAACCTGAAGCGACGTATATTACATCGATTTATAATTCAACCAAGTTGTATAGAGATCCTATTTCCCAGGAGAATTGAGTAAATAGCAGAAAAAGGGCCATGCAGACCTACCATCCGATAAGTTGAATATGAATCAGTGTACCGATGTCGTCAACTAGGAAGAGCTCCTGCGAGGGACAAGTGTGTGACAAAGAGAGAAAATATAGTGTTTACTCATTTCCTCAGGGTTGTGACGTAATATTGGACACCAACTGTATGTGTGGAAAACAGCTGAAACACGTCTTCGGTACAAACATTTAGGAAGGAATATCAGTGGATAGATTTAACGCCATTATTTATTTATTTATTTATGTCTTTTGCAGTGGCGAAGTTAGGGCTCGTGGCCCTCTCTTACACTTAACCTTACTTGCAGTTACAAACTCTTATTTTTCTTATTTTTCTTAGTCGTTTACCCTCCAGGTTGGTGGAACCCACGGACTCAGCGAGGGAACTCACCACTACCGCCTCTACGGGCAGTGTCCTAGAGCTGGGAACATCTAATCGGAGGGGATACAACTGGGGAGGTGTGATTGGCACCTCTCCCAGGCGGCCTCACCTGCAAAGCGAACAGGGGCCCCATGAGGGAAGTTAATGGAAGGTCAGGATGGATAGGCAAGGAAGAGGGAAGGAGGCGGCCGTGGCCTTGAAAAAGGTACTGTACCCGATAATCCGGAAAGGATCCTGTTGGAATATCCATTGCCCCCGCTGGATTGCCTATTTCTAACAGCACCGGCATATACTACATTAGAAATCGCTTCCAATATAGCCTTTAGGGATTTACAGACAGCAGTTACCAGAATATTGTGGATCAACAACCAACTACACGGGGCACTCACCTTTACTCACCTCTCGGGGACTGGGACTTCAGCTTCGCCTACACTATATCCACAATACTCTGCTCCTTATATTTAAAATGAATCACACTCCAACAACAATGAAAAACAATCTGAATAAAATGTATTAACAATAGGGTAAACTAATCTACTATAAACAAAATAACAATAAACGAATTTAACAATAGACATTAAAATTAAAAACACGCAAACATTCACACCTCCTCTCAACTCTACATCTTACTACAATGCTGTATGAAAAATTATGAGCATAAAATCTTGGCTTGTTCTAGGCCTACACTGCGTAAAAATAAAAACGTTCAATGAAGTCTCTTAATGGCATTCCAGACACCTGGTTTCATTCACAAGCCTGCGTTGTAGAACGCACGTGCATTAATTTTGTTTCATCAATGAAATACCGGCACCACGCCGTACTCGAAACTGGTTTATACAATAAATACAAGGCGGTGAGATTACACCTGCTTATATTATGTCATCGCTCTCCAACATAACGGTGAATCATTCTCGCTAGTCCACAGAGACTGCTTGTGTGTGCGTTTATTAAAAACACGTAAAATTAACATTTAGATCTTACAATAGTTCATATAACTACTCTGTTTCTTAAACAATCATTCTAAAAAAAATTATACACTCTTTCATTCGCACCCCGCAATTGTTCTAGACCAATTCGGTTCCACATTTTCTCTTAACAATGAACAATCATTCATTCCCAAAACATCCGCTCATAAACACACACTATTCCAAAACAATTGATTAATAAATCCTACTAAATTATTTAACTAATTAAATCATTTCCACAAAAATTATTTACATGTAATATGTTTATAATAATATCCATTATCTAGTGTTGCTAACGCGACAATTTCGAGATTCTAACTTCTCAGTTACAATATAATTCTTAACTAAATATATACACTGGTTTTTCACATAACCATCCTTCTCTAACGTTCTGTAGTTTTAATATACTGCTTACACATCGTCTTATATAGGTTTCATTACACTGTCGGTATAATACAGTCGACTAATTAAGGTAAACTGTACGTAATTACATCACTTCGGGTTTAATAAAATTTAATAATTGTATTATAAACATGAGTAGACAATCTTTCTCAAGTTGTATTTCCGCATAAACTCTCCTGTTAACCCAGCTAAATCGTTAATTCACAAAAACTGGACTACATGTATACAACGGCTCTTATCATGATACATGCCTTTTTATCAATGAACAACAATACTTTGACTTCCTTAAAATGCGGAATTCCCTCGCATGAGCACTCCATAGCTCTACAAATCCTCATATAACAGTATATTTGACATAAACAATTATCATCTACTATGTTAAACAATAACCAAAAGGGATTAATTGTTATTAACATATCTTATGTAGTAACTTCTCTCAAATAATGGCATGACCCTCAGTATCATTACACATGATTACTGGACTACAATTATACATGCGTAAGTTCTTCAAACGAAACTTCCAATAGTAATGAGCGATATTAGACAGTCGTGATTAACCTCCTAAAGTTTACTCCACAACAAGATAATTAACTGTTAACTCGTCTGTCGTCTGTCGCAAATACATGTAATAAAAATAATACTCCTGTTTCACCTCACTTGTCAAGCTTTAAATTGTTTATCGTTGTAATATCATGTCGACAAAATGACGTGATGTTACACAAATAGCATAAAATAACACACATGTTATTTATAGTGTCAGATAGAATTCAATCCTGACCGGGATAAACTAGCTTTGAATTCCTAGCCAAAGATTTGAATAATCTTCTATCAAAAGGTATTTCCTCTAGCATATTAAATGAACAAAGCTCTTAGCTTTACAAATAATAAGAAAGGTTTGTCAATGTCGTAATGTTTTTCCACTCTACACAAAGAATGTTCATATGGATTAAGACTTCGGTCTTATCAAACGACTAGTATTTCTTAGATCGTCGATAGTTTATGTACAATAATGATATAACAAGATCATTCGATGTTTCTTCTTTTCTTGAAGTTATATGTTGTTACATTAAAGTGCTCAAATTAAATTTAATAAGAATTTAATTTGAAGCTATGACACAATGTCAGAATACTTGGTTTAAATGAAATTATTAAAATTCGAGAGTCGAAACGACTAGTCTCCTATGAGGCAATATAATTCCTCAAACAAAATTTTTAATGTCAGTTCCACAACTGATCCGTAGAATAAAATTGTAAAATAGATGAAATGCAATCATCTCCTAAATAATCTTGAAGTATAAAAAAACTTAACACACATCTGAAGTGTAATAGTACATTATGCAACGAGCCTATAATGGCTATAATTAAGACACGAGTGTCTTTATAAAACGAGCTTTAGCGAGTTTTATAATTTCCATACGAGTGTCTTAATTACCATTATAGGCGAGTTGCATACGACTGTTTATGTTCGACGATAATTATAACTTTATTACATGTTTTAACATAAATATTCATAAATATCTGTTCAGTAACTAGAATTTTGTGCTCGGGTGGTGCGCTAGGTAGCACATCTCCCTGTTCCAAGCTCTCTGGCCGGCCGACGCATGCGCTCTAAGTGCTTCAATGCCAGATGTGCAGATCGTGAACCAGTATTCAGCAAAACTGTCACCGTAGTCGTTTGAAATCAACGCGCCGAGTAGAAATTGGATTTAGGTACATTAAGGTACAGTGCTATTTCTTGTCTCATATTCACCAGTTTATTTACGCGAACATTTGGACGGTGCACTTTCGGTAATTTATATAGACATGTTGGATTTTGAGAGCATGCGCGAAGGTATCCTTATCTAATTGGTCAAAAAATGTGTTTCTTGAGCTGTGATTGGTGGGAGAAACTGTTTCATAATGAATAATAGTGTTATAATGACCATCATTATGATACAGTTTTCAGACACATAATAGTCAGGGTCGAGCATAAAATACATAAAAGCACTGAAATACATGAAATGTGAATATATAGAAAAATATGGAATAAGATCGCTGGCTCAGAATGTTACTAATCAAGCTCTATACAACAATTAAGATTTATTAATACCTTATTTGGACGAAAACGTGAAGATCTATGTAAGTATTCCCACAATACTTTTGATGTTTCCTCAGTACAAGACACTGAGATGGATCTGCATTCGAACCTCAGATCTGCGACCTCAGAGATAAGAAACGTCCCTCTCTGGAATTCACCTACATTCGCCTGGGCTCGAACGATATCCTTCTGGCAAATTCTTCTGTGTTTCTGGGCTACCTTTTCCTAGCATCTTGACAAATCTCTTCTGTAAAGTCTTTATTCTCCGTCGTAAATATGTATCAGCTTCATCATTGGAATATAATTATGGAAATATTCATATAAATGGTGAATGAAATATTTCCATTGTTAATTGATGCTAACTGACGACAATGCACAAGATGGACCGTACACTACGTCTGTATTCAAGAATACGTTGTCTAACGAAGCTCCATCGTTGTATCTTAACTCCTGTTATCGAATATGTATCTGGCGCATGACTATTTAGTTCATCATATCAACAATGTTAATTATGCTGAATGATAACGTTTGAAGAATAATAATAGTCATTCTGTTAATGTTTATGTGTTGCGCCAATATTAAAAGTTCTCCGCCACTGTTCACTTGAACTGCGTTCGCCAACTTCACGTTGCAATTTATAATGATATTCAGCTTTATTTCCAACACATTTGGAAATCTAACTTGACAGGCTTATATTGTCGAAACGGTAAGTTTTAAAACGCTCGACTTTTCACAATATATAGTATGCGATCTGTTCGTTATATATATTCGCTTATTTAACTTCAGATCTCAATTATAAAAGAGATATAATCAATTCAATGTTCCTCACAACTTCACGTAGAATGGAAGTGCGGTGACCTCCTACGTTCCACCTAGCTATCCTCGCGTCTCCACAAGTCGACAGTCGTCGCACTCGGACTAAGCCTTGGGATCTCCGTTAACCCAGTAAAAACACTTCCTCACTCTTCAAAGACTGCTGGAAAAAGAACCTCGATCCTTGGATCTCCCCCTCCAAGTCGAATTTTTGGCGGCCATATCAATCTCCCACCATAATTTTAGCGCGTAGATTACTAATGCTTATTACTGGGTGGATTAACCAATCTGCGGTTTTTAAAGTATCAGACATCATTTCTCTTAATAGTCTCTTCATTACCAAATAAGAAAATCTTCTTCTAAGGGCCTAAATGCATAATTTCATCATATTGTGTAATTAAAGTTGATCCCGTCTTCAATAAGACCTGTTCTCATTGGCTCTGGGCTGGGATCCAATAGCATAATTTAAGACAATATTTATAATATTAATTTCCAAACTCGCTGTTGCTATGCTAAATATTGCCTTCTAAAAGCGTCCATTGTGCAACATATCACGTGATCGGGCTCTCCCACAGTCTCGAGCTTGTAACACTACACTCCTGTGTCACACTTCCAGAAATTATATTTGCTGGTTAAATTGTATCATGGGGACGGAAAATACTCTCATTATGTCCCTAAATAATTCAATTTACGGGGGCAGTACCATCCCGGCATTAGCCCGAAGACGAAGTGGGAAACCACGGAAAACCACTTCGAGGATGGCTGAGGTGGGAATCGAACCCCCTCTACTCATTTGGAACACCCGAGGCTGAGTAGACCCCGTTCCAGTCCTCACCCACTTTTTCAAATTTCGTGGCAGAGCCGAGAATCGAACCCAGGACCTCCGGGGCGGCAGCTAACCATGCTGACCGCTACGCTACGGAGGCGATTTGCAGTTACACACACGGGGCCAAATGAGCACGCACACGGATGCAATTCTCTACTGTATATTTGTGTGTTCGTGCAGCTGGAACTAACTCTAGAAAGAAAAGGTATGCCGAGTAGTTCAGTGGCCAAATCTTTTGCAGGCTGATTAGAACTCGACCAAGTATTTATCATTATTAGTCCATGATAATGCATGGCGTAAAGTTAAGCATTTCCATACTTACAAGCCTCCAGCAATATATATTTTTTATTTTTTATTTTTTGTCGTGTGGCCTTCTGAGAGGCCGAGTGCAGGTCTTTCTAGTCGACGCCCGTGGGCGACCTGCGCGTCGGGATGAGAGATGGAATGGGTGAAGATGAATGAATTTGGGCAATGATGTGGAAGGAAGCAGCCGTGGCCTATCAGAAGGTACCGTCTCAGCATTTGCCTGGTGTTGAAAATGGGAAACCACGGAAAACTATTTCAAGGACGGCTGACGGTGGGGCTCGAACCCACGCGTCTACCGAGTCAGCAGAGAGCTTGGCCCCATGACCTAACGCTGCGCTTTAGCCAGGGTAGCCACTGCTGTCGGTTCCAGCAATATGAAACTTTGAAACGGCGTCAGATGCCAGCAAAGAAAACTTTGACGGGTCAAGGTGGTTTGTCTCCAGGAGCACATTTGGAAGGTGGTCAAACAAAAAGCTAAGCTAGATGTACACTTCATTAAAAATCATTAACAAAGCCTCCTGAGGTTGCCCTACCGGGGAATTGATCTGCCGATATCCTGGATGCCACACGCATCAATCTCACCACCTTGAGGCGTTTCGTATATCGTGGATCTGCTGCATTTGCACACACGTACTAGAGCAGAAAACCAGATTCTTTGAGATGTATTATATTTTCATTCATGAAGAAATACTGTGTGTGCCTATGTGTGTGTGTGTGTGTGTGTGTGTGTGTGTGTGCGTATGTGTGTGTGTGTAAATGACGATTATGGAGGCTTAATAATCACAAAGAGAATTCTGTGGATTTAGATAATTTGTCTTTTGAATACTTTAATTTAGTGTATCCAATACTAGGAACAACAGCTGCTACTGAAAGAAATTTAGTGGTTAATACGTCATCCCAAGTGGCTGTGCTCAAACGCGTGGCTAATTCAGTGACTATGTGTTCCTGATTCCTGTATAAAAGAAGGGAAACGAGTATTTGAAAATAACGAGATTTCGTAACCTCGCAACGAATGATGAGCTCCTTCGAACCTGTTGCAACAGCACTTGGTTGTATGCAGTTTTAAGTTTGTTGTCTTCCGGCAGTTAGTGTTGTGAGTGCAGTAAGTTGTGGAATAGCAAGTAAAACCTACTGTCTAGGATGTAGTGGAGAAATTGCACACTGGAAAATTAATATTATTAAGGAAGGGGCGTTGTAATCCTTCTCGATTGTTTGCAAAGACGCAACTAAAACCTTTACACAGTGGTATCACAGACATGTTAACACATGTGTGGAAATTGGACAAAAACAGAACAGACGGAAAATGTAGTCTACTGTAAAACAAGATAAGGATCTGGTAGCTGAGAAATGTTTAGTTAGATAAGAATTATATATAATGATTGGAGAATAGAAAACTGACTGTAGATGACTATAGTAGTTTATGTTGCTGAATTTAATAGAGTTGGAGATCCGGTAGGTGCCCCGGGACCTGAATAAGATTACATTCTCGGCATTTTCCTGGAGGGAGCGTGGAAAAAAGTGGAGGAAATACACATTCAAAATAGCGTCTATCAGCTCCAGGATTCGAACTTCCGATCTCTGGACTAGCTGAAGCTCTCCATCGAAGTAGTGTTGCGCGATTTAACGCGGGGTACGTTTTCAAATCCTACTCAACAAATAATGGGAAACTCGTTACCGTACTTTATTTTTGTTGATTTTTTAAGTTAAAACAAAGAATCGTATTATTATGGATGCAGAGAGCAGTTTGTTTCTTAATAGTTTAATTTTATTTACTTCCCTCATGAGAAGTTACGTACTGTAAAAGTATAATGAAATTGAAATGGACAAGGCAGTTAGACACAAACTGTTCCTAGTTAATAAGCAGGTCTGAAACAAGTTGACTCCAGCCTGCATGGGTTGGGTTCAACCTACCCACCCATCCAGATTCTAAAAGCCTACTTGGATTCCCCTTACTTACCACTAACCTGCCTGCCTGCAGTACAGGCAAGAATGCCTCAGGTCAAAACAGAGATTTGTACACGTCTGGTGGTTCGTCGGAGCAAATGACAAACGACACACGAAATATTGTACATGTTGTATTGTTGCTAGAGTATTACGTTTTCTAAATAGTAATTAGTTTATTAATCACAGCCTGCGGATGATGGAAGACGCGTGGGCAGCGTGACAACGCCCTTAGTCGCATTATGTTGGTTTTTGGTCATGTGGCGCTAAGGGAAGGTTGAAATGAATCTATGATAATATTGTAGGAGGATCAGTCCAGTTAAGTGAGTTTCAGGGATCCCCGAGCCTCTCCCGCAAACATGACATAATGAGGTCATCTTGCTCCTCCAAATATATCATGTCGTGGAAAAGACAGCTGTCAGCGTAAGTACTTCAGTCATGATTGACGTGTGCTACAAGATTTGAACGCATAGTAATATGTTGTTGACAAAATAATCCTTGAGATAGTAACAGGTGTTGGAAATTACAGGAAAGAAACCACGAGACGCGCAACTCGCTATGCTCTGTAGCATGCAACTATGATGAGACGACTGTAAATGACAATGATCCAAGAGTTTCATAATATAAGCTTCCCATGGAAACGGAAGCCTTACTGTATAATGCGGAACTTATGCTTTAGCTGTGTAATTTATTTAGGCATATCCGGTACCGGTACTGCAGTAAAATTGCTACATAAAAATTTCGCCAAGGGGAGAATCAGGTGTTTACGTACCGTTTCACGCTGCTCTAATGAGGTCCAGGTTTCCCAAATTCCTCGATGAATGGGATTTAAATCCCCACTATTTGCCTGACTCTTGCTATGGTTCGTTGAGATCCTTATCTAGATGTACACCTTGAGCCCAGTTCTAATGTAAACAGTTTTGTAACTTTATGTCCTAACAGCAAATGTTTGTCTTTTGTGAAGAGAGCACGATGGCTAAGAATTATACGTCATTGCAACTGAGCGAGAAGGCGAAGGTTATTGAAGCGAGTGAAAAGTAAAAGTTGTCTGTGCGTGAAATTGTCCGGATTTCGGTGTTTGAGTACATTGAGTACATACCTAGGTACATAATATGTTGAGTGTGCTACAGTGCAGGCCTATGCATGAGTAATAAAAGCGTTGCATGAAGATATTGTGTAACTGAGATATTGTATCGCCAAACTAGACTAATGGATCAGGGGTAAGTAATTTTGCATCTTTTTGCTTTTTTATTTACTTGTCTAATACGGAAAAAACTTGGACCCTTGCAATTCCGTTTTGAGCAAGTTTTACTGTATATATATACATATATATGGACAGAGAGATTAATTCAAATTCACATATTAATATGAAACATTGCACTACGTAACAGCGTAGCCGTTGTTCCTTGATTAAACTGAATAGTTGGCGCTCGTAGGTCCACCGTACTGTATGTACCCCGGTGCTAATAATGGCAATCCTGAATATGGTCTTTCCGCAATCCTTGTCTACACTTTCTTCTAGAAAATGCCAGAAAGGCACCTTATTTCAAATGTACGTGTACGTAGTCTCCTAGCACCACGTGCTGAACTATGGATGTTGCACGGCGATCCATGCTCAATATTGCTCCCATTCCACGCGCTATTCATGGCAATTTGGAGAGGTGGTCGTAATTCAGTGAAGTCTCAGTGAATAATGACTACGCCATCATGAGTACACTAGACTGCTAGCGCAAGTCCATGGGCTTGGTAGAATCATCTTCCTAAGACAATCAATAACTTTTCAAAAGGAATGTATTTTCATCCCCGAATTAATGGCATTCCTACGTAGTCGGAGACGGGATGATCTTATAGGTGGCCATTGATTTCACGGCTGGATGACCTTCCTGATATCAACTTCATGTGAGGATTTGAGATGAAATAAATGGGTGAATGAAAGAGGACCAGGATCAGCAGTGGTTTATTAGAAGGAACCGTCGCACAGTGACGTGCGCTAAAGGTGTTTCCGCACTTCCTGGCGTAGTGGCTAGCATTCTTTCCTGTCACCACGAAGGTCAGGGTTCGATTCTTGGCTCTGCTAAGAAATGTAATACCGGTTTGAGGCTGCAACGGGGCACACTCAGTGTCGTGAGGCATGAACTGAGAAAATGTAGTTTCTATTCCCACCTCAGCCATCTTGAAAGAGATTTTCTTTGGTTTCGCCATTTTTAATCCAGGAAAATGCTTGGGTGGTTCCTAACTGAAAGCTACGGACACCTTCTATCCAAATACTAGCCCCAATTACATATACACACACTAGTACAGTCATCAGAATGACACAGGTTATCAGGCAGATTCAACACACTACCAAATACAAGGGGATACATGACCAGGATGTCGTAATCCTAAATCAATCAACCAACAAGCTAATGGGCTTTCAGGGCAAAAATAGAAATGAACTTCAGTCACGTTTTAACGAACGAGATGATGAAGGGGTTTAGCCTTTCATGAGCCCCGAAATAAGAACAAATTCTGCAATGAGTGTGCTACGTCTTCCGAAGAGTCCTTCAATTTAAAGTGGGTTCACAGAATTGTAAACACCAAAACAGCCTTGTAACGTGTTTCTGACAACCATGTCGCAATAATGGGCTGTACTGCCAGGGGTTATTTATTTGTTATGTCTCAAACACAACCTGATTATTCGTTGTAAATATTCTGCAAAGTGTGGGAAAATAAACTAGAGTAAGAAATGGCGCAGGTTGCTGCAGAAACTTCTTACATAAGTGCTTAAATAACATCACCTTTAACATTTATCCACAAGGATCAGATGTATATTTCGCTCAGTAAACATCCAAACCAACAAATAACCAATCGAAAATGTTAATATTCCTGAAGGTTGTTTCCCCCCTCGGGTAAGGCCAGAAAAATGCTGAGATTTCAAGTCCACAGGCACCTTTCTCAACCCTCTTCTCAGTTATTAATAGAGGTACACATCAGTACTGAAATATTGTAAAACATATCTACACGAGAGGAATATTTGGGAAACAAAACAGACCTAATAACATATCACTTGTAGAAGAATGATTCTGAAATAACATTAAGAACTGTTTAGCTTTCCAATAAAATCTCCATGTGTGGAGTTCAAACGTTATTCAATCGTGCGCCTCGTGACGTAGTGACTAGCATGCTTGGCTTTCACTGCGGGAGCCTGGGTTGGGTTCCAGGCTCTGCTATGAATTATAATTCTGATTTGAGGGCTGGAACAGAGTACAGTCAGAACTGAGAATATGTGGGTTAATTTACTACATCAGCCATTCTGGAAGTGATTTTCCATGGTTTCTAAACTTCTACTTCAGGCGAATGCCGGGATGGTACCTAGATTAATGCCATGGTCACTTCATATCCTAACCCTAGCCCCATTACAAATACACACACTAGTACAGCCATCACAATGACACAGATTGTCTGACAAATGTACAAGTATACGGGGCTACATAATCACGAGGTCGCAAAGCCTTAAAATGCAACAACAACAATGCTACTCACATAGTCAACACTACTGTCGACCAAAATACAGTATTATGTGCATTCGAGTTTGAAGGTTGTTTGTGAAGTAACCTATAGACCTACATAAAATCTAGTACCACCACCATTTTTGTCGTTCTATTTTACGTTAGTTCATGTAGGTTTGGAATTTTTAATTTATATTTTAATATTTTTTATCGCAGTTGGAACACCAAAAGTACCTGTTTTTAAGCGTGTTTCAACCATGCGTCACATTTAAGAATTATTATCTCACAAACCCGTCATCAGATCGAATCCAAATTTCAACACAATGTACATTGGAATGTTGTATAACTGGTTTAGTAATTTCAAAATTTTGTGTGTTCGAGAAAGAAATTTGTTATCATTTTTGTAAGGTAACTTTTTCTCGGCTCGGGGTGGTTAGAAAATGTAGTTCTTGGTCGCGTTGTAATCCTTATACATCAAAACGTTATGCTGTATGACTATGAAATACGTAAATTAATTCACTTATTTTATATCGGTTTGTATTTGTACGGCGAAATAAGACATGGTTCACCAGCTAGCCACTCCGGGGAATACTGTACAGCGTTGCTGAGAAGGAGCCCATCACTTCCGAGCGAGGCGCGCCATGACGCGTGATGGGCTCCATCTTGGCAACGCTGTACAGCTTTACCCTAAGCGGCTAGCTGGTGAACCATGTCTTATTTCCCCGTGCAAATACAAACCGATGTAAAAATAATAGAATTATTTTACTTATATCACAGTCATACAGCATCGTTTTGATGTATAAGGATTTCAACGCGACCAAGAACTACATTTCCCAACGACCCCGAGCCCAGAAAAAGTTACCTTGCAAAAGTGATAACAACTTTGTTTCTTGAGCACACACAATTTTGAAATTAATAACCCAGTTATACAACATTCCAATGTATATTGTGTTAAAATTTGGATTCGATCTGATGACGGGTTTGTGAGATAATAATTCTTAAATGTGACGCATGGTTGAAACACGCTTAAAAACGGGCACTTTTTATGTTCAAACTGCGATAAAAAAATATTAAAATATAAATAAAAATTCCAAATCTAAATGAACTAACGTAAAATACACACATCAAAAAAAGTTTTGCATCACCTCGGTTCCAAGAGTTCCGGAACCGTTAAATACAAAGGGAATAGAGATCAACACAAACAACATTTCAGCTCGTTTTATTGCTCATGAGACCCACACATTGCATGTTGTACCATCATACAGCTAGACTTTCAGCATTTGTGGTCCAGATTGCAGTACACACCACTACCTCTAATACCCAGTAGCACGTCCTCTTGCATTGATGCATGCCTGTATTCGCCGTGGCATACTATCCACAAGTTCATCAAGACACTGTTGGTCCAAATTGTCCCACTCCTCAACGACAATTCGGCGTAAATCTCTCAGAGTGGTTGGTGGGTCAAGACGTCCATAAACAGCCCTTTTCAACATATCCCAGGCATGTTCGATAGGGTTCATGTCTGGCGAACATGCTGGCCACTGTAGTCGAGCGATGTCGTTATCTTGAAGGAACGCATTCACAAGATGTGCACGATGAGGTCGAGAATTGTCGTCCATGAAGACAAATGCCTCTCCAATATTCTGCCGATATGGTTGCACTATGGGTCGGAGGATGTCATTCAGGTATCGTAAAGCCGTTTCGGAGCCTTCCATGACCACCAGTGGCGTACGTCGGCCCCACATAATGCCACCCCAAAACATCAGGGAACCACCACCTTGCTGCACTCGCTGGACAGTGTGTCTAAGACGTTCAGCCTGACCAGGGTGCCTCCAAACACGTCTCCGACGATTGTCTGGTTGAAGGCATATGCGACACTCATCGGTGAAGAGAACGTGATGCCAATTCCGTGGGGTCCATTCAGCATGTTGTTGGGCCCATCTGTACCGCGCTGCATGGTGTCGGGGTTGCAAAGCTGGACCTCGCCATGGACGTCGGGAGTGAAGTTGCGCATCATGCAGCCTATTGCGCACAGTTTGAGTTGAAACACGACGTCCTGTGGCTGAACGAAACGCATTATTCAACATGGTGGCATTGCTGTCAGGGTTCCTCCGAGCGGCAATCCGTAAGTAGCGGTCATCCACTACAGTAGTAGCCCTTGGGCGGCCTGAGCGAGGCCTGTCATCGACAGTTCCTGTATCTCTGTACCTCCTCCATGTCCGAACAACATCGCTTTGGTTCACTCTGAGACGCCTGGAAACTTCCCTTGTTGAGAGCCCTTCTTGACACAAAGTAACAATGCGGACGCGATCGAACTGCGGTATTGACCTTCTAGGCATGGTAGAACTACAGACAACATGAGCAGCGTACCTTCGTCCTGGTGGAATGACTGGAACTGATCGGCTGTCGTACCCCCTCCGTCTAATAGGCCCTGCTCATGCATGGTTGTTTACATCTTTGAGCAGTTTTAGTGACATCTATGAACAGTCAAAGGGACTGTATCTTGGATACAATATACACAGTCAACGTCTATATGCCGGAGATCTGGGAACCGAGGTGATGCAAAACTTTTTTTGATGTGTGTAGAACGACGAAAATGATGATGTTATTGTATTTTATGTAGATCTATTGGTTACTTCATAAACAACCTTCAAACGCGAGTGCACATAATATTTTGGTCGACAGTAAATATCTGAATTCCCTAAACCTGGAACCTTAACATTTTGTATGGAGGTTTCTTTGGGTTCATAAGCAAGTAAACATACAGGATTTTATGAAATGCCAGTTCCAAACGCTGGCAAATAGTTGTTATAAATAAAGGCTATTTCCCAAACTGCTTGAGTTAAAACGTGGAATATAATATGAGTGCTCTTTTATAGTAATCTAATTTTTCTATTTGATGTATTTCGGGGTGACATTTGAGGTTGATAATTTCTTAAGGGTGTACGTATTTCTGAAACTGTTTGAACTAGAAATGTGAAACTCGAAAATATTCATTTTAAAATATGAGAATACGTGTTTGAGTAATTTTTCAAAAATCCAGCTCAAAATGACTCAGTGCGGAAGGTGTGGGTGTTTGGCGGAAAGGTATTAATCTGTTTCGTAGGAACGTTCTTTTCGGTGATCATTCGGTTAAAAACACAAATGTTTTCCCACAAATTTCGATATCTATGTCCTAAGAGAGTTAAGACTTGGTTGTGGGAGTGAAAGTTTTCTTGGATTGCTCACAAGTCTCTGCAGAGGAGTAAACCAGAAAAATTACACTTGGAAAGAATAGAAGAAAATACAATGGCCATAGGTCAGATAAAAAGTGATGTTTTGCGAAATTTTACCTTAAAGGTGAGGAAAATAGGTGCTGTAGAGAAAGACTTTGGAAAATTTCTTGAAGGATACTCGTATTTTCAACATCGAGTAAGTCAGAGACTTAATTGTTCGAAACAATTCGCACTTAAATGTGAAGACCCCACGGAAAGAACGGGGTAAGTCCATTTTTTTCGGATATGAGTTTATGGCGAATTCTGGTGGCCAGCCATCGTCACTACAGATCAGTTGAAATTAATTACAATTAAAGCGGAAATTCACCGAGATACAGAGGATTTTATTTTAGTGGAAACGGAAAGAACGTCCCATATCCTCTCACTTTTTTCATAATTAAACTTTAGTTGTTATTTGTTTTTCATGTATTTCCTTTAAAAGAAATAAATTTGGCAATAACTATATTGCTTACCCTCAATTGGGGTGTTTTAAGTATTTATTTTTAGTGTTGAAAGTTTAAATTCGCTCACCTGAAAAAATTACAGAATGTGACTTACCCCGTTTTTTCCGTGGAGTCTTCGTATGTTAAAGAAAAAGCTTTACGACGGATTTTAGTGACATCTATCCGACCAGTTCAGCGTGGATAGGGCAGGTTTATGAACTTCACCTACAGCATAATAATCACAAGCTGGGACTTCAAAATTTTGCAATAGAATTCTTATTTCACAACGAATCGCCTACTGTAGGACGCATTGAAAATGAGAATTCGAAACTCCCTTCAATTAAGATTCAAAAAGCACATACTGTAAGCTAGAAGTGAACCATTTAGGAAGATCAGTGATGAATACGAGGAATGACATTTCTCTCACAGACAGCAAAATGCTACGCACTCCCAAGTTGAGTCTTTCTCCCGGAGAAAATAGAAATCCACTGCGCTATTAAAAGTCACCGCTGGTGCTCCCCTTGAGATATATTCAATTACTGAATATGTAAATCAATTAGGCCATGGACTTCACACGTGGTATAGTGGCCAGTATCCTCGGCTGTTACCTCTGAGATCCGGGTTTGATCCTGCTAAAATAGACTGATACTCAGTCTGAAAGACTAGACTTTATATCATTTTAAATGCTACAAATGCTGCGTGAACTCAAAGTCCGTTAGCAAGTGCAAACCAAGGTCAAAGGAGGTAGCTGGATGGATGACGTCACGCTCACCGGAGTGAGCGAGGAAAGGAGGGAGCTCAAGCAGTACTATGACGTCACACACCTCAGTGCATTCTCGGTATATTTCGTCCCGTCACCGCAACGTAACGCCAGACCCCAGCGTAACGACAAAGTCGACAAGATCATTTAAAATTATAATAAAATATGTTATAATAGCTGGGACGTGGTTCACTTAGCCTTGTGAGGCAGAACTGACAAAAGGTGGATTCTATTCCCACCTCAGCCATCGTGGAATTCTCAGTTCTAGTATCACCTAGAGTAGAATTGGGAAACCTAGGAAAACCACCTCTAGGATGGCTGAAGTAGGAATCAATTCCACACCTCACTTTTCCGCCCCTTGAAACAACAATAACATACTCAGAAAAGGCGAGTTCGATTCTTACCTCAGCCATCCAGGAAGTGGTGGTTTTACGTGGTTTCCCCACTTCTACTCCAGGCAAATGCTGGGATGGTGCCTCACTTAGGGCCACGGACGTTTCCTACCCAAATCCTACCTCAATTACAAATACACACACTAGTGCAGACATCACAGTGACGCAGGTTATCACACAAATTCTACACACACCCACGTACACGGGGCTACATGGCCACGATGACGCAAAGCCCCTAAAAGAATCAACAACAACAAAATTAATTACTTTTACATCTTCTCAATTGTACCTCACGAGGCTGAGTATACAGTACACCCTGTTCCAGCCCTCAGACCAGATTAAATTTCTTGACAGAGCCGGCAATCGAAGCTGAATCTCCGTGGTGATGGCTAAAACTGCTACCTAGTAGGCCTACACCATGTATTGGACGAAGTGACAGTGGTACAGGAATTCTAGGGAAGCCAAATATCATTGCTAGTAACAGGTTTTCCTATGTTTCCCAATTCTACTCTAGGTGAACACCGGAATGGTACCATCACGGAATTTGCTTGGAGTAGAACTGAGAAGCTACGGAAAATCAATTCCAAGATGGCTGAGGTGGGAATCGAATCCACCTTTTGTCAGTTCTGCCTCACAAGTCCAAGTGAACCACATTACAGCCACTATAACATATTTTATTTCAGCAGGATCAAACCCGGATCTCAGAAGTAACAGCCGAGGACACTGGCCACTATACCACTCGTGAGGTCCATAGCCTAATTGCTTACTTCTTCCTGTTAGTACTGGGGTAGTGTGGATAGTTAGTGCAAGGCAGACGCAAACGCTCAGTTGTTTAATATTGTGGTGACATCCATGCTACTAAGCCGGGAGCAGCGATTAACAGCACAATTCACTGAGCGTTCCCCTTTAAAGTTAACGGCGGCTTTCGGAGCAGCTACGGCCGCCAATTGATGTGAGCCCATGTTTTGTCTTAATGAACATGAAATATACGGTACATAGGCTGGCTATAAGTTCTTATACAAACGCAGTTAGATTATTAAGAACATCATACCAGGTGAATCAGCAGCCCCTAATAATATTGTTTTATGCAGCCCAACTAACACGTGTTGTCAAGAAGGTCGATATTTCTCTGCTTGCATCCCGTATGGTATTAACGCACTGCAAGAATATCCCGCAAACTATACTGAGCCTTATTAATCTTCCCTCGTATTAAACTGCAGGCACATCGAGGGAAAAGTAGTAAAGTTCAGTATCGTTTGCAGGATACGCTTGCAGGCAGTGCATTAGAAGGCTACCATACGGGAGGCGAGCAGAGGAATACTGACCTTCCTGACAACAACGCTAGTTGGGCTGCATAAAACAATATTATTAGGGGCAGCTGATTCACCTGGTATACCGTATAATACACTAAGGTGTATGTTTCACAAAACAGAAGATCTTAAGCCAGGGGGATTTAGAAGGTGCGGTTTGTACTAAAATCTTTCAAATTGTCTCAATAGTACAGGAACAATCATGCATTTCTTGAAAAGTCAACGGAAAATTATTTATTTATAAAGTGCGCTAAAGCAAATAAACAAGAAATAGCCCCTTCCAGAGCTTAACGCGTCGAGTTCACATAACAGTAAAGCTGGATGGGTTGTATATACACAAGGGGAGCTCACAAGTAACACATCGTAACAAATGAGTGTTAAGAAATATACCCACAGCAGTGGCGAATTGCACTCGGATTTCAGAAATATCGACAATTTCTTTAAGCATTGCGTTTAAACAAATAAACAAGACAATAGTTATTATATATCATACATCCTACGTTCCTAAAGAATTATGGAGGGCCAAGTAAAGAATCATATACAGTTCACTGTAAATCATTCTTCGCAGGCACGTCTTATATCTACAGTTTACGTTTGTAGTTGTTTGATTTAGGGGCTTTGGGATATCGTGTCCATGTAGCCAAGTGTACATGGTTGTGTGTTTAGAATTTGTCTGGTATCCTTTTTTATTGTGGTGTCTGTAGAAGTGTGTGTATTTGTAATTCAGGTGAGGATTGGGAAGGAGGCGGTCGTGACATTAAGTTAGGAACCATTCTGGCATTTCCTTGAGCAGAAGTCGGAAACTACGGAAACTATGGCTGAGGTGGGAATCGAACCCATCTCTTCTCAGTTTTGCCTCCCGAGGCTGTGTACCCCGTTCCAGCCCTCACACCAGAATTAGAATTTCTCGGGAATCGAACCCTGACATCCAGGGTGACAGGCAAGAATGCTAGACGCTACACCACTGGGTGCTCTCTTTGTATGATTGGGGCACTGTAAATGGCGATTAATGTTTTGAAATTTGCTTCGTGGCCATGTTAGTTTTGTTACCATACAAATTCTGGAGTTCATATATGTGAATTCACTCTTTATTCTTTTGCCAATGTACAATATTTCAGGGTGATTGCTGTAACAATTTCCGAGATATTCAATGATTAAATCATGTTGAATTGGTGACAGTATGGGCATGGCTTTGTCATGGTCGGATAAAGCAACACTAAGTCCCTACCATGTTTAATACGAATAGCTCCAATAAAAAAAAAAATGGGAATACACATACACACACCCACGCGCGCACGGCCACAAACTGACATCATAAACCATTATTTCATATTATGGAGATGGGTTAATAAATCGACACGAAAAAAAGGCCGAAAGCTAATATTGTTTAAAGTTTTTTTTTAGAAATGGTGTGCTGGCTGTTAGTTAATTTCTCATAACAGCTGTTTAATGTTTTTTTTTCAACCCTACAGTTCTTCCTTGTCTGCTCCTAAGTCCACGTAGAACAGTGTACAGGGTGCAAATTACGAATTTACCTGGACGTTGGCCAAAGACTTACAGCAGCCTAGTGAGAGATAAGCTAACCCTGTCTCCAATCTCCCGCGAGTTATTTTAACTCTACAGCACAAACCCAGTAACGACGGACAACAAGAGCTGGTAAATTCATATAATTATTAAATAATGCCATAATATTCTCAGCAAAATTAAATTAAAACTTATAAGCCCAAACGGGTCAGAAAATACAAAATTGTGGAACATTAAATGCATATTCTCTTTTCTAACCTTGTACGATGGATTTCTGTTTTACCAGGAGCTGTCTGCCCTGTCTATAAATGCTGTCACAATAACTTAATATTTTAAACTATTATGGAGCAAAGACTTGTGAGAAAAGGTTTTGACCGTGTATGTGTCAGTGTTTATGAGTGCTAAGTATGTGTATCCTCTAACACAAGCTGATTGACAGGAACGAACTTAATAAAACTTGGTAGGGATTTCCTATTATTTCGTACGACCCATACCGTCCTTTTCAAATTTCGATAAGTTAGACCAATCCAAGTTTGCGGATGTATAATATATATAATCACTATTCAAGACCTCACAAATCATTGTAACTTTGTGTTGTGATACAGGACTATGAAGAAAATTAATATAGCCTACATATCTGATTCCCAGACACCTGATGATCACAAATGTGACATGGCGAGCAAGAGTATTTCAAAAATTGTATTGCGTTTTGGGCACTCTAATCATACAGATGTCTTGAAACATGGCATAACGAGAATGCGTGGAAAGAAGACAAATACCAGAAGCATGGAGACTCTCTACCATGAAAGTCCTATATAAAGGAAAAGGAGATACAGCAGACCCCAACTCCCACAGAGGCATCGCCCTAGAAAATACCGACTTCCAAATATTCTCAAAACTGATGACAGATTTGTGAAAGAGACAGACCAACTGAAATATAGTTTCAGACGACAAAGGAACACCCTCCAGGCGATCAAAAATCTGCAAGAAGAAATAGAACAGGCAATGAGACAACCGAAGGGGTAATACTTTACAGTATATATCGACTATAGAAAGGCTTTTGATCTTTTGAACAGAGAAAATCTGCTAAAAACATTGGCACATATGATCGGAGAAGAGCACAGCATATTGACATACAACGTACTAAACGTGACGGTAAGTTATATCAATCTCAAAAGACATAGTACAGACCAATGGGGTCATGCAAGTGGTCCCGATCAGTCCCATACTATTCAACATACTAACATCGGGCATAACAAAAATAATAGAGCACAACGAGGAAACTTCATTGCACATGTATGCAGATGACATGGTTTTAGGATCAACCAACCTAACGAGTCTACAAACAACCGTCAACAATCTTGAGTCATGGGCGGAAGAAAACTCCCTGCAAATAAATGATAGCAAAACAATGCAAGTAAACTTTAGAAAAGGCGGAAGAGTGACAGGAAATGAAAGAATAAAATTCAAAGGCAGACACCTTGATGTTGTAAACACATACAAGTAACTAGGAATTACATTTCAGACGACAGGTAGATCATTTGGAATTCATATCAAAGAAAAAGCGACAGCAGATATTAGAGCCACCGACAGAATAAAGGAACTTCACAAACTCTCATTAGAATCAGCAATGAAAATATTCTACGCAGCCATAAGCTTGATCGTAACATATGAGATGGAAATAATCTGAGAAAAGCTATCACTAGGAGATCTAAGAACCATTGAGAAAGTTAAGCGAGATACCTGAAGAGAGCTCTATGTCTCCCGATGAACACACAATCAAGATTGGTATACATACTGTACTAGCAAAGGAAATATTGAACCCTTATGATATCATCTGATATAATAATGATTCATATTTTATTTTATTATATTTGAAAGAGGGTGTTCAGACACGCAGCAGTGGATTCGTGTTGAGGAAAAATGTTGCAACTATTGGGAGTTGGACGACAAGGCAAGTATATTTAAACCAAGCTTTTGAGACAAGAAAAAGTTATTAAACTTGTTATTTAGTATACTGGGTTACCTCCTTTCTTTAATTATTGTATTTGCCCTATGTATCCTTGTAATCTTGAGAAGCAAAATGTAACTGCACGGCTATCATGGACCGAAACATTACCCGAAATTGAGTCTCGATACGCTTCTTCTACAAGGGTTCAATATATTGCATCAAAAACCCGAGATATAAGCACTCATTACCAACCACACGACAATACATACAGATTCTGAAAGAAAGAAAAAAATGAAATGTGAAGAAATATGGTCGGAATTTTACACAACTGACGTCATGATGGAGAGGAAATGGACCGGCCTTAACCAGGAGCTACGACATGTAATGACAAGAATGGCTATACATGGGTTCCTTCACAAACTCTGTGTGGTGGCGCGTTACCACGAAGTAACAGAATACTGCGAGTGCACGCTATGTGGTAAGAGATGTGAGCGTTATCACATAGAGATGTGTAAGAAAAGGAATAAATCAGTGACTGAATACACTAATGATAATATCATAATATCACGAGCTACTGCAAACCTTTTCGGTATTAATGTATTAATTGTGATTGTACTAACTGGCCATTTGACCGCAGTAAAATTTTCATTCATAATGAGAATAACTAAATCGATATACACAGTGTTTAGAAATTCCGGTTACAAACCTCTAGGACTTGTAAAGGGGAGTAAGTACATGCCATTTAGAATAAGAACCCATGTCACGTTTCCGTTCTACATCAGATTCAATTCAGGTGTTTACCTCATCCACTTTTGCTGTGGTAACGAGAAATGCCACCCAGATTGTTAATTTTCGTATCTACAGTATTCTTCCCATGTCAGAACACCAATTCAGTCTGAATGGGTGCGAATTTATCCTCCAGTAAAACATTGGAAATTTGTACGAAATGACCAATACATTCGTTCGTACAAATTAACCTAGCATTCTGTTGTGAAGACTATGATTGCAGATGCAGAGTCAATCGAGAGTTCTCATGTTGTCACACATTTGCTAAACCTCACTTTCCGCAGAGAAGAAGTGAAGCTGAAGTGGGTGAGGTAAAAATCTGAATTGAAACGGATGAAGACCGGAAACTGTAGCTTACGCTTCCGGTCATGGATTCCTATTCACAATACTATCCACTCACTCTCCTCTACGAGTCCTAGAAATTTTTCACAGATACTTTTAAAAAACCTATATTTAGATCGTAGACATGCTGAACATGCTGACGTCACGAGACACGCCATCGAATTTGATAAGGCCGAAACTGTTGCTAAAATTCCCGGATACCAAAACAGGTTAATTAGAGAGGCAATAGAGGTCGTGAAGCATCTCAATAATTTCAATCGCGAAGATGGTTTCAAACTTAGCAACATTTGGAAAGTTCTCCTAGTGCGTGACTGCCAGGGGCGGGAACCAATCAGGGAGCAGCTTGACGACAATGAAGGGCAAGCAAGCACATCTGACTGGCAATAACCGTTAGTTTGAGTACGGAAACCAACTCGTACCTACCCATGATTAAGCCTGCTGCAATGTCAGCCGAAACGTCGGGAAATAATAACCGATATACGACGCGGCTCAATCCTGTAAGCAAAGTTGATATACATTTTAAAACCTGTATAATGTAATGAGCTTTTCTCCACATTCAATATGGTACCTTTGCGAAAATTTAAATTTAATTTAGAAGTACCGCATTGTTTTTGCTTATCAACCAGCTCCAATTTAGTTTATTTATACAAGCATAATGTATGTTTTATAATGAAGAAACGTGGTTGGAATGTACAGTATATATTATATATAATATATTGAATGAACTTATATTTAAAGACAATGCACACATCCATGCACGTGGGCGGATTTAAACCGGCAGCCGAGTGCGAGTTCAGTTTTAAGAACCAGTGCCTCACCACTGACCCATGCCGATTGGAGTGAAGGAAAAAGAGCAAGGAGCTTGATTGGGACATATGCACTCACCTTCACATATCGTGATGTGCCGACGGACGGCGTGACCCATGAGGTCTTGCCTTTAAAGCCAGTTCGTCTATGAGGAAAGAAATTGAATGTTATTGTTGTTGTTTCATTTAGGGTCTTGCGACATCGTGGTCATGTAGCTCCGGGTACTAATGTGTGTGTGATCTGTCTGTGTTATTGTGATGATTTATTTTTGATGGGGCTAGGATTTGGATAGGAGGCGGCCATGGCCTCCGTTTATGTACCATCATAGCGTTTGCCTAGAGCAGAAGTTGGAAACCACTTCTAGGGTGGCTGAGGTAAGAATCGAACCATCTCTTCTCAGTTATACCTCAACTAAGATAAAACAGCACCGCTAGAGGAGGCAACGTAAAATTGAAAGAATAAAAGAATCGTAGAACATGTGCAGTAGGCCTATTGGTTAAGCACTTTTCTTCCAAGTTCCTTATTTGGAGGAGCGAGCAATACGATTACATCAATGGAATCTCTTCCTACAATATTGACGCAATGAGGTCGCTATTCAGCGAGCCTGCTTGACCCTCTTCTATTTGGCTACCATCTTGGCTGGGAGTTAGAATGTCTCTCCGTTTCTTTTAAAATGTATTCATTGCACAATCTACATCTTGTTCCGGTCCCATAAGACGCATGGCAACTTTTTTCTCACTCCTTCGCAGCTCCTTAGGGCACGATTACTGTTCCATGTCCTACGAATCTTCTGCGCTCCTTGAAGTCTTTTGTTATTGTATCATTCTAGTGCATGTTATATGTCCTATGAACGTGCCTGAGTGATGTCTGTATTAGCAGGCCTACACACCACTGCAGTAATTAGGGACTGGTATTGGGAAAGATGTCCAGGACATGAAATAGGGTACCATTCCAGCATTTGTTTACATATATTATGCATGAAATTCACATTCAGTATGGCTGACGAATATTGTTGTGACGTGGATACCAGTCATTCAACTTTGGTTTTCGAGCCCTTACATGGCCCATGAATCGATATGCACAGCTGTGCAGATCAATCTCTGTACAAAATATGCTTAGGTTAGTATCCCTTTGCCATGTATTATTAGTCCAATAACACATTATGTCGCACTTCTTATTTATAAATAACTAAATATAAGTGAATAATCTAAACACCTGAGATTCCAAAGGCGTCAAATTACGGATACAATATGACTGATGAGACCTGTCACTTATCTTCAGGAACTTCATGAATATTGATCAATATGATAGAATAATGGAATATATCATTGATCCCACTGTCTGATTGGACGGTCACCCAACTCAGTCTGATAAAGCGAAAGAAAACCAAATATGTTGTTGTCCAATACGCATGTAATATTAACCATCTGCAAAAGACAAATATTGGGTACAGTTTGATTGTTCATAAACTGGTTGCAATGGACATTTTTATGGTGATTAGCATTAGCAAAAGCTGAAGCGTAATACAAGTTAAGAAAAAAAACGTGAAAATTCCTATAAGCTTATAGTAATTCTCCCTCGACAGCAATCAAAGGAGTTGCTTTTATTTAATAAATTGAAATCTGATTCCAAAATATATTTTAGGGCAGCTTGGGTTGTTCAATATCTCACTGCTAAGAGCTAAGAGAAGTCTAAACCATCAGATAATATCATTTCAAATTATCTTGTCGACTTCATCGTTATGCTTTGGTCTACCGTTATGCGTTACGGTTACGGCGTATATGAAGTCATAATGTTGTTCAGTGCATATATACTGTGCCCGTTAGAGGTGGTGATCTAGTCCACTACCGATCGTGTGTAGCTTTCCAGATGACCACATCCTTGAGCACATGTGGCCTAAGAGGATTGGAGTACACTCCTTGTGGGCTATTCCGGCACAAGACTCCTCGTCATCATAGGTATCAGGTTCCCATCATAGCATAGTCATAGACCCCGCAAGGAAATGCACCCCCTTCAAAACTATTAAATTAAAATCCAGGCTTAAGTAAATTTCACAAAATGATTTATTAAAATCATAAGCCCCTATCCTACAATCGGGGGTATCAGTCGGCTAATCCGTTAACTAAACACAGGTAAAGAAATAAAAATAAACTCTTATTTTCTATGTAAAAATCACCCCTCGATTGGTCCTAAATACAATCAGAAAAATATAGCAAAGCTAGGGAAATGGTTCAAAGATTTTAACTTGTAATTATAATTAACAAGACATAACATTTCCAACCAAAACGACATGATGGCAAAATGTCAAACGTGACAGGAAAGCAACAAAGTAAGCTGTGACCATCCCGTATTTACATTTAATTTTAATTAATCTAAACTCATCCTAAGTTAAACTAATCTACGGTGAGAAGCATCCGTAGTAAAACAACTAAACAAAAATCTAAAATGATTTACAGTCATCCTTTACAACACAAATCAAGTTTACAATCAACTGTACAACAAAATATCTACAAGTAGCAGAAGAAAGATGGGAATATGGGTTTACACAAACAATTAATAAATAAGTATCACACACAAGAGTATTCTTATTAAACCTTCCTACCACATGATGGTTACTGTTTGTTTCCATCGGTCATCTATCATGTGTAAGCTAGGAAACATAGTACTGTTCGTTAACAGTAGAACAATAAGTTACATGGTTCACGACCCACGAGTTGAAAACTCTGGGGTAGACCAAATCCCTGTCAGTCGCATGTGTCAGCTGTCTAAAGCTTAAGCCAACGAAGAAATAAAACGACAGCTCAGTGCAATGGTCAGCGAGTTATAAACCATGATCAAAGTTAAACAGGCGTTTAGTGATAAACGATAATTATTGCTTTCGTTTAAATTCATTACATAATTTTATTTAATGAGTGATTATTAGTTGTCTTTGTTTTAATATTTGTTAATTATACGGATTCCTAACTGGTGGATTAAACCACTGGTGTACACCCAAAAACACGCGAACAAGCAAACTCCGAGCTATCAAAAAGCTCAAAAAACCATCCTAAAGTAACAGAGTGTCCTGCTGGATCACTTCTTCAACCTCGGTCTGTCAAGCGCATGAGCTTTGAAACAAGGCCGGCAACCTCAAAAACTATGGGAAACCACCCCTTCATCGTGCATAAACACACGGCATAAACCTTCACAACATGTGAGAAAAATAACATAGCCTCAAATAAGTCAATCAGTTTCACAAGACAATTCTAAAATCTTAAACAATAATGGTTGTTCAAATGGGCTTCGCTCACAACATATGCGAAGATCGTTAACATTATAGGTGACCTCCTGTCACAATATCATTGCATTCTTAATAACGCTGTTAACTTGACCTAGTTTTATACAGCTTAATAAACACTGGCTTCTGTAGATCACATCATTTAGAAAAGCATTAGCATTAAATCTGTCAGAAGTCTAGTCTCGCCTGGGATTATGGGTTGGCACTACTGCGCGTAACCTTGGAAACACTTGTCTCCCAAAGTGACTTACATTTTGTTCATTCCCAAACTGTTACGAGTTGCATGGGCTAACGGTAAAGTTTCAAGTGTTCGTTTCTTTAGCATATCGGATCCATAAAACTGTTCAGATTGTGATCCTACACTTGCAGTTCATAAGATAATATTCGTTGTAGTGTTCGTGATACATTTATAATAGACAAAAAATGATTAACAATGATGTGTCTGCATGGGCAAAGCGAAACATACAAAACGCGAGATATTCCACTCGCACTAACGTGTTTGGAAGATATAACACTCCCAGCAAGTTTGTTACAAATCAAACATGTGCACTCATAGGCACTTCCAATGCATGAAATAAACATTCACACCATATAAAACAGTGGCGTTAATTTTAAATGATACGTTACTAGTGTGAACAAGACTTGGAGTACAAACAGAAAGATATAACACTCCTTCACACTGTTAATCGATTCCTCTCGAATCTAGTGGAAGACTTTCCACTCAAATAAAAATGTGTACCCAAAAATAGGTAATAAAATAACCTCTCCCATTGGAGGATACGCCTGCTCAGTGGCGTGCTTTACATATCACAAAATAGGGTTTCAAAATACTGACTTCAGTAACAGCTGATCTCAATTACTTAATTACATCCCCGTTTAAATTACACATACAATTGGTTCGTTCAAAGTGAACATAAAAATGACATTAATTGCACCGTGTGAAAAAAAAACACACACATATTTAATCAGGTGACTAACTCACGATCAGGAAATGCATTGGTGACGTACGCTGCGATGTGCATTGAAACATGAAAAATTACCATAGTCGGTAAGCTAAAAGAAAAACCTACTAAAACAAAACCTAACTAGATGACTGTGAATCGAAGTACGATCGTTAAAACTACTCCACCAAAGACCATCACCTTACAAAAGACATTAGTTAGACTTACGAAGAACATTGTAGCTCACCTCATTCCTACAGGAATAATTGAGGGGTATTTCCTTCCATTTCGAGCGTCGGCCATACTTCCAGCGCTCGGATAGGCACATTGTAATCCGATCTTCAGCCTCCATTTGATTATGCTGTTGTGGTGCTGGGTATCTCTCTCATGATGTGTCTACGGCATTATCACCCACACGGTGAACGGTGGTAAAGCTCTTCTTTTCTGGTGGATCTCGTACATCGTGGTAACGTTGATAAGTTACACAAAAAATTCACTGCTTCTAGTGTGATTCGCTAGCAAACACAGCATCTACACTCAGTAATTTTGCAGACTCTATTCAACAAACGGCCATGTCTGCTCCACAGATTCTACTCAACACAATCACGTGTTGGCTCAGTTTTTCCACTATCACACATGGTGAAAAATTTTATCTGATGAAATCTGCGACATCGGTCGTTCAAGAAAATTACGGTTTCACACAACGTGGATTATTTTATGCAATTCTCACTGGTGTGAAATATAACACTGGCACTTTCGAAATCACAGTTACTCACACTTCTAAATGGCACACACATCGGCCATGCTTTCGGTTAAATCACCGTAATATTTCACTGATTTCGAATGCTTACAACGCAACACCTTCACGGAGTTTTCCGCTGCACACTTCTCGTGCGTTATCATATAAACTGGCTCACGTTTCCAACGGATTTATTCCTTCACTTACTGACGTCTCATCGGCCACTTGACCGGACTATTATAACTGCGTGTCACACACATGCGGTGCTGAACTTAGACAATCAACGAGTGCTTTCCTCCCGGAAGTGGGTTGTACTGGCTTTGAGACTAGTCGAGTCGTTGAACGTCTCTAGACATTATTCCTGCATTTCCGCAGTGTCATTCCTTAGTCTCAAGTACTAAATAGACAATGTTAGGCCACTTCTCCTTGGCAAATTATACAGAAATACATGATGTGGTAAATTCAAAGGTGTACATTAAAGAATACCTTCTCTAATCATGGTAAAATAAATATTGACAGTCTTCCAACGAAGTTAAAAGTACAACTGCATCTCTCTGGATGCATTCAGAGATTCTTTCTCTCGTGTTACCAACTTTGGCATATAAAAATACTCACCAGCATGAGCGGATACGGGCTCAATACCGAGTCTGAGTTTAGTCCTGGGGTCTGGCGTTATGCGATACGGAGACGGCGAGTGCGTGACGTCGTGCAGCAGAGTGCACCTCCCGTTCTCCGTCCCCGCGCGGGAAGCCTAAGTTAATGGGTAATGGAGTTGTTGAAAGAGTCCTGAGCCTTTCCAACATGTGTAGCATTCGTACCATGCGTCATTTGAAATGATACAAAGTCTAGTCTCTCAGACTGACTGTATTGTTTTTTTTTTTACTTAATGGATGAAAACATAACAAGCAGGGTTCGGCAATTTATCTTTCAAACTACGTTACAGTTAGGCTACTTGTCAAAAATACAGGGAATGTTTCATGAGTAATGATTTTTAAAGAAAAGTTTATTTGGAATGTTTTCTGACAAGAAATTAAACTAATCTTCAAAGTAGAAACCATCAGGTTCAATGGTCTTGAGCCATCTTTCAGCGAGGTTTCTTATCCCGCGACGGTATCAGACTCTGGGCTTTGATGCGAAGAATTCGGCGAGACCCACTTCCATAGCTTCACTGTTTTCGGAATTTCTTCCGCGCAAGAAATGGGCCATGGATCGAAAAAGATGGTAATCTGAAGGCGCCAGAACAGGGTTGTATGCTGGCTGTGGTAGCAGTTCGACTCCTCCCAATTTCTAAATTTTTGCCATGGTTGTTCGTTCAGTATGAGGTCTCGCATTGTTCTACTGCAGGAGATCTCTATGTCGGTTTACTAATGCTGGGTATCTCCGTTTCAAAACTTCATGAACTCGTTCCAGTTGTTGAGAATAAAGATCCGCATTGACTGCTCGCCCCTTTGAAACAAGCTCCCAGTGAATCACTCCTTCAAAATTCCACCAGACACACAACATCACTTTGGGGCCGAACTGATCCTTTTTAACGATGACTTTGGCAGGTTAACGGGGACTGAGTCACTGTTTCGAGGCGTTGGCGTTGCGATAATAGACCCATTTTTCATCACATGTGACAATCTGATAAATCTATTATCCACGGGGTTACCGATAAGTGACGACAGATGCCTACTCTACGATGAGCCTGGTCAGAGGACAATATTAATGAGGTACAGATCCGCAGCTTCTATTTGATTTTCCACGTTTCTTAATCTGGTGATGTATGGTATCTTTTGATGCACCAAGTTATTCTGACAGCCTACGAGCACTTCAATATGGATTTTCTTCCAAAACTCTGCGTATATTCTTAATATCTCATAGTTTAGGTCTTGCAGAACGCGGTAAATCTGTAATATTTTCTTCTCCAGTGTTAAAACGTTGGAACCGTCGTTTTACCCCACAGTTCTCCTTCCACTTCACATATTTTTTGAGCCGCGGCAGTAACTTTGTAATCCTGTTTCCAGTAGTGCTTTAGAAGGACCCTAACCTCCAACTCTGTAATTTCCATTTGTGATTCTGTATCAACAACTGACGACTGATTCATTCTCGCAATATAGGCCACGCAATTCTAGTTATGGCCTCCTGTAAACAGCATTGGCGAACCAAAGATAACCAATTCTATCTTATGAAACACCAAACTTAAAAAACGACATTCCTCATGAGACATCCTAATAGTTACTTATCAAAAATAGAATGAAGTTACCGTTACTTGTCAAAAATTGGAATGGAGTTACCGTTACCGTTACTTGTTAAAAATAGTAATTAAGTTACCGTTACCGTTACTTGTCAAAATAGTAATGACATTACCGTTACAATTATCAAAGCAACGAATTGGCACTTTTTCATTACTTTTGTATTTTGCCCGTCAGAGGAGCTATCAAGGTTGCCAACAGCCGAAACGACATCCCTAACACCTCACCTGCCGGACCCATGTGCCATGAGGATCAGGTGAATTTCTTATAAGCCATAGCGGCACGAGAATCCATGATCCAGGGGATCCGTGGTAACATGGTTGCTAAAAAGGTCATAGACAGCCCAAGAAAATACACCTCCTAAAGCTAGACTGAGAAATAAACTTCCAGGCTTAAGTAAAACATGTAAAAATATTTATTCAAAATATTCAGACACCTAGCCTAGTTCGGAGGGTTTCTATCGGCTAATCCGCAAACTAATAAATAAACAAAAATAAAAGATCAGTACCCTACCTATAAACTACTGTAAACCCTCGCGAATGATCTATCTGACAAAGTAAAGCAACAACAGCAATGCTTGGGAAAATGGTACGGCAATAATCTCTAAGTCAAGTTACAAAATAAGCTAATAACGGAATTTACATTTAACAGGGTAGCAATAGCAAGTCTAAGTTATGATGATACCATTTCCTCATTTACATTTATTTTTAAATAATCTAGCCAATTCCTAACAAAATTTACGGCGATGACGTCCGTAAAGCAAAACAGTTAGTACAAATCTACATGACAAGCCGTAAAAAAAAAAAACATTAAATGCCCTCTTACAATCTAAACAAGGGTAAACATGGGGTTATCATACACTTGAATAAATAATAACAAGACCATAAACAATATTATTCCTGCCTTCGCCCTGGGTTACTCTTTGTAAACCAGTGTCATCTACGTGCATGTTAATTACGGTGGCGATTGCGTAGCAAAAACTACGTCTAACGTCGCATGAGGCTCACGCTCCACCAGCTACTGACTGAAGGTTGAGCAAGCACTCCGTCGATAAAAAATTAGTATCATCTGTCCTAGATTACTTCCACAAAAGAAGCGTGCGCAAAGCAAGAGTCAGCCAACAGGTCCAAAATGCAAGAGAATCAAGGTTAAATGCTATAAATAGTTAATTATCATCAGTTTATAATAATGACGTTCTGATTATTAGAATCGTTTAGATTATCGTTGGTTTATGGCGAATAGGCTGACAATCCTGAACACCTTGGGCTCAGCAGTAGCAGTCTCGTGCGAGATCAATCTCTGCTATAAAACACCGTCAACGAGCTCTCCCGCTCGGACATAACAATAACACAGGTTATTAGTGGCTCTCGGCTCACTTAATTTACCTCTGGGTAAGGCCTGGCATGAACATCAGTTACCTCCCTACAATAACACAGTCTACAGAATCGAAGTCTGGACACACATAAATATAGCCTCTAAACAGGTGCCTCATCTAGCCTCTTAATTTGAACAAATAAAGCTTAACATAACGTGTAATCATTCTCAGATGGAGAAGAAAGATAATCGCTTCAAGAGCGATGCAAACACATGGCTCTAGCCAGTCATCTCTAAGTAGCAAAACATCTGATTATTACAAAATGGTGGCCTGGACATTGACCTACATATGAGACACATCATTTAAATGTTAGTAATGCTACAAGCATTGTCAATGAGTCTGAAAAAGTATGTCTCACTGAGTGAGTGGTGCTCTAGTACATTGCATGCTGGGAACGGTTACCACCTGTCCATGATTCGAGCTAGCCTCGCTATTCTCAATCATCCACACGGACAGTTTAGAAAATGAACAACACTGAAGGCGGGCAGTTTTCTCGCAGAAAGTCCTATCAGAAAACTGGTCTTGTTATCATGTCCCAGATATAATACAAAATCACATAAGCATTAGGCTTAAAATCACGCCTCAAAACTATGCACAAACACGTAGCATGTTTGTAAAAGTCAAAGAAATGAAAAACACAGATATTCCACTTAACTTGAACCTCTTTCAAATGTGCAGATATGTCAGTTCATAACCGCTCTGTCTAATCATAACCAAAATAATAACTGTGTCGAAACACTTGACACGAAATAAACATCATAAAGGCGCAAATCTAACAATTGCTAAGTTTGCCAATGATACGGCATTCATTGCAGGGTTCGATGCTAGATTGCATACAAAATGTAACACCCTGAATGTGTTCATAACTCGAACTGGATGGCTTCATAGCACATCAAAATGAAAATGACATTGAATTACAAAATTGGTAGCTTCAGTCGGCTATCTAACGATACGGACTGTTCTGACTAAATCAGTGGCGTGACAACATTTACTAGAAAGGGGTGTTATAAAAATAACACTGGCCATGACGTCTGATCGTCATCCCAAATAGCTGTACACAAAATCACCCACCTAGGGTTGAACAAAACGTAGTAACAAAGACTACAGTCACGCTTAGCAGGGGTAGAAATAACATCTTAGCGATGTCCATCAGAATGCACCGTGATTGAAAAGAAATTCAATCAAAACGGGTGACTAACGAATCACTGAAAGTGAACTACAAGGATTAATTCTAACAGTACAAAACCTACCTATGGCTTGTCAAGTAGTTTGGCTGATTCTACAATAAACTACAATAAACTACACTAAGCTACACCACAAAAGAACATCACAAGGAATGAATTATTCGAACTCAAAAGAAAGGATGTCTACATCTCAGTCGTTCCAGCGACCTGAGGGATACAATAAGGCTTTGGTCTCCGGACAAGGGTTGTCCAATCTGGGCCTCCACATAGGCTTTATCCATCTCCACGGCCTTTATTCGTCCTCGTCGTTGTCGTGATGATGTGACCAGACTCCTCCCCAAAGTCGTCATTTTCCTTGTCTTAGCGGATGCTAAAGTCATGGTTCTCCCGTCATCGGCTGTCCGGTCCTCTCCTTCACATGATGAAGCTTAACAGCTCATCTCCACAGGTGATGCTTAACAAAGATCGTCGTACACGTGGTTATCAAGAAGTGACATTTTGCAGTACGAATTTACCACTTGAAAATACGAAAAATGAGCGTAGCACAGCTGCACTGAAGCTAGCTTTAATGTGGTACTACATTCACTGCTACTACACGGCGCAGATGGTTTATAAATTGGTCATGCACTATTATCTGCTTCACTAACACAGATTTTACTTGCCCACAAATCACGTGGCATCGACGTTGTGTTTCACAGAAAGGAATCCCACTTGCGATCAAAGCAATATTTGTAGTTATGAGTGTTGAAATGATTCACTCGGTTAATGATAATTTCACAGTGAATGATATACTTTATCGCCACTTGACGATGTCGAAATACGATGTTCAAACACGTGGTTGAAAATGTGGTGTTCCACGGTTATAATCACTTTCCCAAAAATTCACAGTATTCGTAGCACAAGCCTTCTCCGGCTGTAATATTCACTAATATTATGTACTGTTCGTAGTTAAATAATGTGCGATGCACTAAGATTGCTTTCCTCGCCTTCAGGTGGACTATTACACCGTCTTTTAGACGGACTTGACAAGAACACATCCAACTTGGATGGTAAACCAAACACATGTGGTAAGAGCTCAGTCCTGCGCTGCGTGAACTCGTGAATACACTAGTCGTGCAGCGACTGTCTGGTTCCGGTTCGCGTATCTGCGAGGTTACTAGCTTACCAAAAGCAGAAATAACATTCTAAAGAATGTTTCGGTGATACAGAATTACAACATGAGAATATCTGAGCTTCGTAGAAAATAGAAGTGTCATAATTTAGCCTCAGATTATTTAATAACGGTTTTCTCCATAGTCAAAAGATCAACCATTTATAACTCCAAAGAATGTAAGCATGTGGCGACAGCATGATCGGTCAGTGGGTACGTTCTAAAGTAATGCATCAAAGATGCGTTGCGATGAAAAATATCACATGAACCAGTGCTTAGCGGGTTCAGTATAAAGATATAGTTGCTTAATAATATTTCCCCCGCTACTGTAATTTACTTGATTTGGACGAAATAGGGGATTCCTGTAATATGAGAAAACAAAACTAACTATCACAAAACATAACTATCACTACAAAACTACAACAACCTGGCGCACGTCGTATGTTAGCAAAACCCATGCCTTAAAAATAATGTAATTCATACAAAGAGAATAATTTGCAGTTAAACTATAAAATATCTTGTAACAAGCATAATGGTGATAATAATAATAATTATAATGATAGATATAATTATATCAAGCTAAAGAATTACCGATGTATTTGCACAAGCTTTTTTAAGTTCTCTGCGGAGCAGCGACTGCTTGCTAATTAACGGTGTCAGTCTTCTCATCCGATTTTAAGAAATTAAATATACTGGCGTATGATGGCCAAGGCATCACTTTCTCTTCTTTCTGCTCCGTAACAATGTCACAACTCAAGATAAAAACACGTTTTAAATTCAGACTCACCTAGGACGTTATACCTCATTGATGTTCTTAACATTTGGCGTTCCGATCTGAAGTAAGTAATAAAATGTTGCTTTGTGTTCTCAGACTCTCTAGATTAAAATGTGTTTTTTAGAAATGACTGCAAAAGTATGCCCGAAATATAGCTACTACAGGAGCTAGTTGGCACGTATTATGCCGAGAACGGTTCATAAACCTAGATTGAGGGTTGAGTCTAATCTCTTGGTATTGTTATTGATAGTTCTTTTAGGGACTTCGGACATCTTGGTCATCATCCCCGTGCAGTTGGATGTACGTTAAATTTGTCTGATAACCTGTCTTTATGTGAGGAATGTAGTAGTGTGTGTAACTGTATGAGGGACAGCTATGGGTAGGTGCCCCGAGACTTGAAATAAGGTGCTATTCCAGCATTTGCCTCGAGGGAGTGTGGAAAAACCCGGGGGAAAACCACAGTCAGAATAGCCGCTGCCAGTACCGAGATACGAAACTTCGATCTCAGAACTTGCTGCAGCTGCCCTCGCAGCCGTGGTGTACGATTTAGCGAGCATAGCTATGCCGAGGTGTAATCTCTTACAGAACATTTATATAGGCCAGATGTGAATGAAATTGAATAGTGAGAAGATTTCTATTCTCAGGCCTTCAAATAAATGGTATACAGACACATGCCAGAATTATTGTGGCTCAGAGAGCATTTGGAACGTTTATGGGGGAACTCCGCAATATATGTACATAATAGTACATTATACAACGAGCCTATATTGGCAATAATTAAGACACGAGTATGTTTATAAAACGAGTGTAACGAGTTTTATAATTTCCATACGAGTGTCTTAATTACCATTATAGGTGAGTTGCATACGACTGTTTATGTTCGTCGATAATTATAACTATTTTATGTTCGAAAATAAATATTCATAAATATCTGTCGATATTTCACCAGTTTTATGTACTGAACAGAGCGCATGGGACGCAGGGAATACCTTGTATTTGACCATGGCCTCCTGGAATACCTCACTAAGACACTCGCCACGCAGTGAAATTTAAAATAGGGGGCCATGGAAGTGAGCGCAGGTGCGATGCTATCCTCACCTAATTGGTCAAACAACTGTTTCTTGAGCTCTGATTGGTGGGAGAAACTGTATCATAATAAAAACTTGTACTATAATGAGCCTCATTATAGTTCAGTTTTCTGACATATAATATTTACATTTCGCCAGGGTCGAACATAAAGGCATGTTATTTTGTGATAAATATCTTATGTAATATTTCTTTCAGATTAGGATGTAAAAATACTTGATTTCCCACCTCATGTAATTTGGCACAATTTGTGTTGACCGACTGGAAAGCTTTCTTTAATAGAACTGGGCAACACTGAAAAGTGGCTTCCAATACTTCAATTTGTCTCAAGAGATATACCTTGGCATAATTTTGTAGTCATCAAGGCTACCAACTGCTGAGAAAAGCTCTCTATAATTTTGAACCCTAGTCTCAATGTATACAGGCAAACAGTTCAAAACTTGGCACATGTGTATGGATGGTAATTTTGCATATTCAGTTCAAGCAACCCATACGTGACGGTGTTGCCAACATAATTTTATGCGTGCTGATAGTTTTGATGTTTAACTGCAGGTTACGTCCATAACATTAAATGGATAACTAACAAATTTTGTAAACACAGTATATGTCGTAAGGGGCATATTTCTGCCCATTTTCAGAGTTAGCAGTCCTACCAACTACCTAATAACTCTTTCTGAGCACTTGAGCCATAGACTCTCAGTATTTCATAATCCATAGAAGGAAGCTGTTTTAAACAAACTGTCAAGCTATATTGGGATACAATGTTTCAAGTATATTTCGAGCAAAGCAGATATACCAGCATTACAAACTTATTTCCGTAATTTAATTAATTGTTGCGGATAGATCTATATAGATAAATCATTGGTCTGAATGTTAAATTTTAAGAAAGGTTGGCTCTATAGTTCGTCACGGAACTACATGATAATTTGGGCATCTCTTAATAGCGCCCATAGATGAGCAGGTAGTTGTGCAGAACGCTTAGAATGCCCCTCATGCCTATTAGGGTATTTTCTTCTAAAATCTGTATAATTCTTTCAAAACGTTCCAGATTTATTAGTGAATTCATCCTCGGTTTTGAAACTTTTAGGGCAGGTTAAAAACATTATGATTCAATTTGAAATTTGCTATTCCTTTTTTTATTACAGTTTTTTCATTACCTTCTATTTTCAGAACACAATGATTTATTTATTTATGTTTTAATTTGTTTATTGATGTATGCATTTACTTGTTCATTTATGTATGTATTATTTTATTTATTTATTTATTTATTTATTTATTTATTTATTTATTTATTTTAAGAGTAGGGGAAGATGGCCACAATGTTCTATTACTTAAAATATCTAACAACAGATTACGTAGGCAACACTGACAAATGGCTTTTAACATTTCAATATTCCTTAAAACAACAATCTGAATTTTATTCGTTATTTAAAATTACATGGCAGGTTATTTGAAACTCACAATTTTTAATTTCATCGTTTCAAAAATATTATTCTTTGTTTTTGCGGCCGATAATCTGGATGTTTTATCCCTTAAAGAACAATAACTCTCTATTCACATTTGTATTTATCTAAAATAGTCTCTTTTTGTTGTTGTTTAATTTAGAAGCTTTGCGACATCGTGGCCAAGTAGTTCCGTATATTTGCGTCTGTATAGAATTTGTCTGATAATCTGTATCATTATAATGGATACACCAGTGTGTGCATTTGTAAATGGGCTAGAATTTGAGTGGGAGGCGGCCGTGGCCTTGATTTAGGTACAATCCTGGCATTTGCTTGGAGAGAAGGCGGGAAACCACGGAATATCACCTTTATGATGGCTGAGTTAGGGATCGAATCCAACTCTTCTCAGTCCTGCCTCAATTGACTGAGTGTACCCCACTCCAATTCTCTTCTTGAAAGAGCCACGAATCGAACCCGTACCTCTGCGGTGGCAGTCAAAAATGTAAGTCCACTGCATACGAGTTGTTTATGCTTGTTATTCTATTGGGTGATAACATACACAAAGCTAGTAGTAGGGTAATTCCAACTGAGTACTGGTATTAATATAACTCACCAGTATTTGTACTACCAATATACCCATACACACCCCGCTGCGAAGCATTGCTCGTTGAATCGCCTACTACGACTGCAATGGGAAGCTACCATCAAGTCCAGAGATCGGAGGTTTGAATTACACGGGGCTGCTGACCCAAGAAGTCCCAAACCCCTAATATTAATTAACATCAACCGTTATACACAGAAGGACAGGCAGGACAGGACAGATGTTGTTCCAAAGCCTTTGATGTAGCAACAAAACCAACAATTATCAACACAAATGCGTCACTCTACGTTGGTTAAAGCTCCACGCAAATTTGTAGTTCAAAATAAGATCTCAAGATTCATTTCTAGCGAGCCGAGATGTATGTCAGGATGACAAATGATGCTTCTTTAATATTGAGTAATTATGGATATTAAAATACTGTATATATCGGACCAACATAAAAGCAAAGGATATCAAGGAATGATATATGGAATATTATAATTGACAATGATTTGCTTAGGAACATATTTCCATGTGTAGACGCAAGGATTTTCAATTTAATGTCTGCAGGCCACATGCGGTAAGCCGAGCTGATTCTTGCGGCCCACAAGCAAGGTAACGATTTTCCAAACAAGGACATTACAAAGTAGCGTCCCAGTATTTGTCTAGTGTAATTATGGTAAACTACGAGGGCTGATTTTTAAGTCATGTGATATTACGCCGTTGCAGCGCTGCAGTCGGCATTCCGTGCAGGTACGCTGTGTACATGCATCTATTGGCAAGGCTGAGACGCCATTACGGCAACAGTCGCCCGATAATTAATGTAGTTTTACATTTCAGTGAAATAATAATAATAATAATAATAATAATAATAATAATAACAAGAAGTTCCGTGACGAATTAAAGAGCCTACTTTTCTTAAAATTTAAGATTCATGCCAATGATTAATCTAAATGGATCTATCTAGAATAATGACGAAATTAAGTTGGTAATATCGAAATTTCTAATTAGTTCGAAATACTGTATACCTGGCATAATGTAGCCTAATAGAGAACTACAGTTGGCTGCCCTGGTGACTGAGTATATTTTTAGTTCCATCTCTTAAGGTACGGAATACAAAATTTGGTTGAAGTCCAATGGATAGCATGGACGTTCCATGCAGTTAAACATTGCATCTAACAGCGCACGTAAAACCATGTTGGCATCAATGACATACATGTATTGGTCAGAAATAATCTGAAATAATATGATCTATTGTTGTGTCAATTTAGAATGAAATCCATTAGTTAGTAGAGAAGTTACATGCATTTTAAAATTGGACCTATCAGCAGGCTTAGAATCATGTTGGCAGCACTGGCGTAGGCCTATATTAGTTACTCCAAATTAATCTAGAATGCCAGGTACTATACGTGCGCAAAGTTTAGAGCTATTGGCTTGCATACTTTCTGATATATTAATATTAGGGTAACAAAAATAGAGACAGTATTTATTAACAGTTGGCAGCCCTGGTTGCTCCTAAATATACGCATAGTCATATCTGTTATGGTACACATAACACACACGAAATTGGTAGAAATCCAAATGATAGTATAGAAGTTACGTGTATTTAAAGTTGGACCTCTCAGCAGGCTTAGAATCATGTTGATAGCACTGACGTATATAAGTTACTCCAAATAAATATAGAATGTCAGGTACTATGCGTGTGCATATTTTAAAGCTGTCTGCTTGCATACTTTCTGATATATTGGTATTTGGATAAAAACAATAGTGAGTGCATTTATTAACAGTTGGCAGCCCTGGTGGCTCTTAAGAATATGCTCATTCATATCTGTGTATGTACACATAGTACATGGGTAGATTATTGGCTGAGGAATAACCTACCCACCAAGGGAAGATGATTAAGAAAAGGAGGTAGGTTTCGGACTGGAGAAAAAGGATAGAAAAATAGGAGGAGAGTCCCACAAAAGTTATGAATTTAACTCTAAATGCACTGTAATGGGGCGTAATGAGAGATATGTGGGAAATAAATTAACATAAAATGATGAATGAAATGAAAATGAGACACAATTAAAATATGCACTTTTGTTTTGTACTTACCTTGAATTGTACACTAAAAATGATATGATTTGGTATGGGCGCCAGACTAATTAGATAGTCAAAAGAAGGGGATTGCACAGCTACTCATTGGCAGAAAACACGATATCTTACCCCCGGTCGAAGTGAAACCGACGTACTCAAACCGATTCAGCATTATGAAGGATAGTTGGGTTTGCCTTATATAATATTACTAACTACTATAAATGAGGGTCCTGACATTGACTTAAATGAATTTAATGAATCTAGGTAACAAATATAAAAAGAAAAACACAATAAGAATAGTTACAAATTTGAATTTAAAGAAAATTTACTGCGGCTCAACAGATAAAGGATAATGAATGGATTTAACTAAAAATGAATACAAGCTTGATTTTACATGGCCTGAGAGACGTGAGATAAATCATGATCTTCGCTCACCTCTTGAAGTAGTGTCATATATATAGATAATATGACTGATGTCCTCGTTGATCCGTCCCGTAGTTGACATGTTGTTGTACTTCCTGCATGATGCCTCGCTAATATTTTCCTCTGAATGTATAATGTTGGATGGTCGATGCTCAGGGAACGACGGCTTGATGGCGGCCCCCAACTCACGTTAAACTGACTCCCAGTACGTAGGACTACTGGCGTGACTGAATGAATAATAGTAAGTGTTCTTCCTCTGGCTTGAGCTACGGTATTTATAGTATTTTCACGTTTTTGTCGATAATATGGTTCTTAAAGTCCACCCTTTCAATTAGACACAGTCTATAAGTCACTGCTCCTTCACGAACAATACTCATCAGGAATACTGACATTTCCATTATAGAATATGCCATGTCTTCAGTTATTTCTACACAGCTGCCAGGGTTTCTTACATTCATTTGGGGTTGAGAATGTTTCTTAAAGTCCAACCCTTTCAATTAGACACAGTCTATAAGTCACTGCTCCTTAACGAACAATACTCATCAGAACTACTGACATTTCCATTATTGAATAATGTCATTTCTTAAGTTATTTCTCCACATGCAAGGGTTTCTTACATTCATTTGGGGGTGAGAATAGATTTACCACTACCGGCACTAATAGTGACCGGAAACCGCATCGTCTTTGTCACGCGCTAGGACCTTCTTCAGGAAATAACATCTATTGTAGAAATGCGAGCGACCCTGTCACTTCCCACGTCTCTCTGACAACTAACTTTACAACCATTCGTAAATGAAAATCTGTTCAGAATGATTTGAGCTGCTTACAGACAGATAAAATCTTGTAGCATGGAATACTACTTAATAAAAAATTAATATATATATATATATATATATATATAAAAATAAAACGAATAAGATTAATTATTATAAATATAAAAGCTTGGGGATCGAATCGTTACAGCACTTAGAGGCGGTTGCCACTGCAAATTCGCTCTCTGATACCTAAAGTGGGTAAGGACCTGGTCGAAGCTGACGGGAACCGCAGCTAGGACTTGGGCGGTTTGCCAGAGAAAGGCTTTAGCGTATTCCCTCTCAAGCGTGCATATGCCTACTATGGGGAAGGGTGATGGTCTGGCAAGACTGAGAGTAACAGATTTATTGTATGTCTGTTCAAAGAAATTCGTTTTTGCAAAGTAATTCGAAGAATGCCAATAATTTGAATCAGGTTTGGTATTTACAGTTTTCGAAGTTATAGAGTTCCTGAAAAAGCGACCAAGTGCTTCCAGGAAGGATAGTGATAAAAAAATATACCTTGGGTAGTAATTTTGGTAAGTGAACCAATGGTTGCATTTGGAAATGGCTAAGCTTTTACTCAGCAAGGAGCCGGCTAAAAGTTTAGACAAAGAGAAACAATTATCTTTTGGAAAACCAACCATAAGTTTTCGGAGAGGATCTCCACAAGCAGGTAGCTGGCGTAGCGAGCTTTACTTGCCTTACTGGCCAGTTAGAATTAGCTATTAAAGCTAAGAGAAACTTTAACGAGATTACCACTAAGAGTTCTTGCTCAAATGCAACAAGTGGTGAAAACCCTATCAATAGATTTAATGGCATTGAGTAGGGAGAGCCAATGAAGACAGGATCTTGCCTAACCGTTGTATTAGAGAAATGATAAATCCAAAAACAAATATTTAATTTATTTAACAAGGCAAAAGAGTCTAGTAAATTTGACAAGTATATAGTTTCAATTTTTAGTAACAATTTTGGGGTCACAGACCTCAGAAAACATTTGACGTTTGCTCCAGGCAATTAACAATTCTTTAGGTTTCAAACCTTATATATGTACTAAAATCTTTGTAAGATTTAAAAAAGACAAATGAAGTGATTAAAGTTTAAACATCAAATTGAGTACAAGGAGTGTAATTTAAGAAATTTCCACGTAACCATTTTAGAAAAAGTTACAACTTCAAAAATAACAAAAAAGAAAGCAGGTAGAATGAAGTAGAAGTTCCTATAACTTCTTATATTTATACAGAATTACAGTTGGTTATTATACAAATAAGGGCAGGTCACTTACTGTGAAACCTGATGAGAAAGTCAAAAGGAAGGTTCTCGACCTCCTATGTTTAAGTAGGAATCACGAGCCAAATGTGGCAGTTTCCCTTTCGTGAGACCTAGAAATAACTCACTCTTGAGTTGAGAGAATTGTTTTCCCTGATTATGGGGTAGAAACAATATAAGCTTGAACCGTGTATAAAACACGTAGTTATGCAAAATGGAAGGGCACTTCGTTAGAGTGACACCTTATAGAAAATGATCTAAAGTTACAATTTTATTAATATGGTTTGTTAGTAGAAGGTTGAGGAAAGATCAATTGGGATTTAGGATCAATGTTCATGGCCTTATTTAATGTAAACCGACGATCGCGACGCGGTAGAAAAGTTGAACAAGCACTAGTTATCACTATAGTCTTTGGAAAAGATGGAAAATTCACTGTAGTAACACGAAAGTTTATGGCAAAGAAAGTTATTGCAATGATGAAAAAGGACTGGTTGCACTAGATAGGCGAAAGTCTATTGCTTGAGAAAGTTGAGGATTACAATTAAATGCGCCATAGAACATTCCAACGGTGGAAGAAAATTCGCTATTGAGCATTAATTTAGAAGTAAGATTCTTCAATTTTAAATAGTATTCTCACAAGTGAGTGAAAAATACATGACGGCAGGACTTGTAGATAAAGTACAGGATCTGGAAGGTTCCAGAACGATCTTAATAGAAGAATGGGGCCAAAGATAATCCAGCGGAGGAATTAGTTTGGTGATTTATAGACAGCGGGTATTAGATAATATCCCATGTGGTGAGAAGATTTCTTATTTAAATAGCTTAAGAAAAGCTACTTTCTATTAAGGTTGGCTTAGACAGACAAAAGCTCAACATGGCAAATCCCGCGACGAATGATTACCGCCCCAAATAAGTAATCTCACGCTGTCTATAAAATATCGTTAAAAGCATGTAGAAGTTAAAACTTGAAGTAGGTACTTATCTTTGTTGCATGGCGAAGGTGAAGTTCCCTTTGACAGATACTTAATGTGCCAACATGGCGTAGAGAGTAGAGAGTGCCTCTTGGTTTGAGGAGACTGGCTCTAGTTGAGCCTTGACTGACCGGGTCAACTGCCGACTTACAAGTGAGACCCACTCAGCGAAGCGCGGTGAGTCCAAGGAAGGGAAAAGAGTGGGGGTAGGAGACAAAAGGAATACATATCAGAATAGACAACTTATCAAAAATAAATGTTCTTCTTGATGAATGGTCTTCAAAGAGTTGATAGCAGGCGATACTAGCACAGCATGGTGAGTGAAAAAGTAGACGAAGTTCTCTTGCTCATGGAGATAATAGCTGGCGATGGCAACGAGATCTGGTGGCCAGATGGAAAAGGAAGTCCTCTTGCACCAGGAAGAATTGAGGAGCTTCAGAGATTCGCTGCTAGATGACGCTAGGTGGGTCATGGAAGATATATATCTAGAACAGACTCACAATGACATAAGAGACATGACCATCAAAGAGAAAATAGAAGATCACTGTTGGTGTTTGACAAAGAGGAAGGAATGAACTTGCAAAGAGCATTAAAAAGAATACTCTATCGTAACGTGTATTCCAAGAATACACCAGTACATACGAAATTTGGTTGAATTCCAATTGATAGTGTAGAAGTTATATGCATTTAAAAATTGGACCTATCAGCAAGCTTATAATCATTTTGGCAACACTGCCATGTATGGCCTCCTGGAAATTAAACTGCAATATTATTATCTATACGTGTGCCAATTTTGAAATAGCTCACATTCATACCTTCCAAGATATCCAACATGGAGCTCAAATTTCAATTGCGATTTTTCAGCAGTTGGTAGCACTGACATAATTTTCAAATATGGCCGTGAGATATTCAGGTATAGATCTTTACTCCTACCAAATTTTGTTTCGATTGCTCCAGCCGTTTAGGAGTTGATAGGGGGACACACACACACAGCCAGACAGACAGACAGACAGAAGGACAGACAGACAGACACACATTTGCCCGATCTCATAAGTCTACTTTTTCCTCATTTTTTCAAAATGTGAAAAGTAGGCTAATAGTGAAAAATGAAAATCCACAGCCTGCTTCCAGTCTCCGACCGGGTCAGGAATGGAATGAATGAAGCCCCCATCTAGCGGCGAGGATATGAACTGTGCCGGCTGCCGAGGCCTGACGCACTCCTCTGGGGCAATGATTATGAATGACAGATGGAATGAAATGATAGTGGAGAGTGTTGCTGGAATGAAAGTTTGACAGGGAAAACCGGAGTACCCGGAGAAAAACCTGTCTGCCTCCGTTTTGTCCAGCACAGATCTCACATGGAGTGACCGGGATTTGAACCACGGACCCAGCGGTAAGAGGCCGGCGTGCTGCCGCCTAAGCCACGGAGGCTTAATAATAATAATAATAATAATAATAATAATAATAATATAATAATAATAATAATAATTATAATAACAAAGATCCATTGCGATGGTCACATATTAGTACCCAGTAGATTTACTGGAAGTTAAAGACCCTCCATCTTTAGGAACCCCGGGCTATAACCCACCAGCCGTCACTCAATGAACATGTATGAATAGAACAATTGACACAATGTCGCAGTCCTTAAAATGAACAACAACTTTCAATACCATCCACTTTTGCAAATGGAGGATTTTTCTGCTCAGTTAACAACCGCTACTATGCTGTATCAATTTCATCCGACTGACCGCGTGGCTCAGCGGTAACGTTCTCACCTGCTGTACCCAAATTTGCAGGATCGAATCCTGGCTCAAGTCAGTTGACATTTGAGGGTGTGCAAATGCGATGGAGCCGTGACAGTACAATTACTGGCACGTTAGAGATCCCCTTCCGGGCGAAATTCCGGCTCCCTGGCGTCTCTAAAAGCCGCAGTAGTTAAAAGCGACGTAAAACCAATAACATTATTATTATTATTATTTATTATTATTTTACTCGTTACAGGCCTATTAGATCACGCGAAGCAATCATGACTTTTTGTTCTTCCTGTCTTTCCAGTACTCTTTCATTCGTGCACTAAAGGCCCTCTTCCTTTCTTCGGTCCACTTTGGTCTTTGGGCTGTAGGTGCAGCTCTCTCTGACAACACTTCCCACTTGTATACTTTGTGTCTAAATACGCTTTTGTCTATGACGTCTTCTGGGTCGACCTGTGCTTTTACTAGATCAATTTTGACTTGCATCATCCAGGGTGTAGTAATCTTGAGCCGCTGTATGTATCTAAGAATTTTGTTGGTGAGTCTGGTTTGTGGGAGTCTGCTGATGTGGCCGTAAAATTTTAGGCGCCTCTTTCCGATGTCTGCTGCGAGGTTGGACAATTTCTCTGTGGTGTCTCTGGAGTGAAGCCTGTATCCTTCATCTGTGTGCTTTGGTCCAATTATTTTCCTTATTATTTTCTTTCCTCTGTGAGGATTTTTTCCAAGTCGCCCTTAGTGTGTAACTTCAACGTCTCACTAGCATAAAGCACCTCAGGTTTAATAACCGTGTTGTAATGACGAAGTTTAGTGAATGTGGACAGACATTTTTTGTTGTAGACACTCTGTGTCTTGTATAAGGCTCTCTTCATTTTCATTAACCTAGTGTTCTGCGCGATTTTCTCTTTTCCCGTCGGTTCAAGCACTTCACCTAGGTATTTAAAGTGGGCGACTCTATTGATCTTGCCATATTTCGTGTTTAAATTCTGTATGTCGAATTTCGTACAGAAAAACTCTGTCTTTTGGAACGAGATCTGTAGTCCTACTTTTTCGGCGCACTCTTGGAGTACTTCTATCTGTCTGATTGATGTGGTTTCGTTATCTGAGAGTAGAGCCTGATCATCCGCGAAGGCTAGACATTCAACCTCCAGTTCGTCCTTTGGTCGTCCTAGTCGCACTGGCCTCCAGTAACCTTGAAGTCTCCGCTCTTTCTCCCATTCCTTGATAACTTTGTTCAGCACTAGGTTGAAGAGGAACGGAGAGAGACCGTCACCTTGGCGAACACCTGTATTGATCTGAAATGGTTCTGAGATTTCCCCCATGAATTTCACTTTTGATGTCGTGTCTGTCAGTGTCTGTTTGATCAATCGCAAGGTCTTGCTATCCAAACCTTGCTCGTGTAAGATGTTGAACAATGACTGACGGTCAATGGAGTCATATGCCTTCTTGAAGTCAACGAAGGTACATATAACTGGAGTATTCCTGAGGGCTTTGATTTTCAATATACTTTTTAGGTTGAAGATTTGTTCCGCGCAGGAGCGACCAGGACGAAATCCCGCCTGGTACTCGCCAATCTTGTGTTCCAGCTGGTCCCGAGCCCTTTGGAGTAGGCAGGCTGAGAGGATCTTGTACGTAACTTGTAATAGTGAAATGCCCCTGTAATTGTTTACGTCAGAGCGGTCGCCTTTTTTGTGTAATGGGTGGATCAATGCACATTTCCACTCATCTGGTAGCTTTTCTGATGTCCAGATGTCAGTGATAATCTGTGTGAGTTCCGTAAGTGAGTGTGGCCCTAGGTTTTCAGTAGTTCGGCCACTATGCCGTCTTCACCAGATGTCCTGTTGTTCTTAAGTTTGATGATGTGCCTGTGAACTTCCTCTTGTGTCGGAGGTAATGAGTCTGCGTTATTGACTGTAGGTTCTTCCTTTGAGAATCTCTCTATTGGTTCTGGACAGTTGAGAAGATCAGAGAAGTATTGTGCCATCACCTTGCAATTCTCCTTATTCGTTAGTGCTAATTTTCCATCACATTTTCTGAAGCAAAGGTTTGGTGGTGTGTACCCTCTGATGTGTCCTGCAAACGTTATGTAGAAGTCCCTTACGTTGTAGTTACGGAAGTTGTCCTCAATGGAGTCCAACTGTTCCTTCAGGTATCTCCTCTTAGATTGACTGATAATTTTTGCGGTTGCTTTTCGTGTTTCATGGAAAGTTTGTAAATTTTCTGGGGATTTTTTACTGTTGTATTTGTGATGTGCCAATTTCCTGGTAATGAGTGCATTCTCACAATCAACATCCCACCAAGGATGTTTGGAATTCTTCTTCAAAAGAATGAGAGCTTGTGCTGTTTCTATGATTTTTCGGTGGAAATTTTGCCAGTCATTGGCATGTTCTTTTTCCCAGGCTTCCTTCACTCCAGAATCTGCGATCTTTTTTGTGTCAAATTTTGGTAGGGGGGTTTTCTTACAGAAAGTTCTCTTTGGGGTGAACTTGACCATGACGCGGGTTAGGTAATGGTCAGAGTCAATGTTGGCTCCTCTACGTACCTGTACATCATGAATCTCCTTCTGTACTGGATATGAGATTGCCACATGGTCGATTTGGAACTCACCTAACTGCTGGACTGGAGAACGCCTGGTTTTCTGTTTTCTAGGGTGTTTTCTAAGAGATGTTGACATGAGCTTGAGGTTATTCTGCTGGCAGAGTTCTATGAGTCGTGTGCCATTTTTATTTGTGAATTTATGTGCAGGATAGTTTCCGACTGTTTTCCTGTACATCTTTTCTCTACCGATCTGTGCATTGAAGTCGCCCATGAGGAGTTTGATGTCATCCCTGGGGACTTTGGACATCACTGTGTCAAGGGTCGACCAGAATTTTTCTGCGGACTGTGGATCGCTCTTGTTACTTTGGTTAGTGGAGGCGTGTGCGTTGATCAGTGTGTATTTTTTGTTGGCGCACCGGAAGCGCATGCTCATCAATCTGTTGTTTACTGGAGTAACTTCTTCTAAGGATTCTACTATGGTCTTGTGGACCATGAAGGCCATCCCCAGAAGTGGAGCGCCTTTGGCAACGCGCCTGTCAGTCTTGCTCTTGAACAAGCGGTAATTGCCGTAGTCCATGGTGTCTTCATCTGTGATACGTGTCTCCTGCAGAGCGAGGATTAGAAGCTTCTGTCTATCGAGTTCTGTCACTAGATTGTGCAACTTTCCAGGCTGTATGAGAGTGTTGATGTTTAGAGTGCCTACGTATGTTGGTGTCTTATGTGGAAGTTTGCCAGAGAACTCCGATTTTCTCTGTGGCCGTGGTTGCCCGGGTCCCCCAGAGTCCGAACTCCCGGGTGTCGTCAGTTGACGGGTGGATTGGTTACCACCTGGGGTAATACTGTTATTATTTGCACGCGACATGGTTACTTGTAAGAAATGGGGTCTAGGGGTTATCCACTAGTTTTCTTAGAACCAGGGATTGTTAGTTCCTGGAGCATGTTTACAGCCGCACCACTTGGTGAACAGACGCTGACCATAAGCCGCCCAATCTGGGAATAAACGCTTTTGGATTTAGAGTTCTTTATTGGTGGGGAAACCACCTGGCTCTTCCGCTTCATCCATCGTTGGGAATCTTAGATTCCTCTTCCGCCATCAGGACCGTTGACCAATTTTCACCTAGTAACCCTAGGCAGGGGCCCTTACAGGGTGCTACCATCTGGAGCCAGATGGACCCAGGTTTTTTAACGAGGTGTTACTCCTCCCCCTCCTCCTTCCTCATCACTTACGAGATGAGGCCCCGGGCTTGGGACCGGCAGTGGCGGAGTTATTATTATTATTATTATTATTATTATTATTATTATTATTATTATTAACATTATCCTGCTGAAAGCCACTTCAAGAGCCCCGGATGTAAAATTAAGAAGCCCTTTAAGCTTTCGAATTTTAGAACCTTCTAATTTGATTACCGGTCTTGTATGAAACAGGTTAATCAGCCACAATTAAGTCTCGCTTATTCTCACCTAGCCTATGATATAAGAATAAAGTTTAAGAAAGAACTAATTGTTTGAGTCCTATCCGACACAGAATACTGGACATCTCGGAATATTTGGTATTTATTTCTAGCGAAGTAAGGAGCAGCTCCAGGTGGACAAAATAGCGGTTACTCACCAGTGACAGAGCAGAAAACTTCTCAATTGGCAAAAGGGGATTGGGATGAAAACAAATGAGCCAGACAAAACGAGGAATACCACGGACAGAAGACGCCGATAGATGCGAGGAACGAATCCAGAAAGTATTAAAGAATTTGGTATTATTTATAGGCTTTTGAGTAGGGTACTAGTGACGTCACAACCGAATACAAATTAAATTCAAGCAGAGAATTGGCAACGGTGCTTCACGCCACCACAATTTCATTTGTCACTGGTTCCTTCCCTGTTCAGCGAGGGTGCCGGATGTGCGATAAACCCTCTGTCGAGAAATTCCAAATTTCAAAAAATTGTTATGTTGAAATATTCTCTTATTTCCAATATACATTCTAAAATAAGTATACACTCTGTTCATTCGAACTCATAATGTTTGAACCATTAATAAAAGGGGACCAATTAAAATAGCTACCTAAAGTTGCTTCAAGGACATGATGACAGTGCAGTGGCCAGCATGAAAATGAAATATTACAACTGGGATATCGAACCATATTCTCTTCATTGTGGACAAACAATACAGTCCGTTATTTAGAAAATACTTTTTTGTAAATTTCTAACATATTATTATGCGCAAGCGGTTGTATGTTTGCCTCATATGGAAGAAATAACCGATCACTTTCGAACTTTTTGCCATCCCATTATTAACTGCATTTAAAAATAATTGACATTTCTTTTTGATATTTTATTGTGTCTTTTTATACAAACAGAATATTTTCGTTGGAAAATGTGTTTAAATAATCAGCATAAGCTTTCAAACGACATTAAGTAAACGCCACATCAGCCTGATAAGTTGGCGTTAGGAAGTTTTTCAACCTTTCCGGCAAATTTGTAAATATACTGCTACTTTAAGAGTTCATTAGAAATCCACTTTCGAACTTACCCGTGGATTAAAATGGAATTTCCGTTTAACCATCTCTAGGTAGCGCTACCATTCACATAATTCATTTGCATTTGTCTATCGATATGTCAGGGCTAGTGTGGTGAAAGAAGGAAGGCATGTATACTTCGCATCAAGCACTATTAACACTACTTGTAGATGGTGTACTGTTCTGTTGCTGGTGCTAAAATAATAATAATAATAATAATAATAGTGTAATTTGTATATATTTATAACAACCAGTTTAACTGGGGTTTTTCCTCACAGTGTGTGACGTAGGGCCGGTCTAACCACCTCCTGACAAAGGAGCAGGTAACTTACCCGTGGATTAAAATGGAATTTCCGTTTAACCATCTCTAGGTAGCGCTACCATTCACATAATTCAAATTTAAAATGCCCAAATGACCAACTGCAAAGTTCGTGCAACAATGAATTCATCAACATACTGTGTGGACTGTACCGCTATCTCCGGAGAAACATATGGCGTCACACTTCTGACAGCTTATAGTGTTCGTTCCCTACCTTAGGCAAGCTTTCGGCCGACAGGTAATATGCAACGTAAGTCGCCTGGATATCTATGCTGGCTGGTAGTTTATCTCCCATGTAGCTACCAGCAACTCTACCAGGAGATGGTAGAACCGGACCGTAACCAGCTTATCTGGAGTTCCCCGACTTATCCAGCTTAACAGAGGTTCCCCGCACAGTGTATGACTTAGCCAGCTTAAGGGGTGTTCCACACACCACATGTGTACGTTGTTTGTCTGAATTCTAATGTGCTTTATGATAACTGCTATGAAGAAAAATAAACGTCAAGCAATGTGAACGACATTCCTATTCTAAATAATCCGGAAATGTTACACATTCCTTATTTAATTTTTTATAATGACAGTCGGTGAACTCTGGTTCAAGGTTACGTAGATTCTGACCTTACACCCGAGCAGCTGAAGTTACAATTTCGGTAACTTTCGATTGCTGTCATGATGCACATGCACACACATGAAATTAAGTTGCCTTACAGTTGGCTCGTTCCAAGTTTCAATCAAATCACTCCAGGCAACCAAAATTCATTAGGGAAGAACCAACACAAACACAATGATCGCATAAGCTCATATTTCATATGATGAATGATAAGCTGATATGCTCGGCAATTAAAGGCTGAAAAAAATGTTATAAAACAGAAATTCAAGAGTAAGGCTAGAATAATAGAACGACTAAGTACAATTAAACCTAGTGACCGAGCCTCACAAATATTTACTGCCATAAAACACTAAAGGCAACTTTCCATTTCAAGATAATCAAAAACTAACTGACGCTAATTTTAATCGAGGAATACCTCAAGCCTAAAAGTTAAAAAGTTTATTAGTTTTGAAATCAGAGCGTAGGTTAGCTACCCTTGTTGTTTAACGATTCATTTTAACGATGAATGTTTTTAATCGTTAATCCCATGTCTGATATTTTATGATTATTATCAAATTTTTATGTGGTAAGTTGGGTTTTACCCAGCCATGTTTTGTACCTTGAGATGCCAGAGTACCTGGACGCTGAGTCACAATCACCAATGCACATGACGAACATTTTCAAGTGAGATTCTGACTTTTTGACTGCTGTCGAATAACAATAGCACCATAAAGAATGGAGCTCATTCTTACAGAGAACTGGGGCTAATAAGGGGGATCAGATTTGCTAATTGGATTCCCGTCTTGTGGCAAAAAAAAACCTCTAGTTGTCCCTTGCAAGAACAGACCACTCGAACAATGAGGGCGATGCGGAGCTCTTGGTATAAATCACGTTGAGTGGACTTATAAAACGACCTCACTGGCTGTTCTCTGGTGAATTATTCACGAGAGACGTATTTGAGCAGAGAGCGTTTAGTGGCCACATTCAATTGCGATGGCCACGAGCAAATATTGTACCTCTAAGTGTTGTCAGCACGTAGTACAACAGGGGAAGGAGGAATGACATTTCAGCCAACTCCTTTCTTTACGACGTGAGTCCACTGCCTGCTAGAGCCTTGTTTCATCACGCCCTCTCTGGAATATATCCAGGCTATGAAGCTTCTGATGTTCTGCTGCTATAAATCGCGACAATAAAAGGAGCTCAGCCACATCTCATATAGAAGATTATACATTGATCCCTTGTGACTGCTACTGATTTCCATCCATTTTCATTTCCTTCGCAGCGTAGCCATATGCGTTATGTCACGCACCACGACTTCATGGGGGAACCGGAAGTCCGGAGATCGAACGTTTACATCCCGCTACTGGCAGTGGACATCTTAAATGTGGAATCCCACGCTTTCTCCAGGCAGCTAATTTCAAGTCCCAAGCCTCTTAAATCAATCCTAGACTCGAATAATAACAGTTACGTACTCCATAACAGTCATTACGGAAATACAGATTATATAAATTCAATTACACACACTACTATAGTCATCACATACATACTGGTTATCAGACATATTCAGCACACACCCAACTACACAGGGCTGATGACCAATATGTCCCAAGCCCCTAAAATGAAATTACAACTAAAACAACAACAACAACAACGTTTTGAAGGCAAATTAATTCAAACATCCACGGTGTACTAAATAATATACCCCAATAAGCGGCACAGGGAAGCTTAACGTATATTTGTTGCCCAGGATCTCGGTTTTGGGAAATTTCTCAAGTTCATTTATCAGGAGGTGTTCCGCTCTGGGAACTCTGAACGTTTTACGTTCATGTAAGAAAAGGCAGGGAGTTGGAGGCAGATATTCCACTTAGGGTCTGTATTAGGATCCTTGGTTATAAGTCACCGTTAGCCAGCGCGAAATTACGCCTACCCCCAGGGAAACTTTGGTGCTGCCCATTACGACTCCAGTTTGATCCACGGCTACGTAACGTTAGAGTGTAGTCTAGTTCTTAATTTCTGGAGGTGGTGATGGAAATCATGAGAGTTTTGTAATTTTTTCTCCTCCATATTTCGTATTGTGCATTGTGGGCAGATGTTTTTGATTGGATTTTAAACAGCTCTTCACAGCTTTATATTCATGACGGGAAAATACGTATAGAATATGCAGTCACTGTGATTATCTTATATATATATATATTAAAATAGTCAGGTAGAAATTGAACCATTTACTAAAAGTGAAATATCTTGGGAAGTATTTGCGCTTAGACAACGTTTGTTGTTTTAGAATGTAACGCAACTTACTTGCTTATGTAATCCGTGTGTTAAAATAATTGCGAATGTTCATTTCATCAAGGTCACATTTCACGTTTTACTAAAACTGAAATATCTTGATAAGTATTTGCGCTACGACAACGTTAGTTGTTTTAAAATATAATGCTCGTGACGCATTATCGATTGAGTCCCAACTTAGCCTACTTGATTCTCACATGTAAGTATTGAAATAATTGCGAATATTCATTTCGTCAAAGTCAAGCCGAGATAGAAGCTCCACTTTTAACCGGCAGATGGTACACAGCGTATTAGTGCTGTGGAGAGCCACTGTACAGTGATGTAATGACTGACTACTTTCTGATTTCCAGCCAAATACTTACAAATAAACCGAAGAATGTGTAATCATAATAGCAGTACAGGTATTGCAGACAGATTTCGTACGAAATTATCAAAGGCAAATACTTGGCGATATTAGTTACCGTATCTGAAGATTATGCATGCGATGAAGACCCATTGCATAGCATTATTCTGAGCAAGTGATGGTGGTCTATGGGTTAGCGGTGTTGACGCACTTTGCTGGAACGAAAATTTGGGGGTTCGAATCCCATCACAGTTCCCCTTTTTTGTCTGCCAATTTTTGTTTAATTCGTATGCTTGGTATTTCAAATACACAGTACAAACACCTGTTCGCGTTTTTATACAGTATTAAGAATCATTTGTGTCCTATATTCTTGGTTCCTGCCCACTGCACTCCGGCTATCAAACGGCCTTTTCTTATATATTAACATATGTTGTTGTTGATTCATTTAGGGGCTTTGCGACATCGTGATCATGTAGCCCTGTGTACTTGGGTGTGTGTGGATTTTTTCTGATAACCTGGGTTGTTGTGATGTCTGAATTAGTGTGTGTATTTGCAATTCAGATGACGATTGAGAAGAAGGTGGCCGTGCCCTTAAGTAAGGCACCATCCCAGCATTCGCCGGGAGTAGAAGTGGGGAAACCACGGATAACCACCTCCAAGTTGGCTGAGGTGAGAATCGAACCCGCCTCTTCTGACTTTTGCCTCACGAGGCTGAGTATACTCCGTGCCTGTCGTCAGACCAAAATTACATTTCTTGGCAGAGCCGGGTCACTGGTGATTGTAAGGGAATTTACGATGCAATTTAGCTATAACACGTCATATACTGATGGTCTATGTATTGAAATCATGTTTACGTTATTCACAGCACGCCCGTAAGCTATGAGTGCGATTTTGTCAATGTGGACATTACTTTATCCTACCCAATAACCCCATGATGATCGAATTATTATACCAGCTGAATGGGCTGCCTCTAATAATATTGGTTTATGCAGCCCAAATAACCCGTGTTGTCAGGAAGGTCGATATTTCTCTGCTTGCATCCCGATAGTACTAATGTACTGCAACGATATCCCGCAAAGGATAGGCTACTGAGCGCTATTAATTTTCCCTCGTATTAGTCTGCAGTCACATCGAAGGAAATGTAATAGGGTTCAGTATTGTTTGCAGGATATGCTTGCAGTGCATATTTTATGCAAGCAGATAAATATCAACCTTCCTGATAACAACGCTAATTGGACTGCATAAACCTATATTATTAGGGGCAGCTGATTCACCTGGTATAGGCTTAATAGTGCCAGAGGGGACTATACCAATATGAACTGTTACATTAATACTACAATAACATAGGCCTAACATTCTCTGGCAAATGTATCAAGAGGTTGTTCTGCGCAAAGGAACAGTGATTCTGTACAGAGGTGGTCCTAGACTAATTGTGATATTACCCCCATTAGTTCCCGGTAATGCGTTTTCGCAAACAGTATACGAGTACAGTGACCTAGAAAGAAAGCGTGGCACTTATCTCCTGAAGGGTCTTGGCCTACCAGGCGACCGTTGTCCAGGCCTGTTGGCCTATGCGTGGTCAGCACGTCGGGTTCCCTCAGCCGTTAATCTTGGTTTCCTTGACCGGATCTTGACTTTAATCAGACAGCAACGCAATTGTCCCCACAAGGTTGTCTGCAACCCGTTCCAGCCCTCATGTAATTCTAAAATCCCTGACGGAGCCGGGAATCGAACCCGGTACATCCAGGTACGAGGTACCACAACACCATGGGGCCGGCACAGTTTTCTACATTTTGTTAAATGAAGTTGGCAGCAACTATTGTTATATTTTTGGTGTCAGCCATATAGGTACTCTTTGACTCAAGCTACGAGCTTCATGTGTTTCCCGCCGTATCTGACATTGTGTCTTGGTGTGTATAGCTGGTGAATTCAAACCATGAATGGACTCCTAGAATGTAGGTGTCTGACCGACAACAATGATTTATGAACCACAACGCAATAAAAACAAAAATGACTGACTTGTGTTTACAGCGTAGCAAAGGGATAATACGGTAATTTGCCTGTGCGGGGAAATTAATCCCGGATTCAACAATGAGTCACTGAGATCAGGTTCTTTAAGAGAGTTGCGTTTTCACAACTCCGAGCACAAATATTATCAAAACATTAAATTTTATTCTAGTAGCTTTGATATATTTCTATATTTCTAACATTTTTGTTGTTGTTTGTTTTTTAAGGGATTTGCGATATCGTGGTGATGTATCCCCGTGTACTTGGGTACTTCAGATATTTTACGGTGTAATTTATGAAATAAAGTGTCATATATTGTGTTCTGAAAAGGTGTCAATCTTGTACGTTACATAACTGTGATTTCTTAACATCAGACACCACGAGAGTAACGGCAGAATTTACCTAGGTTGCTACAAGGCTATCAAAAATGTTTTAACACCAAAGCAGATCAAACAATTTCTTAATTCGAGAGTCAGTTAGGCTATAGGTGCAGTACCGTAGGAATTTCTTTACAATCGAAAAAAGATCATAAGTTGACAATCCGAATATATCAAATGTAAATATCACTATGGTTTTAAAAGGATATTGCTATTATACAAATGCAAACATCGGTGCTGTCCGTGTAAACTTACTCGTTCCACAATCCACTTAGCACTCAATCAGTTGTAAAATACGAACAGGGGTCAATTATATTATTCGGATTATCATAAATACTCTTCTTACATACAGGCCTACAAGTCGTTGTCGTAACGAACAGTATAGGTCATTATCAGTTCGCTAGTCTTCCTCGTCACAACAAGTCTTCCCAATATTCAAAAGCTGAGAGCTGAATCGCTGTGATTTCGCTCAACCCCGGGTTAAGATGTTAACCCTGCACGGATCTGGGATTCGGTTCAACCTCTGGTTAACGTCAGATTAGACGGTAACTTGGGATCGTAGTACGGGTTTTTAGTCCACGCCGGAGTTAAATAGTAACCGTGAGTTTAGCCGAGGATCGTATTACAGGCTTCTTGAGTAAAACAAAAAAATCTTGTTCTCTGCCTCTGTAAGTATCTTGCTCTGAGCTATGTGCGGTGCGGGTCTGTGATTCAGCCGAGAAAATATCATGGCCAATGTGAACACTGCCCTATCGAACACGTATTTGGCCAATAAAGAAGGAGAAAGCACCGTGAAGTTTGGTTTCCAAAACATATAATGTTTAATATTTTATTTGCGTTGCATGAGACAACCAAACGAACTTTTAGAATATACCTTCATGCTTGAGTAAGGTACTATTGAAACTCAGCGGACGATATCTCCTAAGTAATTTCGTCACTATTTATCTTCACTTTGGACGGGGTTAACATGCCTATTATTGTTTTGTGAGAGTCACGCCTTTGTTGTGTAGATTTTGTGTAACATCTCTGATCTACCATTAAGAGCAATGAAATCGAGTTAATCTGCAAACACAATGTTTCTTTACTCCCTAAAGGGATAAGCTTCCAATTGGGTCTTAATTTAATATTCAATTCAATTCCAGAGTTTGGAATATAGGGAAATCTCTGAACGCAGTAAAATTATCTGTCGCATTTACTTGATGCGGTTGGTTGGTATTTAAAGGTGTTTACATTTTACTTTGAACAATATGTTGTTTGCAATGTTTTTTGTAAAATACCCTTGTAAGAAATATGTTACGCCATTCCACCGCGGCATCCCTGAAGTTACATTAGTCGTACGGAACGCTTGGCCGATATTCTATTATTATTATTATTATTACTATTATTATCTTATCTAGTTCCGTGGATGAGTAGATGGCACACTAGACTGGGTTCATTTCCCAATCAGGCCATGAGTTTTTACACTACGAGATTTTATGTTCGGAATCTTCAAACTATACATTGATAGCCTCAGTTCAAATAGTGCTAGTGACATAGTAATTACAAAAATTTGTATTATGTCCAACAAGACGAATGATTCAAAACGTGTATTGGCAAAGGTGTCGTGTGATTTGTAGTCTTTGTGTGAGCCAATATAAACAACATATTGTTCAAAGTAACATTTAATTAATAGAGTAACAACATGTTAGACTATTACTATATTCAATTCAAAGGTACGTATATTGACGATGATCGTGCAATACGAGCAGTACTTAGTGTTTCAAACAGAGGCTAAGTGAGACTGCTCGCACCGTGTTATCACAGCACAGTTCCCAAACTCAGTTACAAGCAGTTACACACTAGCTGAGATATCACAAAAACGCACTTCAACACACAAATTCCACACACACAAACATGAATACGGGGCTAATGACCGCAATATACCAAGGCTCTCTATGAGATAGCAACGAAGTAATTTTCACAATGGGGACATTAGCACCTTACTGAATATACAGGGTGCTTCAAAAAAATGTATACACATTTTAAACTATCGTAGTTTTCCCGCTCTACAAGGCTAATGTTATATTTCTTCGCCAGGTGGCAGCATAATCGTCCCTCTCTGTTATATTGTCAGTTGGAATTTGTAATATCAACATGGCGGACGTACGTTTGAGTTTTGAAGAACGTAAGCAGGTTATTAAGTGGTACTGGAAGTTTGAGAATGTAAATGAAGTTCAAAGACAGTGGAGAAAGGAGTATGATACAGAACCACCTTCAAGATTAACAATTACACGCATACGAGACAAATTCGAAGTTCATGGAACAGTGTGTGATGTGCATAAAGGTCATTCAGGTCGACCTCGAACAGCTACAAGTGATGAGTCATCAACGGCAGTCTTGGAACTGTTTCAACGCTCTCCTAACAAATCTTCAAGGCAAGGGGCACGTGAAAGTGATGTAAGTGCTAGCAGCGTGCTACGCATTCTGAAGAGAGGCAAGTATCGTGTTTACATTCCAAGGCTGGTGCAACAGCTAAGTGACGACGATCCAGATCGAAGGTTGCAATTTTGTGAATGGGTTCAGGAGATGGTGATACGTGAACCGGGATTTATGGGTATCATCATTTGGTCGGATGAAGCCCAATCCAAACTTAATGGAACTGTCAATAGGCACAATTGTGTTTACTGGAGTGAAGAAAATTCTCACATTACAATTGAAAAAGCTGTAAATTTGCCTGGTGTAAATGTGTGGTGCGGTTTGTCTTCAAGGGGACTCATTGGACCTTTTCGATTTGAAGGCACTGTAACTGGTATAACTTACCTAACAATGCTTGCTGATTCCATATTTCCTGCCATTCGTGCATTATACGGTAATGATAATTTTTATTTTCAACAAGATTGTGCCCCGCCGCACTATCACAGGGACGTACGAGCTTACCTTGATCAAAATTTGCCGGGCCAGTGGATAGGACGCAGGGGGCCAATCGAGTTTCCAGCACACTCTCCAGACCTTACACCACTGGATTTCATCTTATGGGGCACAGTAAAAGATGAGGTGTACAAACGTAAACCACGTAACCTAGACATTCTTTGGAATGAGATTCAAGCCGTGTGTAGAGAAATCTCATTGGACGTTTTGATACGATGTACAGAATCAGTGGTGACTCGTACTCAGAATTGTATTGATGCTGCAGGTCGCCAATTTGAACAGTATTAACATTTGTTATTTATGTTTCATTTACATTGGACTTTCAGCTTTCTAATTTCCTGAAATTTAACTTTGTAGAACGGTAAATAAATTTTCTATGGAAGTTCAAAGTGTGTATACATTTTTTTGAAGCACCCTGTATATTAATATTATATCCGTTAATGTTTTCAATTCTGTTACGACGTATTACTGATGTCAACCTCTCCAGGCACCTATATTAATTCACAAGTATATTCCCAGGGAAGGTTTGATAGACAGATCAGTCACAGTTGCTGTCAGGACATCCAGCGATATGGAGGAGCAGTTTCACACCAGACTGCTGTCCGTCTAAACTCCATCTCGCCAACGGAGATGGTCCCTTACACTTTTGAAATAAAATAAACTCTTCTGAAGGCTCAGGGACTCACCACACCGTGCTCATCAGCACCATGCGCTTGAGTGTGGGTGTAATTTCATGACGTGTATTGTAATAACTACAGTAGTGCGTCTAATTGTAATTATTATATTGCAGGGTGCACTCTACTTCTGGAATCATTGATAAATAACAAGATGTTCAGTAAATAACATATAGCCTACATTCTCTTAAATATATTGAAAGAGTTATAACTCCTTGTCCTAATCAAGGAGTATAATTGAATGTTCTTGTGATGAACGTCAAGAGTTGTAACCTACATAAGACTCCCCGTTTACGAAGTCGTTGTAATTCCACTTTTGCATCCAGAGGAATTGATTGGAACATTAGAAATTCACGCCCGTCTACCATCTTGAAAGTATAGAATCGTTTATCTTGCGCCTTCTGTAGGGAAAGCTTTCTTTGTTTCCATCATTTTCCTTATGATTTGTCCCGCCTCCCACCGTATGTGGATGTGTCGTCCAACAGAACAATTCACGTTAGGTTTATTTTTCTGTGAAATGAACTTAAAATTCATTGTACCGTAGAAGAGTATATTTCCGTGTAGCTAAGCACTCCTACAGTACAGTATATTTTCCTTTAGGCTCACATGCAGGAGAATGATCCTAGCACACATTGTTATGTTGGATGAAACATCCGCATACGGCTGGGAGGTGTGATCAATCACAAAAATAATATTGGAAAAGAAGCGCATATACAAGGTATAGCATTGACACCGTCGATATTTGCGGCTTACGTCATTGTAACTGTAATAAATAGTGGAATGATGATATTAATGACTTATATATTCAATATGGCGGATGCGTGCTACATGCAGTGTGATACTCGTAGTTTTATGACTAATTCAAGTGAGGTATCTTGTCGGTTTCTCCCCTCTTACAAAGTTTTGCATTAATTGCACAATTGGATCCTGAGGTGTTTGATTTTGAAGTTTTAATAGTACGCTCACTCACCAACTTGATTGTATGATAATGAGGGTGTTTGTTTTGCCTTTGGCATAATACGGGAAAAATACGCTCATATACGGATCTACTTTAATACTAAATTTAGGTGATGTATCTCTTAAATACACAGTACCGGTATAGGGTTAATTATTTTTATGCTCCAGTTTCAAGATCGCCGCTACGCCCTACATTCAGTGTGATATGTTTATGAGTAATATGGCGAGGTATTTTATAAGGTACTCTTCTCCTAAAGAATTTCACGTTTATTGTGTTAGTTTACCATGAGTTAATGATATTTAACTTTTAATAATACGTCCAGCATCCATCGTGAATGCATATAGTCACTGTTCTTTTGACTTTGTCATAGGAAGTCTCTCGCAGGTTCCAGATCACTACTAATTACGTTACTGTAGCTTCAAAATACTTTGAGTTATTCATTATCAGGTTCTATATTTCCAAGATGACAGCTGCGCGTTCTTTTCGAACTGTTACACTTATAATCAATCACTCAGGATCCAATTGCTCAATTAACATGAAATTTTGTAAGAAAGATTAATCATAAAAGAGACCTCACTAGCATTTATCATAAGACTATCACCTGGCATATAGCACGCAGTTGCCATCTAAAAATATGAGACTTTAATAATAACGATAATCCACTATTTATCGCAGTTACAATGACGAAACACGGCGAGTATGCAGTCTCACATAAGAGGTTTTCTCTGCTGATTGCACAGGATCAATGATTCCACACATTCAATTAGAGGAATCACTTTTAATAGTACATTATGCAACGAGCCTATAATAGCTATAATTAAGACACGAGTATATTTATAAAACGAGCGTATGCGAGTTTTATAATTTCCATACGAGTGTCTTAATTACCATTATAGGCGAGTTGCATACGACTGTTTATGTTCGACTATAATTATTATAACTATTTTATGTTCGAACATAAATATTCATAAATATCTGTCGAGATTTCGCCAGTTTTATGTACTGAACAGAGCGCATGAGACGCAGAGAATGCCTTGTATTTGACCATGGCCTTCTCGATTACCCCACTATGACACTAGGCAACGCCGTTTAGAAGGCCTTGGAACTCCACGCAGGTGCGATGCTAACCTTATCTAATTGGTCAAACAACTGTTTCTTGAGCTGTGATTGGTGGGAGAAACTGTTTCATAATGAAAAATAATGTTATAATGACCATTATTATGATACAGTTTACTGACACATAATAGTCAGGGTCGAACATAAAACTTATTACGGCACTCTTTTAACCAATGGAAGGATGCCTGCTGTTTTACGCCAAGGTTTTCTATTTATGTGGAATACAAACCATTGAACGTGGCATTTCTCCTTGAAAATCTGACGTGTGTTAACCAGTGTCATAACTTTTGGGTGATACACCCGGTATATCTGTCAGGACACTACTATGCGCCTGTTGGAGCCACTCTCATTATATCTGTGTGTTGCAGGTGGCGCAGCTGCTCGGCGCGCTGGGATCGACCATGACGACCGAACAGGAGACAGATCAGGATCAGGACCAGGATCAGGACCAGGAAGGTCCCGGATCGGGGGTCGGAGAAGGAACGGGACAAGGCATCCCTCACGTGGAACCCCCAAAGATAAGTCTCCCTACCAAGGTGGTCACAGTCAGCCTCACCCCCGACATTCCCAGAGAGACATGGAGCAAGAAGGTCGAGTTCTTGTTGGCAGTTATCGGTTTCGCAGTGGACCTGGGGAATGTGTGGCGCTTCCCCTACATTTGCTACCAGAATGGAGGAGGTGAGTACTCGCTAAATAATTACATTCTGTGTTAAGTGGTAAAATAACTAGCCATTTATTTCATAACCGCAACAATAAACGGTTCGACGTCATGTGAGTTATGGTACAGTTGGCATGGTCTTTCTGTAAGCAACACACTCCATCAGTCTGATTCCTTGGACAACATAATGCTATCGTATTTATGTAATAATAATAATAAGAAGAAAGGCATAAGGAGAACGGGGAGGAGTATAGGTAACTACCCCAAATGGGCAAACTAACTTGTAACTTTCCTCTTACTTCTCAAACAGTCTGGGCAATGTACCCTCCTCTCACCACAATCTCTCTATATGAATAATATAAAAGATTTGGGGTTACGTGGGAACACTAAAATTATTGATGAAGGTCTCTCTAACTACAGGTTAGTTCTACTTTGCTAAAAGGGAAAATCATGTTATCTGGTAAAAATATTTGTATTCTGATTTTAAAAAAACATGACCCGAGATTTGTGCCTGATACAAGAATATTTTCCCTGTTATGACAAAAACACTAACACACATGAAGATCTGGTCGTAATGGTTAACACTTACGTCAATTCTGGATGCTCGTTCTGTTAATTTTTGATATCGGCCTAATTGAATATGTACATTTCATCGCTACTTAGACGCGAGAGTGCCTCGGAATCTGAATTCACACCTTCCAGCGATATACTTGCTTCCGGTGATTTCCAGCTTGTGCGGAAGAATTTGGTAAGTTGCTATACATTCTTGCTCTCGATAAGACTGGTTGAGACCATGTTCCTCATCTGAAAGTCGTAATCTCCTTCACTTGCAATAACTAGAAAACTACAAATAGGATCTCGTTTCCCGTTACACTCAGAATTACTGTAATTTAGCATATACTCTAATCAAACTGTTTGCCCGTGGCAAATGATTTACAGAGTATTGCTTATAATATCCATGACTGGAATGCAACCAAGTGCTTGTGTGGACTGACTTCGAATGTACAACAATTCTATCACTCGCGAAAAGCCCCAACACAGAAGTGCGTGGCATGAAGCTACCACAAAAGTATCAGGTAAGGATAATTAGCAGTGGCAAATTGCTTTCACACAACGATTTCACAAAATGATAATTATAGCCCAAACATCCAACATCGCACCTATATCAAATCGGTCCACCCACGTGGCCATCTCCCTACTACCCTTAATTGACCTATCACAGCAAGAGCGTGCCCAAGCTCTGTTCAAAACTGAGAGACCTGAAGTTACCTCGTACCTTCAGGAAACTCGGGTTATGGGCCTCGCTGTTCACACAAGTGAGCTTATCACTCAACGTTAAATCTAAAAGTGACATAAATTTCCCATACTTGGGGCACAAAGCGATTACTCAAGACTGATGTAATTATTAACAAGTAGTTCCGTGAAGAAATACACAGTCAATTTTCATATCACCTACTTACGTTAATTGCCTCAACATACAAAATTTCAGTTTGATTGCTGTAATAGATTCGTAGATATTGAGAACCGTCCAAATTTTTCGGATGGTTGCCATGTTGGATTTATATATTTGTAGGTCTTACAGTTATGTACTATTACATGAAGATTTTTTTCTAGGTGTATCATTCAAACTTCAATCGCATGATTAGGACACAAGAAACAAAAACGAGATTATAACATTTCGCACAGCTGCCATCTTGTGGTTATGAAAACAATTGAAATAAATTAGATGCCAGTGGTTTAAAATTTGTATAAACATTTACCATACCAAGTTTTACCGTGTTCGAATGGTTAAATCGTGAGAAACGTCCATTTAAATATTTATATTTCTCGTCGCTGCCATGTTGGATTTGTGCTCACCAAGTTATTGAAAGTCCTATAGGTGAATTTATGTTCATAGCCTCTATAAGCATACAACATTTCAGCTTGATTGCTATCTTAGATTAATAAATATGGAGCACCGTCCAAATATTTCGGTTGGTCGCCATGTTGGTTGGATTTTTATATATGTAGGCCATAGAGTTAAGTACTATTAGATGACGATTTTTGCGTAGGTTCATTATTCAAACGTTCACTTCGATTGCATGATTAATACGCAAGAAATGAAGACTTAATTTTAAAATTGAGCACAGCCGCCATCTTGAGGATGTGAACAATTTAACTAAATTAGATGGCAGTGCATTACACTGTGTATAAACATTTACTGTACCATATTTAACTGCGATCAGATGGATAAATCACGAGAACAGTCTATTCAAATGTTTCAAACTCGCTTTGTCGCCATGTTCGTTTTTTTCTATACAGGATTTTGAATGTTACATAGATGAACTTGTAGTACTGCCCTTTATCATCGTAAAAAAAATCAGGGTGATATCAGTAACAGTTTCAAAGATATAGAATGCCGGTGAAATATTTCGCACAGCCGCAATCTTGAGGTTATGTAAACAATTGAACTAAATTAGATGCCAGTGCATTATAAAGTACGAGGGGCGTTTTTAAGTAATACCCGTTGTGATATTACGCCGTTACAGCACTGCGGTTGGCATTCCGTGCAGGTGCGCTGTGTACCTGCATCTATTGGCAAGGTGGAGACGCCTTTACGGCAACAGTCGCCCATGTGTGGGTGTATTGACAAGCTTTTGAAATGGCATCACCGATCACGGGTCCCGCTGACTCGTAGAAAAAAGAGAAAACTCTCCTGTAAGATATGCCACCATTTGGCCACCACTGTCAGGCAAATTGCGTGCTTACTCAGGAGAACTCCGTATGGCGGAGGTAGTTAACAGGTTTATGAAAGTCTCATAGATTAATTTGTAGTAGTGCCCTCCATCACCGTACATAATTTTAAGGTTATATCGGTAATGGTTTCAGAGATATAGAATGCCGGTGACATGTTTCGCACAGCCGCAATGTTGGATTGGTGAGACGTAATAAAATTTGAAGGGCACGGTCGGGGTCAGCCAAAAAGGTGTTATGACCTTACCGAGTTTCATTTAAATCGCTCCAGTCCTTTAGAAGTTATTGGGGACACACACACGCATACGCACACACATACACACCTACAAAAGGTGATCTCATAAGCCTTTTTTTTTTCATAAATGAAAATAGGCTAAAAATGGCTAGGCACAAATCCGACATTAAAACTATACAATTAAGTTACCATAAATGGTGGTTTAGAAAGGCACAATGTGATGATGAGAACACATATGATATAAATGAAACTGAAAAACACTCTTAATAAATTATATAAATATAGTCTATAGGGAGGGGTTAGGGATCGATCTCGATTATACCCAGAAAGGTTACAACATAATACTCACATAGTCCCGCTATGATCAGTCCACTAGGTCACTTGATGTATGAAATATTTTCCTTTAGAAGCTGGTTATGAAAATGAATGCAAAAAATATGGTACGTCAATTATTTTAGTAAAGATTCAACATAGCATGTAAAAGAACCTTCCACTGATTACACTTCCGTGAAGCTTAATTATAAGTTAGATTTGACTAATGCTCTTAGGTTCCAACTTTCGTCGCCAGGACCCGTCTGCGGTGGCATCTAGTAACCAAGTTCAGAACTAGTTGTCGTTGACGGTGGCGTTTGGTTACAAAAGTAGGAACTACTTGAAAATTGAATATCTGCAATCCTTACTTGAATTAAAAAAGCAGATAACACACATTAATACAGCCATCACAATTAACAGCGGTTATCAGACAGATTCTACACACACACCCAAAGTACACGGAGCTACATAACCGTGTTGTCGCAGCCCCTAAACTGAAGAACCAACCAACCAAAGATTCAACATAGCATAATATGTAAAATGCTCGAATGATTAGGTTACTAGAAATAAGTACCTGTGGTGCAGTCATGCTCATTAAATCGCGCACGGCAGCTGCTGCAAGTCTTGAGATCGGAGGGTCAGATCACGGTGTTGACAGCGGGTATCACGAGTGGGATTTCACCTGGTTTTCCTACACTCCCTCCAGGCAAATAGCACCTTATTTCAAGTCCTGGGGCACCAGGTGCTAGTGTCCCTAATTACTACAGTCATGCAGGTTATCAGACAAGTTCAACACTTGCGTACTTGGAATTACTTTTAAAAGATTTATATGTGCACTTACCTTATAATAATATACTGTTTCATTGTGCAATTTTGCTAGTTTTGATAGTTTTCGAGATTTGGAATTCAGGAGGAAAACTTCATGAGATCACCATGTTGCAATGATGTCGACTATAAAAAACAAACACATTTGGAGTCGCCAAAGTTGGGACTATCTTACTTCAGAGTTTCTTTGGGATTCGTTTTGTTGAACAGACGTTATTGGACCGTAAACATATACAAGCACACGCTTGTATTCAAATACAAAAGATGACAGTTGATATTAAAAGTCTAATTTTATACGATGTGAATATGCTTAAAATATAGGCTATGATTTAAAGGAAACCCCACCAACCTTGTTGAGGGCAGTAGATGCAGAGCCGAACTAACATCAGAGGGCCTTATCTCCCCCTCGGCTCGCGGTCTGTTTCACTCACAAAATGTAGTGTTGCGAGCCATGGGCGATACGATCACCGCCATCCCCGCGGCTGTCAAGCTACACATGTATTTATGTGTACCGACAAGGGGATCCATGAATGTCATTTGAAATAAAATGCAGTTTGCTTTACAGAATAAAATTGAGATGCAATTTCTCTGCCCAATTATGCCGAAGAATTAAAATCAAGAATCTTAACAGATTTCTAGAATTAGAAGAGTTTAGTGAATATTGTTGAGTACAGACTTTGTATTTCTAACATTCATTTGTCAGTTACATTAAACTAATAGTTACATTTAACACTGATTAACTTCAGTGAATATAACTGACATAGCCTACTAGTTCCACTAGTTTAATAGCAGAAGGAAGCAAACTTCAAGTAGGATTAGAAATAAGTTTAATATTTTCGCAAGTTCGCAAGTACTTTGTGGTTAAATTCCCTATCGTGTTGGAAGCCATTTTTAGCCTATTTTCATTTATGGAAAAATAGACTTCTGAGATATCCTTTAGTCCGTATGTGTTGTGCCCGTCTGTCCACCTGGGATGAACAGGTGACAACATGCGAGGCAGCATGGGCACAGTGTCAGCACGAGATCTATCTCAGGGCGTCCTGGGCTGGGCTATATAATTACTGCACACTGCACCCATGCTACCCGGAAAGGATAAGGAAAGACTTCACAATACAACAGAAAGTGAGAACACATGTTAAAATAAAAACCAATTCACCAAACATTGCCTGCTAGCAAGAACAAGAAAACTAATGATCACTTCCTGTTTTGATTATGCATATCTGAAAATAAATAATAGTCTCTTCTTAAAGTCCGTTGGTTTGACTATGTTTGAAAAATACACATATTGTTCTTTTAATTTATACATGCGAGATTGCATAATCACTCACGACACGAAAAAGAAATATTTAAATTTAACTTATTTGGTTTCAGTTTATATTATAGTCCGATATTATTTCATATATTTACATTTATTATTTACAACATCTTGAGGTTGTTTCACACCCGCGATTCACTATTACGACGAAAACACATAATTCAGAATGACACTTATTAGCGCGGCCTGTCAAATTGAATTAGTTTGACAATTAACTTTATCACAGCAGTTATTTATCTCAAGGCAAAATAGTAACAATAATAATAATAATAATAATAATAATAATAATAATAATAATTGTCGGCTGTATCAAAAGTGGCCTCAGATATCTCCTTATAATTTTCATGATTATATTATTTAATGGGAGGATATGCCACACTGAACATGAATTAAATACTAGCCGTCACAAAAATCGGCATGAGGTTGGACGTGACGTCATTACATTTATAACACATCACTGATCTTATATTAGTGTATATCATGGGAATTATTAGTAATAGGACTAACATTTGAAGCACTGTTGTCACTATGGGACAGGATATCAGTCCCGAATGCTCCCATTTTATTGTCAAAGCAAGCAGTATTATGTGGAACAGGATATCACTCCCGCATACATCCACTCATTCGAGGATCAACACCTCAATCTGAACTAACTTTAGAAAAGTGCATTGACACATAATTATCATTCTTAAGCTTCATTTCAAAAATATCCAATAATATTTGAAGATCGTAAGATCCCAGATTTTTACACCATCAAACAATTGTTTATAGCCATAATTCAACATATATATCATAATCATTTATTATTATAATCCTCATGAAATATTACTTTCATTGTTGTTTATCAAAATTCAGTGTCCTTCTGATACGAATTTGTAGAGATTTTTATTATTATTATAATCATTAGAAAATATTTTCTGGTATTCAGAAAAATAATGCAAATGCATCTCATGTGTCATAATTCTACTGCATTTTATATAAATGGGGTAGAACATCCCATAATATTTATTATAATTAAGAGTGAAAAATGTTGAGGATCCATCTCACCTACAAGTCCAAGCGACTAAAAGAAATATATGCCTAGCCTATATGCAACCAACTATAATAACAACGAAGATTATTAACTATTAGGAAAGTGAATCAGTTTAACGGAAATTATGAAAATTCATGGCCCAAGAATAAGATCTGCATAAGTCGGAAGGCTTCTACCTTAGATCTTCTGGGGCGGTTGGTCATCTCTTGGTGCGGATCGTACCCTGGCACCACGGACCCGTGATGACTGCACGCTAGGAAATGGACATATCTCAGCATTCGCCTCACTCTTCGTTCTCGTCCACAGAAATATGCCCCTGACGGCATCACTCCGGGTCCCCATCCGGCAATCCTGGTATCGTTCCCCTCACATAGCGCCGCTCTAGCCGCTCATTATATTTGAACAGTGGGGCAGTGACTTCACCATCTTATGGGGTCGTTCTAAACTATTCCATAAATGCACACTCGGCATTCTGACAATGCAGACCACAGTTTTTGAAATGTCCACTTATATTGACTGTCACAAATAAGATCGGGTCGATCTTACAGGACTAGATGATATTAATAATATTCTCTGGCTAGAATGTCTCAACCAAGCCTGATCTAGTTCTGGCACGAAATTTCCAAGATATAACATAGGCTATCAGGGTCGCTCACTACCACTCTGCATTCAGTTATGAGGCTAGTTCGACTTGGACACAGTTCCAGTTTATAAAATAGTGCGCACTGGGTAGAAGTTTACACACAGTAAAATTTTCAGTCACTTGCGTGAAGCAAGTCCACACTCACATACCTGTAATTCCTGAAGTATTCTCATAACGATGAAATTTCACAAACACCATGATAGTAGTAATAAGTTTCGTGGAACACAATGACACTTTACTTTTCACTGACTGGTGCGAAAATTAGACTATGTCCTCCTGACACAACATTGGACTGACATGGAGACGTTATTGTGAATGCCTAGCCTCGCGGAGTAATTGCACAGTGTAACAGCGTAGCGTAACAGCTTAGCGACGAGTGAACACAATCGACCAGCTTATCCGCACAGACAGATGAAAGCAGACAGGTAACCTGGCATCCAAATAGCCGGTTTATATACAGCCACAAGTTCACATATCGATGGCTGTAGTTGCATTACGTAATTCGATATCTCCTCTTCTATTGGTCCTCACCGTAGAATACTCTGGAAGGTTATTCATATCAATAGAAACTTTGGGAATAAACGAAAGAATTATCCCAAATATAATTCTGAAGTGCTGGTGCCTTCCTCTTCTTTATCCATATGCAAACAAGCATATTGAGTTCCGATATTTTCTGGCTGTACTCAGAACACGCGCCTCTTTCAAATCATGGCGAGTCAACAGCTTGTAACCTTATTTTGAAGGGTACGATTACGCCACTGACGTTATGTCAAAATTTTGACATTCGTTATTTATATCATGTGTTATTTCGGCAGTTAATTAGCCACAAGTTATTAAGTGTAGGTTTAGTCCATATAATGTATTATCATGATTAGGTTTTGTTACGGTATTAAGTTGACAGAAGTCAGAGGCTGTTTTTGTAATTAGCTAGCGCTTGAGCACTGTGGGTCATTTCTTGAGCTTACGTCTTCTCCCAGAACACCACGATGTGAAGGAATAACTTACCTGCGTACCTACTCAACAACAATAGCCGCGTGCCGAGCCCACGGTAATGAGTAAGGGTGCGGCCAAGGACGAGGGTAGATGAGTGGAAAGAGGTGAGCTGAACAATACAGACGGTCGTGGTACGACTTGGGACGAGACTCCTTTATGTGAGAGAGGACAACTCAACGAGACTTGGTGGAAGACAGTCGCAGGTAGAACAGTATTGCAGGAGTGGTATTCAAGACTTAGGCCAGTACGATACATTATGGTGTTGGCAGTGTCATTCGCCAACATCATAAGAGTGGTTTAGGGACTTACAATCCACCACCATTATTCATTCTGAGTAGCCTACATACCTCAGAATTAATAGTAGCCAGTTATTTAAGATAAATTCCTCGTATGAAGATGGACTTCTACCACCTACAACAGCAGCTTTCTCTTGGGGAGAGACTCTTCAATAAAGCGGATTCATCGTTTGGTAAGCTCATTGACTTTATGCACAAGCTCTCTTTCTTCACTCTTGAATAAATCAACCTAAAGTATTAAATTCAGATCTAGATTAAATTAAATTCATAACGCCTCCGTTTTCTTGCAACTTTTGCCTGTCTTAAATTCTTTTGTTTACTTTCTACGTTAAGTAATTAATTAATGCATTTTCCTAACTTGTTTCTTTTTGATGCCATTAAATTTTTATTTAAAGTAAATGCAGTCTGTCTCCTTTCTAGATGATAGAAATAGATATAAGCCATCCTCTTTTCCCCGAAGCAAATGTTATTCAGGTTAATGACTAAGTCATACCACGACTTGAGTCGATGGAGTCTGGTGAATGTTCTACCTGAGCTAGGACGTAAAGTTATTTATGATTTATTGGGTTATCGCTCTCAGATCGAACCCTTGGCGCCCAACACTCTTACATATAACTTCAGATCCGGTGACCACTGATGGGTCATATCAAATGGTAAGTCAGGTAAAAAAAAAAAATGGATACAGAAATTAATAATCTGGCAGGTTTTGATCTTATAAATTGTTCCAAATTAACATACACAACCAACAGTACCGTTACATTGTCGCCATAAACGTGGGACGAAAACCTGATAACATTTGTGGAGGGAAAAGTGACATATTTCTGTACCTGCATTTTGGGGGATTTTATATATCAACGTGAGTCAGAATGAGTGATTCAGAAGACGATATGTTACTACGTAGTCAAAAACAGCTAGGGAGTAAGATGACGAAGGAGAAAGAGGATGAAGCACGTAGTAAGTTAGTAGAGGAAGGTGAAAGCAGCACAGGGATGATGTCGGAGGTAAATCCCAGTAATGATGGTGAGAAAGAAAGTCCGGGAGATATGAAGAGCATGTTTGCGAGTCTTATACAGGTATTAAATACGAAATTTGATCAAAACAGTAAAGAAATTAGTAGTAAACTAAACGATAAATTGGAGGAAAACAGTAAAGAAATTAGTAGTAAACTAAACGATAGTAATAAAGAACTTAATAGTAAATTGGATCAAAACAGTAAGGAGATGGATAAGAGATTTGAGCAAATTAAGGGTGAAATCAGGGGTGTGATGGAAGAGAAGACGAAAGAAATCCTAGCTGACATGTAGAGTAGATTGAGGAGGGTGCAAGATGAACTTGAGAATAAAATAAGTAAGCGAGCAGAGGAATCTAAAGAGTTAATACAGTTAGAGACGAAGCAAATTAAGAAACAATTGGGAGGAGAAATTGAAAAAGTTCAGAGTACAACTATGGAGGTTAAAGAACAGCTGGGGGAGAAATTAAAAAGATTCAGGGAGTAACAACGGAAATTAAAGAACAGCTGGGCGGCAAAATCGACAAGGTTCAAGCAGAAATTAGTAAAGAAGTTGAAAATTTGAAGAAACAGAGTAAGGAAAGTATAAGTAAAATTCAAGAAACACAGAATAGGCTGAATGATAAAGTTGAAGCAACAGATGGGAGCATATACGCAAAAGTTAGTAGTATAGAGAAACGAGCAGAGGAGAAAATTGCCGAGCTTGAAAATAAATTAAAGTCTAGAATAAGACAAGAAGCAGGTCAGAGTCGAACGACATATATGAATAGCACGCATAAAGAAATAGAGTTAGGGAAATTTAGCAATCGGCAAGGATGCCCCATGGAGTTTCTAAATACTATTGAAGTGAGGTTTAAAGAAAGATTGGAGGACGGAAACATCGAATGGTGTAATGTTGTTGAAATATTAGAACAGGCCTTCGTAGGGGAAACCAAAAACTGGTTTGCAGTTTATAGGGACGGTTTTGAAGATATCACAGACTTCAGACATAAATTTTGTGATAAGTTTTGGAGTGAGAGCATACAATCACGGTATCGTGAGGGAATCGTGTGTGGAAAATACAACGCAAGGGGTAATCTCAATATGACGGAGTATTTCCTGGGGCAAGTGTTGGTTTGTAAATACTTGGATGGACTGAGAGAGGAAAAAGATGTCGTAAGGCTCCTGTTAAGGCTTTTCCCTTACCGAATCAAAGAGGCGGCATGCATACAAAATGTAAAAACTGTCACGCAAGTAGAGAGCCTACTAGGTACCTTTGATGCGCTAGGGAAAGGTTCAAGTGAAGAAACAGTCACTAGAAACCAGGGCAATTATAACAATCAGTCTCAGGATGCAAGAAATCAAGGAACGCAGGGAAACAGTGGCGAAGGAGGCAATTATCAAAATAGGGGTCAGAGTGGAAACAATTACCAAAACCGGGGTAATAATTTTGTGACGCCCTATCAAAACAGGAATAATTACTCGCAAGGCAGGAATTATGATTCGCGAGGAAATCAAGGTAGGGGTAATGATGGGCGCAACGGACACGGACAGGGTAACTACGGTAATAACCCTAATGTTAATCAGAACCGAGGATATGGGAGAGGTAATCCCGTAGGTAATAATGAAAATAGTAACCAACAGAATGTGAATAGTAATAGCCAGACGAGCGTTGCGACCACTAGTGAATGTAGAGACAATAATAGTAATTTAAACGCGAGCCAGACTGCATCATAAGGTCAGGATCTCAGTCTGCAACGTGCCCTGTTTTAACCCTGATACAGGAACACTATGACCTAAACGTAAGGAATGATTTGTTAAGTGAACTATGTGACGAAGCAATACTACCAGTGGCGGGTAATATAAGTCCGATCATTAAGCTACACGTGTCCGGGACGTCTACGAATGTGTTAATAGACAGTGGCTGTGTAAGGAGTTGCATAAGCAATGCTTATTATGATAAATTAAAGGGAACTGGGGTAAACTTTGAAGAATTGCCAATTAAGAGTACTTTTGTAATCACAGCCGTGGGTAGGAAGTCTAAAATTATATCAAAGCAGGTGTTAATAGAAATAAATATAAACAGTTACGTAGAGAAGCAAGTGTGCCTTGTAATTCCAAATCTAGTGTACGACGTTATTTTGGGTTCTGATTGGCTGACTAGGGTGTCAGGAAACATATGTTATGAAGAGTGCTGTATTACATTTAAATTTGGTGGTGCGGAAGTGGTGATACCGTTCAATGAACAATATAGGAGTAGCGTAGTAGGAGTGATGTGTACGTTAAATGAGATGTCTCAAGCTATAGAGCAAGAGTCAGTAACTTTTGTAGGCAGTGTGGTTACGAACGACAGTCTCGATGACTCGTTACGTGAAGCTGCGTTTCTTGGAGATGTAGAGGAAGATAAGTGTATGCTTCTCTACGATGTTTTGTCAAATAATAGTAGGATATTTGAAGATCGAATTGGTAGAGCCAATTGTTATGTCCACTCTTTGAACGTTGTTGACAATTCGGTATTTACCGGTCACCGCTATCCTGTGCCTTTTGTCTATCAGAAAGCCGTAGAAAGTCAGATCAATTAGATGCTTCAGGACGGTATAATTGAGTATTCTAACAGTCCCTATGTAAATTCACTTATTACAGTACCTAAGGCAGATGGAAAAGTCAGGATATGTTTAGACGCGCGTTTAGTTAATGCACACATTTCATCAGACCAATTAAAATCTATGTCTATAGAGGAGCTAATGCAAACTTTTGAGGGAAAACAATTTTTTACGTGTGTTGATTTAAGTTCTAGTTTCTGGCAAGTTCCTCTTAAAGTTGAAGATAGAGCCTTTACCGCTTTTAGTCATCAGTAAAATCTGTACCAATTTTGCAGGGTACCCTATGGATTAAAGAGCAGTTCAGCAGCGCTGATAAGAGCACTGAACATAGCTTTAGGTGATAACACGGGAGATTATGTAACTATATATATTGATGATCTTGTAATTAGTTCGCGTACTTTTGAAGAGCATTTGGTTCACTTGGACACGGTTTTTAAGAGACTAGATAAAGCAGGGTTCACCCTGAAATTGTCAAAATCTACGTTTTGTAAGTCACAAGTAACTTTCCTGGGTCATAGTGTGTCACGTTCAGGGGTAACTCCAGAAGAAAGTCGGATTAACAAAATCCTCGATGCAAGTGTGCCACAAAATGTTAAACAGCTGAAGACGTATTTAGGAATCTGTAATTTTTTTAGACGTTTTGTGTTAAAATATTCTAAGTTAGTAGAACCATTCAGGGACCTCTTAAAGCAAGGAAGCAGATGGAGATGGGATGTGACTCATGACGAGGCATTTCAAGCTCTGAAACGAGGTTTTGAACAAGCAGTTGTTTTAAAATATCCAATAAGAGTACCGAAGCAGTCGAATAAATTAGAGAAAGTGATGAGCAAGTTCTTTTTTTTATATGAAGGCCCTTACACGGTTACCAAACGTATAGGCAATACTGCCTATGTACTAGAAGACGATACGTCAACTCGATTATACGGCACGTACAACATAAATAGCCTTCGGAAGTATATATCTTAAGTGACCCAGAAACAGGCAATATTGCAAACATTATGCTGTTGAGCAGGTAAATCAAAATGGTAAATACCTAGGTATTAATAAGGTATCAGATGTGGTCAGTATCATTGATCTGTGTGAGATGAACTGTTAAAGAGGAGAGGGAATCGAGATGAAGGGAGAACTGGTATGGAGTTTGGTACTTAAAGGGAGTTATATCTAAAGGGACAAACAGGACAGAAATATGATGGATTGTATGTATTTCTAGTGTTGTTCTTTTTTTTCAGTGATATACACGTAATGACATGAGAGAGAGAGTTTGGGTGATAGAGTCATATAGCACAACCAAATTACTAGAGATTGTGTGTGTGATTGACCTCACTCAAAGCACTCAAAATGGGAATTCCAAAATCAACGAACTTGCAATACAAGGTGGTTTGGGAAATCAAACTGCAGATCACAAAGTGAACTCGTGTGATTTGAAATAAGAAAATGTGACAAAGGGGAAATAAGAGAACACATATATGTCTTTTTTTTCTTACACATATAGGTAAAATAAACAATGAGCGGTAATGACCGCAAGACAATAAAAAGAAAACAATAAGCTATATGCGATTGAGACATAATAGCATGAGCAAAAAACATTGGTGTTAAACCAAAAGAAGAAATGTTGATTGTATATATAAATGTCTATAAGGGTAATTTATTATGTGTATTATGTTATATTAGGGTTCTATGTTAATTTACACGTGTCTTGGGAAGATCACGCGGAATATAGTAAACGATAGTCTGCGTGATTTTCCGGGACGAATGTAACCTTATTTTGAAGGGTACGATTACGCCACTGACGTTATGTCAAAATTTTGACATTCGTTATTTATATCATGTATTATTTCGGCAGTTAATTAGCCACAAGTTATTAAGTGTAGGTTTAGTCCATATAATGTATTATCATGATTAGGTTTTGTTACGGTATTAAGTTGACAGAAGTCAGAGGCTGTTTTTGTAATTAGCTAGCGCTTGAGCACTGTGGGTCATTTCTTGAGCTTACGTCTTCTCCCAGAACACCACGATGTGAAGGAATAACTTACCTGCGTACCTACTCAACAACAATAGCCGCGTGCCGAGCCCACGGTAATGAGTAAGGGTGCGGCCAAGGACGAGGGTAGATGAGTGGAAAGAGGTGAGCTGAACAATACAGACGGTCGTGGTACGACTTGGGACGAGACTCCTTTATGTGAGAGAGGACAACTCAACGAGACTTGGTGGAAGACAGTCGCAGGTAGAACAGAACTGCAGGAGTGGTATTCAAGACTTAGGCCAGTACGATACATTATGGTGTTGGCAGTGTCATTCGCCAACATCATAAGAGTGGTTTAGGGACTTACAATCCACCACCATTATTCATTCTGAGTAGCCTACATACCTCAGAATTAATAGTAGCCAGTTATTTAAGATAAATTCCTCGTATGAAGATGGACTTCTACCAGTGGCGGCTGGTGATTTTTCACTTGGTGGTGCCAGCAAACACAAAATTTGCAATAAAAACATTCAAAGTTGCAGGTACCGGTAGTGCATATTTTATGCAATAAGTTATATGTTTAACATTATTTAACTGTGCTATTGCAGAAGACGTTTTTAATTGAAGTGTCAGCTGAAGTGAATTGAGAAATTGCGTAACTACTACAAATATTTTAATCTCGGGATTTTTTGCCAAAAAGTTCCTCCTTTCTCTACTAGAAAGTGCTATAGTGTCAAGGAGCTTAGATATCTAACTTTCTTGACTTTCATGGCCCTCCAAGGAACAACAAATATTCGACATGCAAGCTGCCCTTTGGGTGTCAAACAACAAAGCTTGCACCTGGCACCGAGGCCATACAATATTATATCATACACATATTTTGATCGATATGCATTTTAAATAAAAACCATTTTTAGGAATTATAATTGAACAAACCTCTCAGAAAAATAATTTGAAGAAAACAACATATGCTAGGCCTACTCACCAAAAATATTTGTTCCAAAACCTCGATCGACACCTTCATTTGAATTAATAAGAGCGGTGCTGAAAGTTCATTCTTCGTTCTTTCTTGTAGGCAGATACGTCTATCACCTTTGAATTGAAGTTCTCAATCTTGTTCACAAATGATTTCTCACACGACAACATTCCTAAGGCACTTAATCTCTCTTCCTTCATTGTGTTCCGAAGAAAGGTCTTTATCCGTTTGAGCATTGAGTAACACCGCTCCGCTTCCGATGTTGAGAGAGGCATTGTGATCAGCCACTTCAAGATTTTGATTGTCTCTTCAAAAGTATCACATAGCTCATCTTCCAGAATCAACGACAGAAATGGAACGGCACCAGAGACCGCTCTCAATTCAGGCCTAGCATAGAATACTTGCAGCTCACCCTTCAACTTTCTTTTATCAAGAAATGTATATACGCTCGTCATTTCGTCAAGGTACGGGTCTGGGAAGCTTTTGATATAATTGTCAAAATATTGAACTGCGAATAGGTTGGTAGCTGTGAGGAGTCCAGTGAACTGAAAGCGAATTTTTATATCTGAAAGGATAGCATCACATACTTCCAGAGCGTCCCTTTTTCTACAGTCCTTATCAATCCGGGGTCTTTTAGAAGGTAAGGATTCGCCTCTTTCGATAAAAGTCTCATTCATTATTTCATCAATATTGCCCCTGATTGCCTGTATGATGCCTTCAAAATGCTGAATGTCTTGTTTCACTTTAATTGGGTCAGTAATTCTCTTTTGCAGCTGATTAAAAATTATGTCAACATGAGGCATTATCTTATTGAAAAATGTTAGCCAGAAAATGAATTTCTTGTCATTAAGCCTTTGTTTGTATGCTCCAGCTTTTTCAATGGTGGAAGGTAACTTAATGGACCCATTGCTTTCGATGGATTCCATAACTTTGACGAGGTGTTCCCTATTTTCATAAATATCTTTCACAGCACGCGAATGGTAATTCCATCGTGTGAGTGATACTCGAGGCAAACTTTTCTCTATGATCTCGCGCAACACTTTCGATCTTTGTGGCGAATGCGAAAAAATGAACAAATTCCTGTGAGATGAGCGAAAAAGATGCGAGCCTGTCGATTAACGGAGGCTGCTGTGGACATTATGAGATTAAGTTGTTGCGCATAGCAATGAATAACATTTGCATTAGGGTACTTATCCTTGATTAACTTTTGCACACCATTTAATCCATCACTCATAACGGATGCTCCGTCATAACTTTGGGCAATCAATTTAGTGGGTTGATCACCCACTAAGGGGTCGATTTCACTTAAAATGCTGTCTGCGATGACATGAGCATTTTGGCCTTCGGGATTAATAAAGTTCCAAAATCTTTCTACTGTTCTTCCTTCAACAACGTAGCGCAACACAATAACCAATTGATAATTGCAAGACACATCAGTTGTTTCATCAGCGATTATTGCTATATTGTCAGCCTTTTTTATTTCTTTGGACACTTCGTCGTGATACACCTGGAGCATGCATTCGAGCAGTTCGTTTTGAATAGTCTTGGAGATGCCTTTAAACACAGGCGACTGGCTGAGATGAACTTTCAAGTCCTTATCCAATTCGGCACTAAACTGAATCAATTCGCGAAATACGCCTTTGTTTTCGAATGTTTCTGTTTCATCATGTCCCCTAAGGGCTAATTCCAAGGCACCACAAAAGCGGATACAGTTTATAATTAAATTTAAGACATACCTATTCTTATCTACTTGTTTGTTGTGAGTGACAATAGTTTGTCTGTACTGACTATCCAACCTGCTTTGAATGTTCGTTTTGCCCAGAAATGAGAGGCTTAAAACATTATCCATATGTCGCTTTGATGATTCATGGACTTTAATTTTAGACCATATGTGTCCTATATCCCTAATACCTGTCTTACTCCAACTCCCATCACCGCCGAACAACACACAAGGAAGACAGAAGAATGTATTGTCTTCTTCGGAACCACAAATCCATTTGTTTTTGCTATAAATTTCCGGATTGAATTTGTGGGATCGATTTTTTGACCGTTGCTGGAGATTTAAATTAGGAAGTGGCCTACCCAGTTTTTTATGTCTATTTTTTCAGTGAGGGTCCTATTGCTAAATGGAGATTGTAACAACTCGCTTATTTTATTCACTGTAACACTTCCGAAAGGTGACACAGAGCCCATTGAGATTTCTACGGCTTCGTACGTCGCGCTCGAGCTATGCGATCTTCAAACATGAAACAAATCAAATTTTATTAAGGGACCTAGCTTGCATATATCGATTCAAAAAGCACACTTAGATTAAAACGGTGTTTAAATGGTCAATGCCGCATGATACACAATGCTATGCAAGTTTAAGTAACATGTCTATATAGGAATAAATAAGCATGGCTATTGCTAACACACACGCGCGCACAGCCTCTTTGTCGCAATTTCAGTTGCTGTCTCTAAATAAATAGGTGAGATGAAATGAACACGATGACCTACCTCTAAGACAACCTTACTTATCGTACATACGGATTGATTGGAAAGGATAACCCCTGCATCTAATATAAATGAACACAAAAGCTATTTAACGACGGACACTATTCATACACATTTGCAGTCAAACTTGAGAATTTGTGTTTACGCTTGGGACGTGAAACTGTGCCGCCAAATTAAATTAACGAAACACAGTAAAACTCGTTGAAAAATTCCGAATTTTTACATTACAAAGAGAGAACAAATAATCCCCGTCATCAATATGAGCCTGAAAAAGTTGCTAAATGTCAAACAATAAAGAACTAAAACTATTTTGTGGTTTGAATTTATTTAATAGTCTAGACACAGTGATATATCGTCAAGCTGGTATCACTGGAGGTGTGTTGCCATATGCTGCACTCTAGTGGCTGAAAGATAAAGCAGTTCAGCAGTTCTAACGTGTATGTAATGTGCGCTTGAACCTGTGACGTGCTGCTATCTCGTGGATAGAATTGAAGCTCCGCGTCACGGGGCCGTTGGCTCTACCTCAGGGTAATATGCGTCTCAACACAACACAAACAAACTCAAGCCAAACTAGTCCTTATTGTAATACAGTGTCTGATGCGGTCTGATATTCGTAGGTAGTGCCGGTTGGCTCTGGCTCAGTAATTCAATGAAGCGCCACCAGAACGCATGTCGGTTTGACGCTCGTTCAAATAAATGCAGAATATGCATACAATTTCCTCAAAATGTAAATGTAATATAAACTGTTCTTGAGAGGGAAAAGTCACATATTCTCTCTTCATTACATTGCCATTGGTGGTGCCATGGCACACGGGCACCACCTCAGGAACCGCCCCTGACTTCTACCACCTACAACAGCAGCTTTCTCTTGGGGAGAGACTCTTCAATAAAGCGGATTCATCGTTTGGTAAGCTCATTGACTTTATGCACAAGCTCTCTTTCTTCACTCTTGAATAAATCAACCTAAAGTATTAAATTCAGATCTAGATTAAATTAAATTCATAACGCCTCCGTTTTCTTGCAACTTTTGCCTGTCTTAAATTATTTTGTTTACTTTCTACGTTAAGTCATTAATTAATGCATTTTCCTAACTTGTTTGTTTTTGATGCCATTAAATTTTTATTTAAAGTAAATGCAGTCTGTCTCCTTTCTAGATGATAGAAATAGATATAAGCCATCCTCTTTTCCCCGAAGCAAATGTTATTCAGGTTAATGACTAAGTCATACCACGACTTGAGTCGATGGAGTCTGGTGAATGTTCTACCTGAGCTAGGACGTAAAGTTATTTATGATTTATTGGGTTATCGCTCTCAGATCGAACCCTTGGCGCCCAACACTCTTACATATAACTTCAGATCCGGTGACCACTGATGGGTCATATCAAATGGTAAGTCAGGTAAAAAAAAAATGGATACAGAAATTAATAATCTGGCAGGTTTTGATCTTATAAATTGTTCCAAATTAACATACACAACCAACAGTACCGTTACAAGCTTGCCGCAGCCTTGATGACGTCTAAGCGCGCTCAATTCAAATCGCGCCCTGATCCATTCCGTTGTATAAGGGCACAGTGTGTGTGTGTGAGCGTATATGTGTGTGTGTGTCCCTAATAAAATCTAAACAGCTGGAGCGATTTCAATGAAACTCGGTAAGGACCTAGTACTGTTTTGTCCGACCCCGACTGTGCCCTTCAAATTTTAATACGTCTCATCAATCCAACATGGTGGCTGTGCGAAATATTTCACGTACATTCTATCTCTCCAAAACTCTAACTGGTATCGCCCTGAAATATTGTACGGTGATAGAGAATACTCAGTTAAGTTCAGCTATGTAACATGGTAAGTAAGAAACCAACATGGCGGCCAAGCGAAGATAAAGTATTTAAATGGCATTTTCTCGAGATTTAATCAACCGAGCGCAGTGCAACTTGGTAGGATAAATGTTTATACAAGATTTAATATACTGGCATCTGATTCTATTCAATGTTTTTCATAACAACAAGATGGCGGCTGTGCGAAATTTTAATTTGTTTTATTTTTATTTTTTAGACTACTTTCGATTTTTGCAAAAAATGAAAGTAGACTTATGAGATCAACACAGGGCGAAAAAAGTGTGTCTGTCTGTGTGTGTGTATGTGTGTGTGTGAGTCTGTGTGTGTGTGTGTGTATGTGTGTGTGTGAGTCTGTGTGTGTGTGTCTGTGTGTGAGTGTGTGTACTCTGAATGTCTGTCCCCCCCTATCAATTCGAACACGGTGAATGCGAATTGAACGAAATTTGGTACAAAGGTAGCACTAGCAAAGGACACCTCAGTGTCATGTTTTATATCGCCGCCATCTTGACGAAAACGCAATGGCGGCCCCACAAATGTTCAAAGCTTAAATCAAATTACGACTAACCTAATCATCCGATCTCTACCAAATTTTGCAACAACATACCATTATGGGGGGAGCATCCTTTGACCAAACCAATAGGTCATCAGCGTAATAGTTTGCAGATGGCGGCCATCTTTGTGTGAAAATCGATTCCCCCTATTAATTCGAACACGGTGCAACCGAATGGTATGTATGGTACAGAGGTAGTACTAACAAAAGGCACCTCAGTGTCATGTTTTATATCGCCGCCATCTTGACGGAAACGTAATGGCGGCCACACAAATGTTCAAAGCTTAAATCAAATTACGACTAACCTAATCATTTGATCTCTACCAAATTTTGCAACAACATACCTTTACGGGGGGGGGATCCTTTGACCAAACTAATAGATCATCAGCCTAATAGTTTGCGGATGGCGGCCATCTTTGTGTGAAAATCGATTCCCCCTATTAATTCGAACACGGTGCAACCGAATGGAACGAAATTTGGTACAGAGGTAGTACTAACAAAGGGCACCTCAGTGTCATGTTTTATATCGCCGCCATCTTGACGGAAACGTAATGGCGGCCACACAAATGTTCAAAGCTTAAATCAAATTACGATTAAACTAATCATCCGATCTCTACCAAATTTTGCAACAACATACCCTTATAGAGGAAGCATCCTTTGACCAAACGAATAGGTCATTAGCCGAATAGTTTGCGGATGGCGGCCATCTTTGTGTGAAAATCAAACACAGTGAAACCGAATGGAACGAAATTTGGTACAGAGGTAGCACTAGCAAAGGGTATCTCAGTTTCATGTTTTATATCGCCGCCATAGTGACAGAAACGTAGTGGCGGCCACACAAATGTTCAAAGCTTAAGTTAAATTACGAGTAACATAACCATCCGATCTCTACCAAACTTTGCAACAACATACCTTTATGGAGGAAGCATCCTTTGACCAATCTAATAGGTCATTAGCCTAATAGTTTGCGGATGGCGGCCATCTTTATGTCAAAATTGATTCCCCCTATTAATTCGAACACGGTGGAACCGAATGGAACGAAATTTAGTTCAGAGGTAGCACTAGCAAAGGGCACCTCAATGTCATGTTTTGTATCGCCGCCATCTTGACTGAAACGTAATGGCGGCCACACGAATGTTCAAAGCTTAAATCAAATTACGACTAACCTAATCATTTGATCTCTACCAAATTTTGCAACAACATACCTTTGCGGGGGGAGGATCCTTTGACCAAACAAATAGATCATCAGCCTAATAGTTTGCGGATGGCGGCCATCTTTGTGTGAAAATCGATTCCCCTATTAATTCGAACACGGTGCAACCGAATGGAACGAAATTTGGTACAGAGGTAGTACTAACAAAAGGCACCTCAGTGTCATGTTTTATATCGCCGCCATCTTGACGGAAACGTAATGGCAGCCACACAAATGTTCAAAGCTTAAATCAAATCACGATTAACCTAATCATCCGATCTCTACCAAATTTTGCAACAACATACCCTTATAAAGGAAGCATCTTTGACCAAACGAATAGGTCATTAGCCTAATAGTTTGCGGATGGCGGCCATCTTTGTGTGAAAATCAAACAGGGTGAAACCGAATGGAACGAAATTTGGTACAGAGGTAGCACTAGCAAAGGGTATCTCAGTGTCATGTTTTATATCGCCGCCATAGTGACAGAAACGTAATGGCGGCCACACAAATGTTCAAAGCTTAAGTTAAATTACGACTAACATAACCATCCGATCTCTACCAAACTTTGCAACAACATACCTTTATGGAGGGAGCATCCTTTGACCAAATCTAATAGGTTATTAGCTTAATAGTTTGCGGATGGCGGCCATCTTTATGTCAAAATTGATTCCCCCTATTAATTCGAACACCGTGGAACCGAATGGAACGAAATTTGGTACAGAGGTAGCACTAGCAAAGGGCACCTCAGTGTCATGTTTTATATCGCCGCCATCGTGGCTGAAACGTAATGGCGGCCACACGAATGTTCAAAGCTTAAATCAAATTACGATTAACCTAATCATCCGATCTCTACCAAATTCTGCAACTACATACCTTTATGGAGGGAGCATCCTTTGACCAATCTAATAGGTCATTCGCCTAACATTTTGAGGATGGCGGCCATCTTTATGTCAAAATTGATTCCGCCTATTAATTCGAACACGGTGGAACCGAATGGAACGAAATTTGGTACAGAGGTAGCACTAGCAAAGGGCACCTCAGTGTCATGTTTTATATCGCCGCCATCTTGACTGAAAAGTAATGGCGGCCACACGAATGTTCAAAGCTTAAATCAAATTACGATTAACCTAATCATCCGATCTCTACCAAATTTTGCAACTACATACCTTTATGGAGGGAGCATCCTTTGACCAATCTAATAGGTCATTCGCCTAATAGTTTGCGGATGGCGGCCATCTTTGTGTCAGAATCGATTCCCCCTATTAATTCGAACACGGTGAAACCGAATGGAACGAAATTTGGTACAGAGATAGCACTAGCAAAGGGCATCTCAGTGTCATGATTAATATCGCCGCCATATTGACAAAAACGTAATGGCGGCCACACAAATGTTAAAAGCTTAAATCAAATTAGGACTAACATAACCATCCGATCTCTACCAAACTTTGCAACAACATACCTTTATGCAGGGAGCATCCTTTGACCAATCTAATAGGTCATTAGCCTAATAGTTTGCGGATGGCGGCCATCTTTATGTCAAAATTGATTCCCCCTATTAATTCGAACACGGTAGAACCGAATGAACGAAATTTGGTACAGAGGTAGCACTAGCAAAGGGCACCTCATATTCATGTTTAATATCCCTATAGCACGTTGTATTTCAAAAAGCTACTACAACCAACATTCAATCATACTCCTTGAAAAGGACAAAGAGTTATAACAATACCCATGCATTTAGGAGAAAGTAGGCTATATGTTCTTTACTGAACATCTTGTTGTTTCCTAATCCTGCGATTGAAGTGAACATTTGAATAATAAACCTATGTAATATTCTTCATCTAATGGTACATAACTCTATGGCCTACATATAGAGCAATCCAACATGGCGATCATCCGAAATGTTACGACGGTTCTCAATATCTCAATATGTATATAGATGTTTCTCGGAAAATCCTTTTAATAGGCAGGAGAATTTTAATGGAAAAGACCAGCGGGATATATTAAAATGGGCTGTTTAGTTCTTCATGGAACTACATGTTAAGTGTTGATTTAGTAATCAAATTTAATGCTTTTCAGTCGATCAACACATTTGTACCCAATTGCAATGGGTGTTTCCCTAAATCTGAAAAATATGTACATGAGACTAATAAATTCACTTGGATAACCAGTCTAGCAATCATCATCAGATCCTTTATTTACACTTAGGCCGTCAAATCTATGTTTGCAAGCATGTGGGCGATGGTATTTACAATATGTACATTTTTTCGTTACAGCAGTTGCCATATTTGTAATTAAAAGCAGTGAAGATGAGTAGTACAGTGTCATCCAGCGCATGTAACGAAAGATTATTAAGTGCATGCACATGCCTTTTAGGTAAGCCTCCGTGGCTTAGGCGGCAGCACGCCGGCCTCTCACCGCTGGGTCCGTGGTTCAAATCCCGGCCACTCCATGTGAGATCTGTGCTGGACAAAACGGAGGCAGACAGGTTTTTCTCCGGGTACTCCTGTTTTCCCTGTCAAATTCATTCCAGCAACACTCTCCACTATCATTTCATTTCATCTGTCATGCATTTAATCATTGCCCCAGAGGAGTGCGTCAGGCCTCGGCAGCCGGCACAGTTCATATCCTCGCCGCTAGATGGAGGCTTCATTCATTCCATTCCTGACCCGGTCGGAGACTGGAAGCAGGCTGTGGATTTTTTTTCACATGCCTTTTAAGGGCTTCTGCGGAAAAATTGGTGCTTTTACATCCATGAAGACTTATCTTCCATTATTTTTTCTGAAAATTATATATATTAAAACCCTAGCTCATGTTGTGAAGTAATGAACCGGCTAAAATCTGCAGAGAGGTGTCTCTTTTCAATGAATAAACTATTTACCAGCAGGCTACTAACGAAAACAACAAAACTCCGCATTTACAAGACAATCGTGCGACCAGTATTAATGTATGGGGCGGAAACATGGACACTGAGCAAGAAAATGGAGAGAAAATTATAACTTTTGAAAACAAGGTGTTAAGAAAAGTTTTGGGGCCAGTGTCTGAAAACGGAATCTTTAGAAGAAGAAAAAATATTGAAATCCACACGCTGTTAAATGTACCCGATGTGACAGCTGTAATAAAGAGCAAATTAATTGAATGGCTGGGACATGTCCTGAGAAGAGAAGACAAAATGGTGAAGAAGATGCTAGAAGGGAAGTCACAAGGTACGAGATCCCTGGGTAGACCAAATCTGAGGTAGATGGATGAGTCAAGAAAGACCTGGAGACACTGGGAGCCAACGAGAACATGGCTAGCAACAGAGACCAATGGAAGAGGCTAAAGAGTGAAGCAATGAACCGACTTCGGTTCGTGTGGCCAACGAAGTAAGTAAGTAAGTAAGTAAGTAAGCTCATGTTGTGAGAATACAGACTGTTGCAAGATTATTGGATTCAAATTATAAACTGAAAAGTAGGAAGTGAATATGTTATTTAAAACAACAGTTTTTTAGCATGTATTACACAAATGATTTATATTCATTTCTTCTCACTTATTAGCCATGTTCGAATATGTATCCATAATTATGAATGGAGAAGCAACACAATTGAAGCAATGTTGTTGCATTGGATGAATGAATGAATACATTCATACATTAATTACATACATACACATATTAATACGGTCACCACAGAAACACAGGTTGCCAGACAAATGTATTACACATAGAAGTACATGAGACTGAAAGTCATGACGTCGTAAACCTTAAAATTAAATATCAACAACATAACTGCCATGTAAAAGCTAGAGCTGAATTTGCAATACAATGAAAATCCATTTGTCGGTAGAAAACCAGCAGTGAAGTGTAGTAATAAAAAGCTCCTCACTTGTCACTTTGTACTGGCAATGCAAACAAAACTTCAAACTGTCCTCAAGATCCGCAATTATACTTATGAACAGTGGATGTCGAGTAACCATGGGGCTGGCAGAGAATGAAATGTGACATTTCGCTTCAATGGCGGGTGCAAATATAAAGATAGGAAGGTTATTGTTATTGGGAAGCTAATTCCAGTTACGAACGGGCTTCAATATAGGATGACGTCACTGGGGTGAGCGTAGGCGGGAACTTGGGAGTTACAATACCTTCCCTTGCTAACAATGGCTCAGCAAACCACGTGCATCAGGAGACATGTGTTACTGCTCTCGCTTTCAAAGCTCAACAGGCTACTCCTAATTAGTGCTCTAAGAAGCTGGATAAACTGCAATAGAGTTCATAACACACATATCGAATGTTAGATGAATGTTAAGTATCTAAAGTTAGATTTTTAAATCACAATGTACACGACATCATTAATATCTCAGCGACAATTTGAACTTGACTTATTGGCAATTAAAAGTTTGACAGGCGCTGACCAGACAGTCTATTTGAGTCAAATTATTCAACGCCTGTTCAATGACAACGTATCAATTCATACCAGTTCGTACCTGATCATAAAGCGATAATATGCGAGTATGTGCTAATGACGAATCAACACTGTGTATTATGCAGGTCAAAGCCAAATAGCTTATTTGAAGATCATTATGACAGAAGCTGCCATCGGTAATTAGCACAGCGACCTTTTGTCAAACATCTTTGCCTTGTGTCTTGTGAAGTAATAAGCACTAGACACTGTCAATTTCAATAATAGTGTTAGCTCTTTCCTTAGACCTTAGAGGGACTGGCCCAGTTCCCGTGTTTCATCTTGTCCCTCCAAAAGAAGCAGGTATAACTCAGTATTTATTAATTAATTTATTTATTTTTTATTTTGTATTTACAATGAAAGCTATTTTTTCTCCTAACCAATAGTAATAAAATTCTATCTCGATCCGCGTCTGGCATCAAATTACAGTATGTTAAATGTATCAATGGACCTACCTCTTATCAGAGTTGTGGTATAGTGAGGTATACAGTATAGGATCTGAAAAGGAAGAACCTTGGATGGAAATATTCATCTCACACACCAATTGCTTTTCCCGTGTGGATAATTTAATCAATACGTTGTCTATCAGAGCAACTTAGCGTGTTGCGGCAGAGGCACTGTATTTATATTTTTGCATCCAGCACCCAGATGATTGTGGTAAATTGCTGCACCTCGCCGATTTTGTAGTTCCTAGTATTTGCGTTATGCTCTAAAATTGGTAGTACTGTATTCATCGTGATGCCTGTGTACATAAAATGGGTCAATTATCATGTTGGAAGTCATTTTACAGTGTTGCCTCATTACAGAACAATTATGCTTTTCAGTTGGTCAACACGATTGTACCCAATTGTAATGGGTATTATGCCCTAAACCTGAAAACAATTACATGAGATTAATATATCCATTACATGTATTATTTTCTACCATAATGCTCGTGTAAAATGAGCCCTCTTAGAAGTGTTTTTCGGGCACAGACAGTGATAAGACTCAAGTTTTCTAGAATGAGCATAAAGACTTACATGTTCATGATCCGTTAATAATCTAGGGCTACTTATTACTATTTTCAGTGCTTGATATGAATCAGAATTTACCTTTCTTTTTCGTATTTCATTTTTAGTAAGGTTTTCATGGCACAATTCATTATTTCGCCTCCATCGCTCCATTCATTAACATGTTTTACTTGGTACAATACTGAAGTGAATTTCTGGGTTAAGACTTTATTGCTTTCTTGACACGTCTCCACTGACCACCATAAATGATTTCTTTACACTCTGTATACATTCAAATGTTTCTGCAACCTTTGAAGTTGTTTAGCAAGATGCCACACGTCGAATTCTTGCTCTATATTTGAACGCTCATTGCTCATAAGTTTTCTAATACCTATATCAGTAAGAAATAATATTATGGACTAATTTTCATTGTTAGCTAGACTGTGCAGCATTTAGCAACCCCGGTTTTCCAGTTCAGCCTATATTTTAAAACACTTGAAAGTCTATTATAATTCCTGTTCTCAAATCCCTTATCGTATGAATTACAATTTTTGTGTTAAAACCTGTAGAGTTTTTAGTTAGTTATTGAGGCTTTAAGGGGCGGAACTACGAGGTCATCTGCCCCTCCTGTAGAGTCAAACTGCCCATCACCACAAACTCAAATATTCTCGCTAGAACAAGGTGAATTTATACAATTTTGCCACTGCAATAGCTATAGTTCAGTAATGGCCGGAGGGAAGAACTGGCGCTAACAATTCAGCCGAAAATAATTGAAGTGATAGAAGCCATGTTTCAGTGTTGCCCAGTTCTATTAAAGAAAGCTTTCCAGTCGGTCAACACAAATTGTGCCCAATTACATTAGGCGGGAAAACAAGTATTTATATCATAACTTTGGGCAAAATATATTGCGTTGTATTCGTTGTTGTTGTTGTTGTTGTTGTTATGGTTGATTAATTGGATTAAAGTAAATTGGATCCAATTAAGCACCCCCTATTTTTGTACATAAAAGCGTGTTATTTTGTGTTAAATATCTTATGTCATATGTTTAATGGCTTCGGTGGCGTAGTCGGTAGCATGCTGAACTGCTATACTCAAGATCGCGGGTTCAAAACCAGCTGAAGTCGTCGGATTTTTATGAGCGTTAATATCCTCCAGTATATCTTCCTTCGAAGGGAAGTAAAGCCTCCGGGTCCATGTCATAGGTTTATGGCAAGAAAAGGAATCTACCACTACAATTGGTAGTGTGTAGCTAAATGTGTAGGTTATTTGGTTTAGAATCGCTCTATCACGTTCCAACGATCGCCGTTGGGTGGCAGTGGAATCTGGTAGCCAAAGTTGGAACTACTTGAAATTGAACTTTCATTCATTTTCATTTTATTTTATCCCTCATTAACTCCTCTCGTGAGGTTGGCGTCTGGAAGGGCATCCGGCCGTAGAAACCAACAGCCACGTGGAATCTCATCGCATATCATCCCCGACCCCGTTAGAAACGGGATTAATGAACTTTAACGTGACAGTTAATCTCGCAATCATGAACCACGGGACCTCCTTTTTACGTGGAATCCGAACTACAGGACATGGCATTTCACTTCGAAAATATCACATGCATTGACCGGGAATCGAACCTGGTCCACCTTGGTGAGAGGCGAATAGCTTGACCGCTGCGCCACCACGCCCCAACGATAGATGGATAGATAGATAGATAGATAGATGGATGGATCTTATGTAATATTTTTCATGTTAGGGTATATAAATACTTGATTTCCCGCCTAATACAACTGGACACAATTTGTGTTGACCGACCGGAAAGCTTTCTTTAATAGCCGAAAATGATCCTACAAAATGTAGGATTTTTCAAAATATTCCCTAAATATATAAAAATCACTAAACTACAATCCAGGAAACATTAATTCCCATGCTAGTAGCTAGCTAACGTTGTTCCTGCATTTCATGTGAATGCCACTGCACACTAGTACTCTCGTCACAAACATTGCCTCTTGGCGTAACGACCCACCCTTACGACAGAAGCTGCACAGTGCGAACAACATTTTAGTGGTTTCTTTAAACATCTCCATGATATTAGAAACCTCGCTACTTCAATTAAGTTTCATTGTTTCTGTCTTAAATATCATTTCCTTCAACCTTGATTTGTTCCGACAGGAATGAAATTAAATAGCCTACATGGAATTTAATTCTATTCCTCTAGGAATGAAACTCTGAACGAAACATTTAATTGTGTGTTTCTCACAACTTTTCATTCCGAGTGGAATAGACTGCAATGCTATGGATTTAATTTCACTCCAACCAGAATTGAAATACATATTTAATTCCGAGTTTGAATCTGACAGGAATAGAATATAATATTTCATTCCTTGTCGGAATGATATTATATGTTTCACTGCAGGTTTAATTCCACGCCGGAATAGTATTGAGTTGACTGACTGAATTTAATCCCATTCCACTTTCAGGATGTTCACTCAGATCATAACTTTGGACAAAAATTATTGCATTGGATTCGTTGTTGTTGTGGTTGATTATTTAAGGGACTTTGCGACATGGTTGTCGTTTACTTGAGTGTGAGTGGAATATGTCTGACATTCTGCATTATTGTGATGGCTGCATTAGTGTATTTTTAATTGGGGTTAGAACTTGGATAGGAGGTAGACATGGCCTCAAAGTAGACACAATCCTTTATTTGCCTGGATTAGAAGTGGAAAACCATGGAAAACCACTTCTAGGATTGGTGAGGTGGGAATCGAACCCACCTGTTCACAGTTCTGCCTCACGAGGTTGAGTGTACCCTGCTCCAGCCCAATTAACTTTCATGGCAGAACCGGGAAAGGAACTCGGATCTCTGGGGTGACAGCTTAGAATTCTAGTCACTGCGCTAGGAGGTGGTCGAGGAACGAGCTCATTCATTTTAAATATACGGTATACATTTGTGTTGTAATCCCCTTTAAGAGGACTCTCTTGGAAGGTCATGTGCATGCACATACACTAAAAACAGAATATAGGCTATGTATTCACTACCATTCTGCAATAACACACAGATCACGCATGAAATGAATTTTGATGCTCTGTATGTCGGCAGTAGACAATTAAGAATCGACAAGGAGGCATATAAACTGGATATGACATTAACCATTACCTTAAATTAGTTATGTTGGGCGATACTAGGGATTTTCACAGATTGTATCGTGCTATACTTACCGATAGTACTAGCTGTGCTAACTAAGTCACACTACTAAGGTTTTATGAACCTAACGAACTATAACCGGAATGATATGTTTCAAAATGCCACTATCGTTGCAGTGATAATGAGCTTTACTAACCGGCTGCATGACTCTCCCCTAACGTGTCCAATGGAACGGAACCAAACCAGCGTAGCCTGCTGGTGTTTGAAGATGCCGAATTGCAAAAGACCTGTGTCAGAAGATTTACTGGCATGTTGAAGATTCTCTTCCGTATCTAGCTCTAATGTTTATTATTATTATTATTATTATTATTATTATTATTATTATTATTATTATTATTATTATTATTATTATTATTATTATTATTATTATTATTTAGACATTCTCTGTTAACAATTTCTAGCAATAAGTGGCTATAAGAACAAATGCTGCATCGTGGGATAACGTACTTAACTTCAGCGGAAAAGCAAGCCCACTCTTCAAAATGACAATAAATGACGCACCATCGGCATAGTTGATAAATCGATGCCATTGTAAGAACCTGCATGCCCAACAAACTTATTTCCGCAGTGATACCTGGATCCTCAAGGGCTTCTCCGTATTCGCCTTCTTCCCTCCCCACAGAAATCTGAATCCAAAGCAGAGTAGTCAAATAGACAGAAGTAACTTTTCGATGAGTGCGTGAGTGTATGTACTCTTCTCTTGCCCTCTCAAAGGATTCATAATGGTATTTGGATGGGGGAGGGGAGGGCATGGAGAATTCATTCAACTGGTAGTATGAAAACTAGCAAAGTAAATATTGAGTGTAGGTGATTCATTTTCAAATATCCACTTTGATAAAACAAAAATTGGAAGAGTTAAGTATGTTATGAGGATTTGAGATGTAGAAGAATCTACTTTTCAGAAGTGTATGGCTACACTGCTCTATGGTACAACACCTTCTTAATTCAATTTGCTGAAGTATCTCAGTTTCTCGAGGTCTAACATAAATTCGCATGAATGAGAGAACAGAAATAGGTAATAGTGATCGTGATGGCGATTATTGTTATAAGAGGAAGAACGTCGAGGTTGTCTCCCCTAATGATAAGGTTGTTATTAAAAATGATCGCTACTACAGGTTTCAATACTAGAAGTAGGCAAGTTAACTGAAAAATTAGTAATGAATGTTTTATGTTTGTTTACTGATGGCATGTCGTCTCCCTATATAGCAGCGCAATAGGTGCAGTTAGGTAGATCATAATGTATCTCTAAGAACTGGTTTTATTCAAATAATTTTAATTATTTAAATTCTCAGATATCTGGTTTTGGCACCAAATGAAACTGATTTGATATAATTATCTAGGACGTAAGAACTTAGGTCAATAGGGTAGAACATTTATAATTTTGGACGAAACTTGTCCACCTTAAAAAAGATAATAACACAGCTTGGCACTATATAGGTATATCATGAAACTTATTTACATTTACTAAACATCTGCACAGCTCAACGAATAACCTGTATTAACATAATAATTATAATAATCCTTGCTCACAGCTGCTGGTTTACTGTCAAAAAAGATATCGATTCATCGTACTTGCCCTTGATGATACACTTAAGTTCCTTGTACAAAGACTACACCGACTGGTGTGACGACCGCCTTGTGGTTGTACTGCAATCAACTACTCTGAAATCATTGACGTCAAAGTTTTCCTTAAATTTGAAACCGTCAAGGGAGCTTTCTTCACATTTAATCCAAGACATTTTTATTTTTTTTGCCAATGCACTGGCTGCCACTTCGTATCTTCCTTTCTCACGTTTAAGTGAGCAGGAATGGAATTAAATTCAGCCAGTCAACTCAATACTATTCCGGCGTGGAATTAAACCTGCAGTGAAACATATAATGTCATTCCGATAAGGAATGAAATATTATATTCTATTTCTGTCAGATTGAAACTCGGAATTAAATATTTATTTCAATTCCGGTGGGAGTGAAATTAAATCCATAGCATTGCAGACTATTCCTCTCGGAATGAAAAGTTGTGAGAAACACACAATTTTGTTCCGACGGGAATGAAATTAAGTACATGAAATTTAATTCTATTCCTCTAGAAATGAAACTCTGAACGAAACATTTAATTCTATACCGGCCGGAGAGAAATTAAATCCATAGAATACAATTTAAATATACTTTTAATTCTATTCAGGCCGGAGTGATATTAAAGCCATACAATTTATTGCAAACGAGCATTTAATTCTATGCCCGCCTGAGTAAAATTAAATCCATACAACCTAATTTACATGCATAGATTTTCAGATATTGAGTCTAGATTTCAAACGTCTGGAGAACGTTATCAGTGAGTTGGCAGTTCTGATGACAACTCAGAAAATATGGACAGTTACTCTTTGTACAAAATTTAGCAGAAATTCATTGAGTGGTACGGTCGTTATATGCCATTACACATGGAAGTTACAAGTGCATGAAAAATTATGTTGTCAATACTGACATATGAATTACTCAAAATATACCCATAGTAATTGTGAGCCGAAATTAAAGTTATAATGTACAGTTATATTTATTGAGGTGTGGATGTGTGTGAAATTCGTCAGATAAAACTGCCCAACAAGGAAAATATTCCGTGATCAAAAATAGCTTTTTCTTATGTATTTCCACCTGCTGAATCCAAAAATCGCCATAAACATGACCGATTTAGAGGTATAGTGACATTTCAGTTTCTTTAGTCAACATTTTCAGTTTAGGGGAAATTTTGATTTTTGAAATTGGCACACCTGTCAACTGATAAAAAAAAACTATCTCCAGCTGCCTGTAGGTTATACACGTAAATACCGTTGCTGTGACTGTGAATTTCATATTCCTTTTCTTGTAATCAGTGCAGAATTTCTGGTTTTCGAGTGTAAAATTGGTTAAATAAACTGCCACGAAAATGTGCAAATTTAAAGTTGTTGACATATGCCATTAAGATTTTCGTTTTCTCTACATCCGTTAAAATAAAACACTTCCAACTATTGTATAGAACAGAAACTAGAGCTAATGAATTTCTTTCTTTGACATATTTGGTTTTTGTTTGTTTGTTTCTTTGCAACCCAATTTAGAACGATTTTACTCAAGAAGTGAAAGAACTTTCAATTATTATTATTTTGTGTTGGCCAGTTTTATTATTATAATAAATTGTGATGACTAGACCAGTGTCTATAACGTAGCCATGCACCTGCGAACTTGGAATAACACCAATGTTGTGCTCGTTGTTGTTGCTTCAATTAGTGACTTGGCAAACTTTGGAGAACATCCCCGTATATTAGTGAGTGTATGGTGTTGGCCTAATAATCTATGTTACTGTGGTGTCTATAGTAGTCTGTGTAGGTGTGAGGTAACTATTAGGATCTGGTCCATTTCGGCATTATAGCCGGAGTATGTATGGGAAATCCTCGAAAAGACCACACTTAGGATGGCCACTGTCTGCGCATAGATATGAAACTAGAATCTCCTCATTGCAGTCGTATGGCGCTGGATAGGTTAATAACCACTACACCAAACACAGAAACACGATCACTAATAAAACCACCTAGTAATGTAGCGGCTAGCATGCTTGGCTGTCGGCCCTGAGGTGTGGGTTCGATTCCCGGCTCAGCCAAGATATTACATTCTGGTCTGAGGGTTGGAACGGGGTACACTCAGTCACGCGAGGCAAAACTAATAAGAGGTGGTTTCGATTCACAACTCAGCCATCCTACAAGTGGTTTTCCGTGGTTTCCGCACTTCTACTCCAGGCAAATGCTAGGATCGTGCCTAACTAAAGGCAACAACCGCCTCCTTCCCAATCCTCACCTGAATTACACACACTACTGCAGACAACACAATAACAGAGGTAATCAGACAAACTATTTCATTATACTGTATTATATAAACAGAGTGGTCCACCAGCCCCTTATTTTTTTGGAGGAAGGCAACCCAACTAACGCGTATATCACAGTCATCCTAAAAACATTAGTACCTGCTCCTTTACGACCTTAGTACAACTTTACATTTAGTACATGCTCGCGAATATAGTAGAAATCGATAGTGGCAGTGTTATTTCAATGACCACCAATATAATGCATGATTAAAACGATCAGAGCTCCGAATAACGCCTTCTTACGTTTGGACAGGAAGTGTCTACGAATAGATTCAATACGTGCCAGCAATACACCATGGTTCTCGATGGCTATGGTTAAAGCCCCGAGCGGATGTTTCCCCATACGGATATAGTTTCTTGGGTGTGCGGATAGCGGATAAGCTGCGGATAGTTTTAAGAATACAATCCGAACTTGTTTAATATTATTAGTAGCCGGATGTTTATGACATAACATATTTTTCCGTCATACTTTCTTCGTGATAAATGGAAGATGATAATTTAAGCTGGTTGGTTGATTCCTTAGTTTAGGGGCTGCGACAACGCGGTCATGTAGCCCCGTGTACTTGGTGATTTAAGCTAATCTCGTCCGAATTATGTCATTAAGCATAATTAACACTCCGAACAAGAATGGGTTGCAATTCTGGCTGTATAACATTAATTTTAAACATAGCACAAGACATCAAGACATACAAAGCCTAAGGGAACGACTCTTCCCTCAATTGTGTAAATGTGTTGCTTTAGTAATTTATGCTTTATCTAATTAAAAATATTATTGTAAAGCCAGTAGATTCGGATAACAAACGTGGAAATGCAGAAAAAATTCGTGCGGATGCGGTTAACAGTCGTGCGGATGTGGCGTGGATGTGGATAACGATTTTGTTTATCCGCGCAGGGCTCTAGCCATGGTGGCTAAATCCAAAAAATGCTAGAGTAGCGTCAACGAAGTCGCATTGTAGTAGGTTCGAACCTTGAACTAGTACAATTTTATCATTTCAAATGATCTTGTCGACTTCATCGTTATGCTTGAGTCAAACGTTATGCGTTACGGAGACGGTTGGGTTACGGAGACGGAGACGGTGACGTCATGCAGCCGCACGGGAGGCCTAAGTTAATGGGTAACGGACGGCGAGTGCGTGACGTCATGCAGCCACGCGGGAAGCTTAAGTTAATGGTTAATGGAGTCTGTTGAAAGAGTCCTGGGTCGTCGAGCGACCTGGGGTTTCAAGCGAAGCGAAAATAATACATGGTGACTCCTAAAGAGGTGTACAAGATGCCAGATATGAATACAGGGTGACTCCTAAAGAGATATACAAGATGCCAGATAAGAATACAAGGTGACTCTAAAAGAGGTGTACAAGATGGCAGAGAAGAATACAGGGTGGCTCCTAAAGAGGTGCACAAGATGTCAGACAAGAATACAGGGTGACTCATAAAGAGGTGTACAAGATGTCACACAAGAATACAGGGTGACTTCTAAAGAGATATACAAGATGCCAGATAAGAATACAGGGTGCCTCCCAAAGAGGTGTGCAGGATGTCAGAGCAAAATACAGTACAAGATGCCAGATAATAATACAGGGTGACTCCTAAAGAGATATACAAGATGCCAGATAAGAATACAAGGTGACTCTTAAAGAGGTGTACAAGATGGCAGAGAAGAATACAGGGTGACTCCTAAAGAGGCGCACAAGATGTCAGAGAAGAATACAGGGTGACTCCTAAAGAGGTGTACAAGATGTCACACAAGAATACAGGGTGACTTCTAAAGAGATATACAAGATGACAGATAAGAATACAGGGTGCCTTCTAAAGCGGTGTGCGGGATGTCAGAGCAAAATACAGTACAATATGCCAGATAAGAATACAGGGTGATTCCTAAAGCGATATACAAGATGCCAGATAAGAATACAAGGTGACTCTTAAAGAGGTGTAAAGATGGCAGAGAAGAATACAGGGTGACTCCTAAAGATGTGTACAAGATGTCACACAATAATACAGGGTGACTCCTAAAGAGATATACAAGATGACAGATAAGAATACAGGGTGCCTCCTAAAGCGGTGTGCAGGACGTCAGAGCAAAATACAGTACAAGATAAGAATACAGGGTGACTCCGAAAGAGGTATACAAGATGCCAGATAAGAATACAAGGTGACTCTTAAAGAGGTGTACAAGATGGCAGAGAAGAACACAGGGTGACTCCTAAACAGGTGCACAAGATGTCAGACAAGAATATAGGGTTACTTTTAAATAGGTGTACAAGATATCACACAAGAATACAGGGTGCCTCCTAAAGAGGTGTGCAGGATGTCAGAGCAAAATACAGGGTGACACCTAACGAGGTGTACAGTACGTTAGATTCAATTCAAATACAGGGTGGCCCTTAAAGAGGTTTGCAAGATATCGGATTCAAATAATGGGTGACCCTTTAAGAGTTGTAAAAGATGTCAGACTCAAATACAGGGTGACACTTAAAGAGGTGCCCGCGCGGGAAGCCTAAGTTAATGGGTAATGGAGTCTGTTGAAAGAGTCCTGTGGCTTCGAGCGAAGCGAAGCGTCATTTGAAATGATATAACGTCTAGTCTTTCAGACTGACTGTAATTTTCTTTTGCTTAATGTCGTTTATTGTGGATGTATTATGGACGCATATCTATCTGTTCCAACGAGTGATTTTTTATTTGGTCCTGAAAAGGACCGTACTTATCCGATGGTACGTAGCCAGATTGGACGACGACATAATGATCTGTAGAACGAATGCAAGGTATCCTGTAGAATACATGGTAGCAAGTGTTCGAAATTTTGACCACCTTGGTTTAAAGGAAAACTCAGACTTACTCAGACGACCCACATAACAAATATATTTGTTATGAAGGTAGGCTCACGAATAAATACATCCGACCGAAACTATAATTTCTTTCAACGGAGTCTGTGCAAAAAGCACTTGCTATTCACATAGAGTAATAGTTAGTTAGTTAGTGAGATGTTAAGGGGCGAAACTAAGAGGTCATATGCCCCAAACATACAGTAAATACAAATAATTATATCGTTATTTTGTTTTACGTCCCTTTTAACTACTCTGGCTTTTAGAGACACCGGGGTCCCGGAATTTTGCTCCGAAGGGGATCTTTACCGTCCCAGTAAATCTACTGACACGGCTCCCTCGCATTTTCGCACCCTCAAATGCCAGCTGACTGCGCCAGGATACAAACCTGCAACCATGGGCACAACAAGCGAGAACGTTAGTTAGTTAGTTAGTTAGTTAGTTAGATAGCTAGTTAGTTATTGTTATTTTAAGGGGCGGAACTACGAGGTCATCTGCCCCTAAGCGAGAACTGACCCACGCAGCAAGGCAGTAAATACAGAACGTGTCATATTATTATTATTATTATTATTATTATTATTATTATTATTATTATAGGATAAATATTGAACTATTAAAATTCTAATACTCACGAATAGAGTCGTCTCCGTTGCTTAGTGGTCATTGTGATTAGCTGCCACACTGGAGGTCCTAGGTTCGATTCCCGGCTCTGCCACGAAATTTGGAAAGTGGTATGAGGACTGGAACGGGGTCTACTCAGCGTACAAAATGCTAGCGTGTGATACACCTCAGTCATATAAGCAGGTGTACTGACGAAGAGGACAGAATCATACAGGATTTTGTACCTGCGATCACAACAGCTTCCTTGACAGCGAGTGTCGTGTGATACGGGCATGCAGATATGCTAAGACTTTTTGTTAAAATTTACTTATAAAACAAGATGTTCAGTAAAGAACATATAGCCTACTTTCTCCTAAATGCATGGGTATTGTTATAACTCTTTGTCCTTTACAAGGAGTATAATTGAATGTTGGTTGTAGTTGCTTGTTGAAATACAACGTGCTATACTGATATTAAACATAAATATGAGGTGCCCTTTGCTAGTGATACCTCTGTACAAAATTTCATTCAATTCGGTTTCACCGTGTTTGAATTGATATGCTGAATCGATTTGCACACGTACATGGCCGCTAACTGTAAACTATTGGGCTGATGACCTTGTAGTTCAGTCAAAAGATGCTTCCCGCAAAAATTTATATTGTTGCAAAATTGGGTAGAGATCAAACAATTATGTTGGTCGTAATTTGATTTAAGCTTTCAACATTTGAGTGGCCGCCATTCCGTTTCCATCAAGACGGCGGCGATATAAAACATGACACTGAAGTTCCCTTTGCTAGTGCTACCTCTGTACCAAATTTCGTTCAGTTAGGTTTTACCGTGTTTGAATTGATAGGAGGAATCAATTTGCACACATACGTGGTCGCCATATACAAACTATTGGACTGATGACCTTGTGGCTTGGCCAACGATCTCTTCTCACATAAAAGTACGTTGTTGCAAAAGTTGGTAAATATCAGACGATTAGGTTTGACGTAATTTGATTTAAGCTTTTAACATTTGGGTGGCCGCCATTACGTTTCGGTCGAGATGGCGGCAATATAAAACATGACACTGAGGTGCCCTTTGCTAGTGCTACCTATGTACCAAATTTCGTTCAATATGGTTTCACCGTGTTTGAATTGATAGGGGGATCGATTTGCACACATACATGGCCGCCATCTGCAATCTATTGGGCTGATGATATTGTAATTTGGTCACAATTTGCTTCCCACAAAAGGGTATGTTGTTACAAAATTTAGTAGAGATCAGATGATTAGGTTGGTCGTAATTTGATTTAAGCTTTTAACATTTGGGTGGCCGCCATTACGTTTCCGTCAAGATGGCGGCAATGTAAAACATGACACTGAGGTGCACTTTGCTAGTGCTACCTCTGTACCAAATGTCGTTGAATTCGGTTTCGCCGTGTTTGAATAGATAGGGGGAATCGATTTACACACATACATGGCCGCTATCCGCAAATTATTGCGGTGATGACCTTGTAGTTTGGTCAAAAGATTCTTCATACATAAAGGTATAATGTTGCAAAATTTGGTAGAGATCAGATGATTACATTGGTCATAATTCGATTTAAGCTTTGAACATTTGGGTGCCGCCATTATGATACCGTCAAGATGGCGGTAATATAAAACATGACACTGAGGTGCCCACTGCTAGTGCTACCTCTGTACCAAATTTTGGTCAATTCGGTTTCACCGTGTTTGAATTGATAGGGGGAAACCATTTGCACTCATACATGGCCGCCATCTGTAAACTCTTCCGCTGATGACCTTGTAGTTTAGTCAAAAGACGCTCGCCGTATAAATATATGTTGCTGCAATGTTTGGTAGAGATCGGATGATTAGGTTAGTCGTAATTTGATTTAAGCTTTGAACATTTGGGTGGCCGCCACTACGTTTCTGGCAAGATGGCGGCGATATAAAACCTGACGCTGAGGTGCCCTTTGCTAGTGCCTCCTCTGTATCGAATTTTGTTCAATTCGGTTTCACCGTGTTCGAATTGATAGGAGGGGGGGGGGGCATACAGAGTACACACACTCACACACAGACACACATACAGACAGACACACAATTTTTGGCCCTGTGTAGATCTCTTAAGTCTACTTTCATGTTTTGCAAAAATCGAGAGTAGGCTAATAATACCAAGGGAAATTCTAAGGAATACGCTAAATGACCACGATGTTCAAGCCCCACAAATTAAACAACAACTACAATCACCAATAAGATATGCATCTCCCCTCGTAGACCACCCTCATGTTGTAGTGGCTAGCATGCTTGGCTGTCGCCCCTCTGGTCTGGGTTCGGTTGCCGGCTGTGCCAATATATTTAATTGTGGTCTGAGGGCTGGAACACTGGACATTCAGCCTCGTGAGGCAAAACTGAGAAGAGATGGGTTCGATTCTCACCACAGCCATCTTTGTCGTGGTTTCCCACTTCTACTCCAGGATAATGCTCGGATGGTTCCTAACTTAGGCCACTGCCGTCCCCTACCCAATTCTCACCTGAATTACAAATAAACAAAATAATACCTCCATCACGATAAGACAGGTTATAAGACAAATCTCACACACACTCAAGCACACGGGGCTAAATGACCACCATGTCACAAAGCCCTTAAATAATTCGACAAGAACAACATTCTTCTCTCATAGTGGGGAAATACTACAAACATGCGTGCACGTCGTTGAACAGGTTTTTCTACGCGGAGATTGTATTGATTCTCGCAAGAGGACTCCTTCTGTCGGGGTCTATTTGCGCGGGAAAGATTGAGTCCAGGACTCCACGTTGTTTGCATATCAATTCGTATGTATCCATTCGTCAGCGGGGTAGTGTCTCATTAAATTCTGTTTGTAAGGAGGCTCGGTGGAGTTTCTTTGATTTGTAATCAGCTATGATGTGTTCTTCGTGTGACGTCATAGCTTGGCAACAATCACATCTGCCATTGCCTGACATGGACTCTAATTTATTTGTGAGCTTAAAACTCATTAAATCCGAAAAGTAGCCGTTCTCATTAAATCGTGCACCATGAACACATGGGCAGCTGCAGCAAGTCCGGAGATTGTAGGTTCGAATCCCGATGCTGACAGCGACTATCTTGAGTGCGGGTTTTCCCCGGAATGTTCTACACTCCCACCAGGCAAATGCCGGGATACAAGTCTACTTTATTTCAAGTCCCGGGTTACCAACCTCATCCCTGGCCTCCAATGCAGCTACACACACCACTACAGTCATCACATCAGTATCTATTACACTGTTCAACAATTAAATTTTTACATAAACAAAAATTCCCAATCTTTATAGATTTTGCTACGCTGAATTCGAAAATGACAATAATTTTTGATTCTTAGCTCCCGTTTTTTTGCTATATGAAGTTTGTTACGTCCTTATTTCGGTTTTAGCTCTTGTTTTTCCTTATTTCAGATATATCAATGAATGCTGTGTTTAGTTTCTGGTGTACACTGTCCAAGATGTCCCCAAGCCTCTAAATTGAATTAACAAAATTTGTAAAACTCATTAAGGAATTATTGATTTTTGTTCCATGGTCATTTAGCTCCATGTATTTGTATTTGCGTAGAATTTATCGGATGGTCTGTGTTATTATATTGTCTGTATTAGTGTGTATTTGTAATTCAGAAGATGATTGGCAAGAGGTGGCCGTGGCCTGAAGTTAGGAGCCATCCCTACATTTGCCTGGAGAAGAAGTGAGAAAACCACTTCTACGATGGCTGAGATAGGAATCGAACCCTCCTTTTCTTAGTTTTGCCTAGCGAGGCTACGTTTAATCCATTCAAGCCCTCAGACCAGAATAACATTTCTTGGCAAAACTGGGTATCGAACCCACGACCTCTGGATCAACACAATAATTGGAGCCCAATTATGTTACATGGGAATTCTTCTTCTTCCATTCTTTCGGATGGGCATATTTGTGCCATGCTTCTTCAACTGCTGGGATTTGATTTTTGCCCAGTAGTGACGCATCTCTTCCCTGTGTATTTATTTTCATTCCTCTGACCAACGGGTGCCTTTCCTTCGAGATTTGTCCTGAAAACAACGGACTTCCTTGGGAACATGTTTCTCAGTTTGTCTGTCTTGTAGGTCTGTTAATTCCAGTTCTTTGATGTCTTTCTCAGCTTCAGTCAGGCAAGTGGTACGGACGTTCCTGTTTCGTCAGGAGGTGGACAGGTGGTTGGTTAGTCTGTTCGGAGGCGATCTTGCGACATGATCATAAAATGCTACCCTTCTTTTTCTGTCACAGTCAGAAAGTCTATCTATTTGTAGGCCTACGTAGAGCTCTGAGGTATTCCCCATCTTCTAGTACTGGTCCTAAGATATTTCTGAGAATTCTTCTCCATCTGACCTCCAATTCATCAATCAAGCCTCTTTTGTACATTGACAGATGGGCATCATTAATGAAGAGTAAATGTTAGAGGGTACAAATACAAATATTGTGAACATCAGGTCTGCGGTGATTGGTTTCGGCGCTGCTCGCGCTTAAAGATTTGAGATAGGCTGCCGGCTCCACAGGCGCTCGAGCGTGGACGTGCCACACTGTGTTCTTTTTGTTTACAGGCGTGGTTAAGGACACATGGAAGGATACAAGGAGGACAGCGCCCCAGCAAAATTGCGGCATGTTTGCACTCGAGCGTATAAGAGGTGGATAGCCGATCCTAAATCTTTACTTACGTGCGGTGCAGAAGCTAATCACCGCTGATCTATGGTTTCTATATTCGCAACACTGGTATTTGCACCTTCTAACACTCCTTTGATTTCCAAAACAAAGTTTTTCCACTCCCTGCATATGGTACAGAAAGATACATCTCAATAATTATTACACAGTGTGTATTCACTTCGCCACTAATTGTGTTTAGAAGATATTTTTCCTTGCCTTTGATGCTACTCGAGCGGAATATTAGCTCTAAGTCTGGTTTAACAGTACATTTAATTGTGATAAGTAACTAATACATGTATTTTTTCCAGGAGTTTATTTGCATATTTATATCTTGTACCCTGCCCATTCATTGAGCACAAGCGTGTTCACTGACTGAAAAGCTACAAAAGACAATTAACAGTAAGTATAGCACAATAACGTAGCATAGAATGCAATTGTTTAGTAAGCCGGAATATGTACAGTATATTAAAGACTCTTCGAGGTCCTAGTCTCACAATTACTTTCCCGATAGTATTTGTTTTCTTATGTAATGAGGTAATTAAGACGTCACATAGCACAGTCCAATAGTTTCGGCCTTATTTTTCAATATAAATCCTTAATAATTAATCAACTGTAATCTGCTAGGAATTATTTTCTTCGTGTGACGTCGTAGCATAAGGTGGGCTTGAAAGGAAACAATAATTAAATTATTTAATGTGAAATATCCCCTTAAAATGACTTGAATAATGAGTAATTCCTGTACATAGATCAGTATATATTTAATGGACATACCATGAAACAGAATTGCTGTAAAAAAATATGTTACACATGTGTAAACTCCTCCTCATCAAGTTCAAGGAAATGAAGTTAAGTGTACCCGAATAGCCTATATACCAAGACGTGAAGAAAATACAATGAATTCTGTTTAAACCGTATTTCAAGAATGTTAGTTGATTTCCAGATATATTTGGCCTCTTTAGCCCCTATAATATTCCAAATTAAAAAATGATTTTATTTCTGAACGCAGCCCTTTAAAAAGTGAGGAATTCTCTCTCTCGTGGGACACCACGTGCGTCACACAGCAATGTGAAGTCGAACATTCCTCGTTTCACCACGATGCTAACGATATCGCTCGCTACAATACACTGCGCAGTAGAGAATTGTATTACCACCAGAGTAGCGACAGTTTTCCCAGTCGCATTCCCAAAATGCTGCTCTCTCATTGGCTTCGGTGACCTCGCGTGCCATTTTTAACCCAAAACAACCCGTCATCATTGAAGGAAGTACACTAGTTCAGGACACGGGCAGTGAGTCTGGTCCATGCTATGTGGGTATAGTGGTGATGACGTTCATCCGTCATAATTTTTGCCAATGAGGATGCTATGTTTCAAAATAGTACATTATGCTCGTATGGAAATTATACTCGTGTCTTAATTATTGCCATTATAGGTGAGTTGCATACAACTGTTTATGTTCGACGATAATTATAATTATCTTATATCTTATATATATAAAGGAATGTCTGTCTGTTCGGCTTTTATGCGTTCATAAACCATTCATCCGATTGCGATCAAATTTTGGTGAGTTGTTGTACACACTTCCGGGATGTTTATAGACATAGTTAATTCCTTTCACAATAGATAGCACGCGAGAAGTTTAAACAAATGAGTGATGGCGATGCGTTCATATACAAGTCATCCGATTGCGATCAAATTTTGGTGAGTTGTAGTGCACACTCCCGAGAAATTTATAGGCGTAGCAAACCCATTTTACAATAGATGGCGCGCGAGTAGCTTCAACAAAATGGCGTGCGATTCGTTTCAACAAAGTCCCACATGCATTCAAATATCATTCATCCCATTGCGATGAAACTTGGGTGAGATGTTGTGTACACTTCAGGGAAGATTTCTGGCTTAGTAAATCCACTTTACAATAGGTAGCACACGAGTAGATTCAACAAATGAGCGACGACGCGCGAAGCGTTTCAACGAGGTCCCGTATGCGTTCATATACCATTCGTCTGATAGCGATGAAACTTGGGTGAGACATTGTGTACACTCCAGGGAAGGTTTCTAGCTCAGTGAATCCATTTTACAATAGGTAGCGCACGAGTAGATTCAATAAATGAGCGACGATGTGCGAAGCGTTTCAACAAAGTCCCGTATGCGTTCATATACCATTCGTCCGATAGCAATGAAACTTGGGTAGGATGTTGTGTACACTTCATGGAAGGTTTCTGGCTTAGTAAATCCACTTTACGATAGGTAGGGCACGAGTAGATACAACAAATGAACGACGACGCGCGAAGCGTTTCAACAAAGTTCCATATGCGTTCATATACCATTCGTCCGATACCGATGGAAATTGGATGAGATATTATGTGCACTCCAGGGAAGGTTTCAGTCTTAATAAATCAATTTTACAATAGGTAGCGCACGAGTAGATTCAACAAATGAGCAAAGAGGCGCGAAGCGATTCAACAAAGTCCCGTATGCGTTCATATACCATTCGTCCGATAGCGATGAAACTTGGGTGAAATGTTGTGTACCCTTCATGGAAGATTTCTGGCTTACTAAATCCACTTTACGATAGGTAGGACACGAGTAGATACAACAAATGAGCGACGACGCGTGAAGCGTTTCAACAAAGTCCCATATGCGTTCATATACCATTCGTCTGTCAGCGATGAAACTTGGATGAGATATTATGTACACTCCAGGGAATGTTTCAGGCTTAGTAAATCCATTTCACAAATGGTAGCGCACGAGTAGATTCATCAAATGAGTGACGACGCGCGAAGCGTTTCAACAACGTCCCGTATGCGTTCATATACTATTCGTCCGTCAGCGATGAAACTTGGGTGAGATGTTGTGTACACTCCAGGGAAGATTTCTGGCTTAGTACATGCATTTTAAAGGAGGTAGCGCATGAGTAGATTCATCTTATGAGCGACGGCACGCGAATCGTTTCAACAAAGTCCCGTATGCGTTCATATGTCATTCATCAGATTGCAATGAAACTTTGATGAGTTGTTGTGCACACTCCCGGGTTATTTATAGGCGTAGTTATTCCAATTTACAATAGATAGCGCAAGAGTAGTTTAAACAAATGAGTGATGGCGTTGCGTTCATACACAATTCATCGGATTGCGCGAGTAGCTTCAAGAAAATTGCGTGCAATTCGATTCAAAAAAATCCCCCACATGCGTTCATATACCATTCATCCGATTACGATGAAACTTTGGTGAATCGTTGAGTACACTCCAGGGAAGGTTTCTGGCTTAGTAAATCTGTTTTACAATAGGTAGCGCATGAGAAGATTCAACAAAAAAGTGACGGCACGCGAATCGTTTAAACAAAGTCCCGTATGCGTTCATATAACATTCATCCGATTCCGATGAAACTTTGCAGAATTGTTGTGTACACTCCAGGAAGGGTTTCTGGCTTAGTACATGCACTTTACAATAGGTAGTGCACGAGTAGATTCAACAGATGAGCGACGGCACGCGAATCGTTTCAACAAAGTCCCGTATGCGTTCATATACCATTCATCCGACTGCGATGAAACTTTGGTGGATCGGTGAGTACACTTTAGGGAAGGTTTCAGGCTTAGTAAATCCATTTTACAATAGGTAGCGTACGAGTAGATTCAACAAATGAGTGTCAGCATGCGAATTGTTTAAACAAAATCCCTATGCGTTCATATACCATTCATCTGATTGCGATGAAACTTTGAAGAGTTATTGAGTACACGCCAGGGAAGGGTTTCGACTTAGTAAATCCATTTTACAATATTTCGCGCACGAGTAGATGCAACAAATGAGTGACGACGCTTGAAGGGTTTCAACAAAATCCTGTATGCGATCATATATCATTCACCGATTGTGATGAAACTTTGATGAGTTGTTGTGTGCACTTACGTGTAGGTTTCTAACTTAGTAAACCCATTTCACAGTAGGTAGCGAACGAGTTGATTCAACAAATGAGTGACAGCACACGAACCGTATAAATTAAATTCTGTATGTGCCATTCATCCGATTTCAATGAAACATTTGTGAGTTGTTGTGAACGTTCCCACGAATGTTTCTAAATTATTTAATCCACTTTACGATCGTTTGGAGGCAGTTAGCGGAAATTGAAAAAAAGAATTGTGTATCCAAAAGCACTTCAAGAAACAAAATTACAACGCCAACACTTTCTTTGATGGGCGTTGCAACACATGCCGGGATCAGCTAGTATTATACGATTTAACATAAATATTCATAAATATCTGTGGTATTCAGTAACTTCAGTTCGTGAACAGAGCGCGCTGGGTGGTTTGCTGACTGAACAGAGCGCATGCGTGGGTCAAAGAATTTCGAAAGCAGAGACCATTTACTTTGCTTGGCAATGCTATTGTTTACAGCCTGCATGATGTCTAGTGCCGATCAGAACTAGCATTCACTAATATTGTCACCGAAGTCGTTTGAAAGCAATGCGCTATGTAGAAATTAGCGTTGGGGATATTAAGGTACAGTGCTATTTCTTGTCTCATATTCGCCAGTTTATTTACGCGAACATAAGGGACGGTGCACTTTCCATGTCGGTAATTTATGTAGAAGGATGCTGTGTTGATAACTTCTGGACGTAGATTAATAAATTTCTTGCATATGTCATAGTATTTTCTTGTTACCATAAAGGTTCGTGCTGATTTTGTCTTTGTGTTTGGGATTGTAACTACAATGGTTGATCCGATATCCAATGTGAACTTTCAAATCATGTAATTCATGTCCGACATGTTGGATTTTGAGCGCACGCGCGAAGCTATCCTTACCTAATTGGTCAATGAATGATCTCTGATTGGCTGGAGAAACTGTTTCATAATGAAGAATAGTACTATAATGACCATCATTATGATACAGTTTTCTGACATATAATATTTATATTTCGACATCGTCGAACATAAACAACTTTCAAATTATCGATTATCAATGAATAGAATTATTTTCCTACACATTCTCAGATTAATTTGCGGACTGACAGGTGATATCTGCAAAGAAGACCAGTAAGTTAAACGCACAAAGCAATAAGACATTATAAACTCTTAAACCATAGTGGAGCTGTTGATAAAGGAGGGGAGACATGCCAACTGGTCACTCTTAAAACAGAAACCGTTACCTACACTGGAAGATAACTTGGCTCTTCTACTGCTTGGCTAACACATTGGTATTAATCAGAGTCGGGTAAAGATACTAAGATACAATTATCGTTACTTACCAAAGTTACAATTACAGTTACTTTGTGTTAAGAAATTGCGTTACAGTTACAACGGTGAAAGTAACTCATCGTTACTTTCTCTTAAATAACAATAGAGCTGCTTACTTTTTAGCCTATTTTCATTTTGCATAAATAGGCTTACGAGATGTGTTTCACCAATCCAATATGGCGGCCACGCGAAATATTTCACTGGCATTCTGTATCTCCGCAGCAGTTAACGATATCATCCTGAAATTTTGTACAGGGTTAAAGGGCACTACTTTAAGTTCACCTATGTGATTTATTCAAAAACCTGTTAAGTACAAAACCAACATGGCGGCCAAGCTAAATTGAAACATTAACATGGACGTTTCTCGCAATGTAACCATCCGAACGCAGTGAAACTTGGTAGGTAAATGTCTGTACACATTTCAATCCACTGGCATCTAATTTAATTCAATTGTTTTCATAACCTCAAGATGACGGCTGTGCGCAATTTTTAAATAAGGATTTTACTTCTTGTTTAATTTAACAATTTGACAATAATCTGTGTTTTCCGAAAGATACAGAATAGTTTTCTTTAATTGTTTATCCTTCTCACTCGGCTGGGCTCGGATCATTTCTCTACCGTCGCAAGGACGGTATCTGTGAACTGGACACACTTCGTTTGCAGGTACAACGGAAGTCCAATTAAGGAAGGGTCAGGGAAGGGATTTTGGAAAGGAGTCAGTTGTGGACCTGTTGAAAGGAACCATCCCTGCATTTCCCTGGGGGTTAAAATAGGAATCCACGGAAACCATTTTCAGGACGGCCAAGGTCGATTGGAACACACGCTCTCCCAGTGCTAGCGAGGAACGAACTAGCGCGTTAGCGCTCTCGGCCACCGTGGCCATTATATAAAAAAATCCACAGCCTGATTCCAGTTTCCGACCGGGTCAGGAATGGAATGAATGAAGCCCCCATTTAGCGGCGAGGATATGGACTGTGCCGGCTGCCGAGGCCTGACGCACTCCTCTGGGGCAATGATTAAATGAATGACAGATGAAATGAAATGATAGTGGAGAGTGTTGCTGGAATGAAATTTTGACAGTGAAAACCGGAGTACCCGTAGAAAAACCTGTCTGCCTCCGTTTTGTCCAGCACAGATCTCACATGGAGTGACCGGGATTTGAACCACGGACCCAGCGGTGAGAGGCCGGCGTGCTGCCTCCTAAGCCACGGAGGCTTCGTGGCCATTATATATGGTTTCTAAAATGAATACTCTCGTAGTTTGCTTGATTTGAAACGGAACAGTGCATTCTAGAAATATGGAAATGCAGAATGAATTGGCAGCGGCTCTGTCATGAATTTTAATCCTAGTCTGAGGTTGGACAGCCTACAGAGGATAGTTGTGAATAGTAGTGAATGTGGGTTCGTATCCTACTCTCGACCATCGTGAAAGTGGTTGTCTGTGGTATCCTAGAAGTAAATTCAGAACGTGGCAATCTTAGCACACGCCATAGTACCGTCACTACAAGAACACAGCATATCCCAATTTTCCACACACATTCAAGATGCTCAGCTGATAACCATAAGTCGGGCTTTGATGAAACAATCAATCTCTCATGCCGACTTGGTTTAAAGGTCATTCACCACTGCTCTGTCAAGAAATGATGATGATGATAATTGTTGTTTTAAGGGGCCTAACATCGAGGTTATCGGCCCTCTGTCAAGAAAATAGGCTACGTGTTCACCCTCCGTCCATTTCATGCATTTAGGAAAATCCTCAAATTGTTTCATCTTAAAAGAGTAACGAGGATTTTAGTTACATCGTTATTAGTAACGGAGCAGCGTTACAATTAGGCTACTTCATTTAATTCGTAAGATCCTTACTCCATCGCTACCCCAAAGTAACTGTTACAAGTAACGTGTTTCTTCCCAACATATCATATTTATGTTCGACGATGTCGAAATGTAAATATTATATGTCAGAAAAATGTATCATAATGAGGGTCATTATAACACTATTTTTCATTATGAAACAGTTTCTCCCACCAATCAGAGGTCAAGAAACAGTTGTTTGACCAATTGACGATTGCATCGCACCTGCGCTGACTTCCACGGCCTTCTATTTTAAATTTCACTGCGTGGCTTCTAGTGTCATAGTGGGGTATTCCAGGAGGCCATGGTATTCTCTGCATCCCATGCGCTCTGTTCAGTACATAAAACTGGCGAAATCTCGACAGATATTTATTAATATTTATGTTCGAACATAAAATACAGGGTCTTTATTTTTGCTTTGCAAGGACATTCTCGCTCACGCGCTCCGCCAGTGACGGCTCAGTTCCCGTCTGCCGGGCGCGCGTATGTACGACAGAATACCGTGCTTAAAATCAGTATCATGCATTTTTACTCACTATGTTTACAGTAGATGCTGAAAATGTTCCCCATCCACTGCCAAACATAACCGGCATCTCCTTATGAAGTTTCTGGTTACTCCAGTTAATTTAGCTTCAGTAAGGAAATAACGACATTTACGTCTATTTTTATTGTTTACTGAACCTGCACATTTGAATCTCTTAGCCAGTTGATTTATTGTCCGATTTACAGGAATGGGTCTCCTTGGAAATGCCATTCGAATTTTTTGTCTTGTTCTAGCGCACGTTTTGTACGGCACGTACGTATTGTGCAGACCTTCGCTCGACCTTGGCCGCCCGTCCCGGCCAATAGTCGGCTGTTTCAGGTTGGCGCGCGGTCTCCAGTCGTATTCCTCGGGTATTCCCTCGCTCTTCTGTGTACTCCGAGCTACTGTAATTGGGTGTTTCAGTCTTTCAGTGTTTTATAAAGCTATTGTGTACCGGTACTGTATATCGTATTGTGTAGTGTCTTATTGTGATTGTGTATAGTGCTGTAATGCCTTATGTGAAATATTCGTTACGTAAACGAGTATATCTGCACAACACGTACATAAAGTGCAGGAAATCGTGCGCTAGATCAAGAAAAAAGTTTCGAGTGAAATTTCCAGGGAGACCCATTCCTATAAATCGAACATTAAAACAACTGGCTAAGGGATTCAAACGTACAGGCTTAATAAACAATAAAAATATACGTAAATGTCGTTATTTACTTACTGAAGCTAAATTAACCGGAGTAACCAGAAACTTCATAAGGAGATGCCGATTATGTTTGGCAGCGGATGGGGAACATTTTCAGCATCTACTGTAAACATAGTGAATAAAAATGCATGATACTGATTTTAAGCACGGTATTCTGCCGTACATACGCGCGCGCGGCAGACGGGAACTGAGCCGTCACTGGCGGAGCGCGTGAGCGAGAATGTCCTTGCCAAGCAAAAATAAAGACCCTGTAGTTATAATTATCGTCGAACATAAACAGTCGTATGCAACTCGCCTCTAATGGTAATTAAGAAACTCGTATGGAAATTATAAAACTCGCTTTGCTCGTTTTATAAACATACTTGTGTCTTAATTATTGCCATTATAGGCTCGTTGCATAATGTACTATTATATTATTATTATTATTTTATTAATATAAGACCTATGATTTTTATTACTAACCCACTGAAGCAGCTACGCTTGCTAAGGCACTGAACAAGGCCATGGGGCCAAGCTACCTCTGGATTTGGTAGGCGAGTCGGCCGTCCTTGAAATGGTGTTCCATGGTTGCCCATTTTCAACTCTAGGTAAATGCCGGGATGGTACGTTTTAATAGGCAACGGCTGCTTCCTGCCATCTCCTCGCCAAGTTGCATTCATCACTTATCTCATGAGGTTGCGTCACGAAGGGCATCCAGCCATAAATCCACCCACCACTTAGAAATTCGTCACATCTCATCCCGATCCCGTTTAAATGAGACATAGGCATTATTATTATTATTATTATTATTATTATTATTATTATTATTATTATTATTATTTATTTATTTATTTATTTATTTGAAGCAAATTCTCCCAATACATAGAAGACGTTAAGCAAATGACTCAATCAACTTTTATTTTGGTTCCTCTTGTTGTTCCAATATACTTTCATTGTTTCCGAGAAGGCTTGTTTGCGTTGTTCCGACCACTTTGGTCTGTTTTTGCTGTGATTGCTCTGATATAACTTCCCATTTTTTAACTTTGTGCCTGAAGGTATCCCTTTCTAAAATGTCAGGTGAACTTATGTTTGCGTTTTTGAGGTCCTTTCGAAGTTCCTCTAACCGAGGTGTTGAGTTCTTGAGTATGGTCAAATAATCTATTATTCTTTTCGTCAATCGATTTTCTGGTAGTCTAGTGAGATGTCCAAAGAATTTCATTCGTCTTTTCTTAATGTCAATTTCGATGTTTGAATACTTTTCTGTTGTTTTTATTGATTGTAGTCTGTAACCATCTTGCGTATATCCTGCTCCTAAAATTTTCCTAATGAACTTCCTCTCTTCCTTTTTGATGTCTTCAAGTTCATGTTTACTGTTAAGTGTCAGAGTTTCGCTTGCGTAAAGGACTTTTGGTTTTATGACTGTGCTGTAGTGCCGAATTTTTGTGTATTATGACAAAGATGTTTTGTTGTAGATATTTTGGACTAACTTTTTTACTTTTACTTTTACGGTACTTTTACTTTTTGGAGACGATTTTGTTGCGAGATTTTTTTCAAGGCCTGTCGGTTCGATAAATTCTCCGAGGTATTTAAAGTGCGGTACCCTTTCTATTTTACCATATTTTGTTTTCAGGCTCGTGATATCTGTCTTTGAACAGAAGAATTTCGTTTTCCCAAACGAGATCTGTAGTCCCACCTTTCGTGCACTTTCTTTAAGTATCTCGAGCTGTTTGACAGCAGTCTCCTCATCCTCGGTTAGTATCGCCAGATCATCCGCAAATGTGAATTATGGTATGTAGAGGTTGTTTTTGGGAAAGCCCAGTCGGATTGGCTTCCAAAATTCACATTTCTTGAGTTTCTTCTCCCATTCTTCCATAACCTTGTCTAGGACGACGTTGAACAGAATAGGAGAGAGTCCATCACCCTGTCGCACACCTGTTTGAATGTAGAATGGTTCTGAGATTATCCCCATAAATTTCACCTTAGACTTTGTGTCAGTGTTTGTTCTATGAGTTCTCGGGTTGTAGGATCTAGTCCCCTTTCTTCTAGAATTTGGAATAGTGATGTCCTATCTATCGAATCGTAGGCTTTTTTGAAGTCTTCAAATGTACATACTATGGGTTTTTGTCTGAGGGCTCGCATTTTGAGTATGGTTTTGAGATTAAAAATTTGTTCTGGGCATGACCCGTTTAGTCTGAATCCTGCTTGATATTCAGCTAATTTGGGTTCCAATTGTTTTTGCGTCTTTTCCAAGAGACACGCTGATAGAATTTTGTACGTGACCGATACGAGAGAGATCCCGCTATAGTTGTTTACATCTGATTTGTTGCCCCTTTTTTATGTAGTGGATGGATAAGAGCAGTCTTCCAGTCGTCTGGAATTGTTTTGGTTTGCCAAATGTTGAGGATTATTAGTGTAATTTCCTTGAGTGAATTTGGGCCTAAATTTTTCAGAAGTTCAGCAACAATTCCGTCCTCCCCTGATGCTTTATTGTTTTTAAGTTTCTTGATGTGTGATTAATTTCTTCTTCTGTTGGTGATTACGTGTATTCTGATGCGACTTCCGGTTGTATTTTCGTGAATCCCTCTTTGGGTTCTGGACAAATTAAAAGCTGTTAAAAATATTTAGCTATTTCTTGGCAATTTACTTCATTTGTCAAAACTAATTTACCATCTTTTTCCGAAAGCAAAGGTTCTGTGATTTGATTTGGTTCGCGAAGGTCTTGTAGAAATCGTGTGTGTTTTAATATCGGAAGTTGTCTTCAATTGACTTCAGTTGGTCGTTGATGTATTTCCTTTTATTTTGTCTCAAAATCTTGCACGTTTGTTTGCGAACATCGAAAAAGTTCTTCTGTGTTTCTTCTGATTTGTTCCAATTGTAGTTTTGAAATTCCTTTTTCCTCTCTTCTAGCGCATTCTCGCATGCTTGATTCCACCAAGGGTGTTTTGGGTTTTTGTGAAGAGAGATTAGGTCATTCGCTGTTTTGATGATTTTAGTTTGAAATTCCTCCCAGTTTTCCGCAGGTTGTCTTTCCCATTCTGCTGTTCTTTTGGAATCCTCGATTTTGTTTAGATCAAATTTTGGGATCACCGGTGTTTTCCTATTGAATTTTCTTTTGGATGTGAATTTGATTTTGACTCTTACTAAATAATGATCTGAATCGATGTTAGCACCTCTGCTCACTTGCACATCGTGAATTTCTTTTTGGTAATTGTAAGATATTGCCACATGGTCAATCTGAAATTCTCCTAAATGATGGACGGGTGATCGCCATGTTTTCTGTTTTTTTTTTTGTGGATTTTTTCGGAGTGAGGTGGACATAATTTTCAAGTTATTTTGTTGGCACAACTCAATGAGACGCGTGCCATTTTTATTGGTGAACCTGTGTGCTGGGTAATCTCCTACTATCTTCTTGTATTTGCGTTCCCTGCCAATTTGTTACATTAAAATCCCCGAGTAGAATTTTCACATCATCTTTTGGAATGTTGGCCATAACTGTTTCAAGTTATTCCCAGAATCTTTCTGTTTTATCAGGCTCTTTTTATTGTCAGCATTCGTCGGTGCATGAACATTAATAAAGGTGTAGCTTTTGTTTGTGTGTTTGATTCTTAAGGTCATAAGTCTATTGTTAATGGGTTTCACCTCTTTGACTGAATCAAAACTTCTTTGTCTACGACGAAGGCCATGCCAAATAATGGTGTCCTTTGCCAAATTTCTCGTTTGTTCCACTTTTGAAGATTCTGTAATTCTTGTAATCTATTGTTTCTGAATCTGTGAAGCGTGTTTCTTGTAGGGCGAGAATTTGGATTTTCTGATTCACGTGTTCTATTGTGAGATTGTGTAGTTTTCCCGTTTGAATCAGTGTCCGAATGTTGAAAGTGCCAATGTAAGTGTGATGTCTCCTTGGAAGTTTACCAGGGCACTCCGACTTGCTCTCTCGTATATGCCCAAGCTCCCCTGAATCCGAATGCTTGGTTGCCACTTTGTGGGTGGATTGTCCACCTGGGGTAATTTTGTCTTTACTTGTACGAGTCATGTTTGCTTGTAATCAATTATCTAGCTTTTGCTAGTAGTGTAGAACCAGGGATTGTTAGTTCCTGGGGCATGTTTACAGCCACACCACTTGGTGATCAGACGCTGACCATTAGCTGCCCAATCGGGGAACAAACGCCTTTGGATTTTGAATTCTATGTTGGTGGTGAAACCACCAGGCTCTTCCGCTCCATCCACCGTTGGGAATCCGAGATTCCTCCTCCGCCGTCAGGACCGTTGACCAATTTTCACCTAGTAACCCTAGGCAGGGGCCCTTACAGGGTGCTACCATCCGGAGCCAGATGGACCCAGGTTTTTTAAACGAGGTGTTACTTTCCTCTCCCTCTTCCTTCCTCATCACTTACGAGATGAGGCCCCGGGCTTGGGACAGGTACTGGCGGAGTTTAATATTATTATTATTATTATTGGGGGCATGGTGGCTCTGTGGTCAAGCTGTTTGACTCTCACTACGGAGGACTGGGTGCGATTCCCGGTGAATACATGTGAGATTTTCAAAGTGAAATCCCATGTGCTGTGGTTCAGATTCCACGTAAAAAGGAGGTCCCATGGCTCATGGTCGCATGATTAACGGTCACGTAAAACTACAAGCTTTCATTTATTATAATTATTATTAATATTATTATAAAGATAAGAAAATGATGATTATTTAAGTGTTCTGATTGGCGACCATTTCTGCGCTAATGATTCTACCAGGTGGCTGTAACAGCCTACGACAGCGATGTGTGCAATGTTAATTTGAGTGTAGGACCTGTCTCAAGGGGTGGGAGGAAATGCCTGTGCCAGTTATACAAAGGTAACAATTAATCATCCTGAGTTAAAACCGGGCCAAGGCATCTCTACATAACAATGCAACGGGTTCAGCGGATCGATGAGAGATATTTTGTTTACTTGTGGTTGCCATAGCAATGTATGCTTAAAATTCCACCTGTTGCATGCATCTCACCCTAAACAGAGAGCCCTGACCTGGTGGAAGTGTACCCCAATTGTATCCGCGTGAGGGACGCTTGTATTTTCACGTGATTTTAATCTCACAATCATAAGCCACGGAACCTCCGTTAGACGTGGAATCCAAACCACCGGAAGTAACATTTCTCCTTCATAATCTCACAATCATTAACCTGGAAACCAAACATGCCATTTAAATCTTTGCGCCAGGTTTACAGGGTTCCATATATCAGCGTAGTGTTGGCAACAGCTGTTGCCTTCATGACATTACCTCGAGAGTAATAATAATAAAAAGGAGGTCCCTTAATAATAATAAAAACTTTACGAGCCTTACAGTAGTCGCATATGATGTGTAACATCTGACATAGAAGAAACCTCACGTGAAATTGTTGATACACCGGTCATCATCATCATCATCTTCATTTCCCCTTTTCCAGTTGACACTGGGTGGGGGCAAATATGGTTCCTCTCCACTTTGTTCTGTCGTTCCACCATTCCTCTTCCGACACAGTGTTCCAATCCAGGTTCCGTTTTCTAATACTACTCTCCACCGAGTCCATCCAACGCATTCTTGGTCTTCCTCGTCCTCTCTTCCCTGTCATCCGTCGTTCCTGTGCTTGTCTTGGTATTTTATAATATTATTATTATTATTATTATTAATCTATTGTAAAAGGGAGTGTTTTACAGATATTGCAGTTTACATTACGGAACTCATTTTATTACATGATTTGTAGCTTCCACCAGCACTAGCCTAAATAAAGAATACGATATGGATCAACTAGATAAAGAGACGCGACACCGCTCATAACCTTAAATTCCTTATAATTAGGCCAACTTGCGAGTAAATGCAATGTGCACAGCAGTAGATCATGAAAGGCCTGCCCAGTTGATGGACCTCTTGATTCACAGACCAACACGTAATTTTATATGGATTCTGTTAAAATGAGTCATATTGATATTAGCATCAGAGTATCAAGAAGGCAGTGCGAGAACAATCAAGGAGGCAGTGCGAGAGTAGAAATATCAAGTAGGCAGTGAAGAAAAAAATAGATTCTTGTAATTGTTAGCCTATGTATTATTAGTGTGTAAATAAAAAAGATTTGTGTGTGTTGATGAATGTCCAGGAAGGATACTATCCAGCTGGCAGTGCGTCTTACACACTTCCGTCCGATCCACTTCCGTCCCATTTTTCAAAATCACTCCCACAAAAATATCCAGCAACCGAGTGGAAAGATGTTACACATCAATAATAATATTACATACACAAACCTCTTCCTTTTAGACTGTTTTAGCTTTCAGCGTACATCTAGTCTACAAGTTTCTATTTTCGAACAAGTTGTCTCCATGATCCCCTACTAGTAGTTAGCACTGTCACCCTCTCAGTTTGAAATCGCTGATTCTAACCATCGCCTCCTAGGTCTACCTCTGCCTCTAAAGACGCTATATAAAGTAGCTTATACAAATGATAGAATATAATTGTTATCGTTGTTATATCGTTGTTATTTTGTCGTATTATTTTTAATAATAATAATAATAATAGTAACCGGGTGAGTTATCCGTGGTCGTTACGGCATGGCTGCTGGCAGTCGCTCACATCCGGGAGGCGAGGAGGTTCGAATCCCCCCGCCGGCAACCTTGAAGATGGTCTTCTGTGGTTTCCCATCTTCCTTCCAGGCAAATGCCGGGGTTGATCCCTAACTATAGGCCACAGCCGCTACCTTCCAACTCCTCGTCCTTACATTCCCACTTTCCTCCCCAACGGTACTTGTAGCTCACTCATTGGGTGTCTTTCTCGAAGCAGTTACAAAACTGGCGAGCCGAACATGTCCTCGGACACTCCCGGCACTAAAAGCCATACGCTAAAAAAAAAAAGAATAGTACTATAATTTTGTGGATGAATGGCACTTTCAACTCCTATGACTTAAGAGACGACTGGGTGTTGAAATGTTGGCCTTAAAGGAATCTCCTACTGTAACGTCCTTAAATGCATCGGACTGAGTCAGAATCGAACACGCTATCTTTGGGTTGGAAGGTCAACGCTTAACCAAATTTACAACTCAGCTCGACGCGGTAAAACATCGAAATCATCAGGCACTAGGATAAAAATTGGAATTTAATCAAAAACATGAATTAAGATTAATATGAATTAATTTATAACGTATGGAATTTTTAATCAATATAACTTACTCACCTATTTAACAACAACATTTTAATGCTAACATAGCTCTTGGAACGCTTTATTTACAAAACAGTTATTTAGCCTGTCTATTCCTTTCGTTCTAGGTGAAGATTGAGTTTTCAATTGGTCATGTCGACGTATATTTGTGAAATTATGTACGTATACATATGTATCTTGGGAACGCAAAGTGCAGTGGAAGGTATATGGGGCAATATGGGGCATTATGTGAAAGTGGCATGTGGAGAATCCGAACAAATGCAGATCTGTATGAACTCTACAAGAACCCATCAATCACTACGGATAGTAAGGCAAGTGGTTGCGGTGGTTGGGACATGTACAGCCTGTTCCGATTCAACACGGAACTTTAAAATGGGTTGCCTACACAACCGCAATCGGCTTGAAATCTGCTCGCATCACGCTAGCTACGGAGCTGAGTTCGATTTCACTGATTGCCGCCTTCTTATGCAGCATTGCAAAGTATTTTGCTCTTTCAAAATATATTTACACAGACTTCACAATAGGTTTCAACGATTTCTGTTTCAGAACTTGTTATTTTACGCTTCTGTTAATGGCTTTTGCAGAGCATTTCTGAAAAATAAAATTTTATTTTACAAGATTGTATCTCGTTTTGTGGTATTAGGTTAAAAAGCAATAAATTGTGTTGTAAATAAAACACAATACAAAAAAATACATTGTGTTGTAATAAACTATGCTGTAAAATAAAATTTTATTTCATAGAAATGCTCTGCAAAAACCATTAACAGATCCGTAAATTAAGTTCTGAAACAGAAATCGTTCAAACTTATTGTGAAGCCTGTGTAAATATATTTTGAAAGAGCAAAATACTTTGCAATGCTGCATAAGAAGGCGGCAATCAGTGAAATCGAACTCAGCCCCGTCGCGTCGCTAACGCGCTGCGAGCAGATTTCAAGCCGATTGCGGGTGGGTAGGCAACCCATTTTACAGTTCCGTGTTGAATCGGAACACGCTGTACGGCGAATGGATGACCAGAGAATACCAAAGAAGGGGCTAGGTAAAAATCCAGAGGGCAGTCGGTCAGTAGGACGACCAAGATTAAGGTGGCAGGATGACGTAGAGGCGGCCTTGAGATGATTAGGAGCGCGGAATTGGAAAAGGCAGGAGAAATCGAGAAACGACTGGAGGAGACTGGTGTTCGACAAGGCCAGGGCCCCTACATGCGCTGTAACGTCGGATAAGTAAGTATACATATGTATGCAGGGTGTCTTTTATGTACCTTTGGAGAATGATAGGTCGTGTAGGGGACGGGTATAGAAGTAATTTGAAATAGGGAACTTGGGGTCGGAGCGGCCTCCTTAGCCCCTAAAATAGGGTTGATTCAGGCCCTCCACCCTGTAAGTTAGGCAACCGACCCAAGTCTATATTACCTTTCTTAATCCTTTAACTCTTGGCAAGATTCAGTTGACCATGTGGCGCTGGCGTTATGGATAGCGTAGCGGTGCGAAAGCCCCGGGTTCGATTCCGGGATTGGGCAAATTTTGTTAAATGTTATTTGTCGTATTGTAGTCACATGATACAGTCTGGTGCTACGGAAGAGAAGAGAGTGCAGTCGTACAGTTTTAGAGAACAACGCTACGGCAAAAATTAAGCTAAGCATGCATAGCCTAGCTAAACCTTACTTTCTCTTTCTCAACGTTATTTAAACGTAATAACGGACTTAAACAATTTAATGCTACGAAGTGCACAAAGATCGGTTTAATTTACCGAAGGTATCAAGCTTAAAATCCTTACACCTAAAATAACATTAAAAAAAGTTTTTGCCCAAGCCCGGACTCGAACCCGGGACTACCGACCTTTCGCACCGCAACGCCATCCATTACGCCAGCGCCACATGATGACGTGAATCTTGCCAAGAGTTAAAGGATTAAGAAAGGTAATAGAGGCTTGGGTCGTTTGCCTAACTTAAAGGGTGGAGGGCCTGAATCAACCCTTATTTTAGTGGTTAAGGAGGCCGCTCCGACCCCAAGTTCCCTATTTCAAATTACTTCTATACCCGTCCCATACACGACCTGTCATTCTCCAAAGGTACATAAAAGACACCCTGTTTATGGTAAATACACAAATAATACACTGATCCTGATAGCCCAGTAGTAATATACTGTAGTTACGTTTACTGTGAAATTCATACTCACAATAAGGTAGTGAATCAATAGTTCGTTACATCAATGGTTCTTCGTACATAGGTTACTACCGCATTGACACTTGGTGTTCGCAAAGCATATGGATTGCATTGCACTGCGCTATGCGATGAAAATCAGACATAAATAAACTTAAGAACAGCTCACACTATTTTAAGAAGATGAAGACGAAAAAATTCAAAATTCTACTGTCACTAAAACTGTTGCCAAAGAAGCTACATACGCGAAGGTGCAAATCGATAGTGACAGGCTATCTCCGGACTCGGAAGACAAAAGGTTTTGAACCCCATCATTAACTTTCCTTTAAATGGTCTTCCGTTATTTGCCATCCTCTACTTCAGACAAATATTCAAATAGGCCACGGCCTTTTCCTTACTACTCCTTGCTCGACTTCAATCACCATCATTCATTCCATTTCTTGTTAATTTCAGGCAAATGCTGGGACAGTATAATCTATTAGGCCACGGCCACTTCTTTCCAACTTCTTGCTCGATTTTAACCATTATCGATTTCATTTCTCATTAATTTCAGGCAAATGCTGGGACAGTATATTCTAATAGACCACCGTCGCTTCCTTCCAACTTCTTGCTAGATTTCAACCTTCCTCATTTATTTCGTTTCTCGTTAATTTTAGGCAAATGCTGGGACAGTATGATCTATTAGGCCACGGCCACTTCCTTCCAACTTCTTGCTCGATTTTAACCATTATCGACTTCATTTCTCATGAATTTCAGGCAAATGCTGGGACAGTATATTCTAATAGGCTTCGGCCACTTCCTTTAACTCTTTGCTCAAGGTTGCAGGTTTGAAACCTGGCGCAGTCAGCTGGCATTTGAGGGTGCGCAAATGCGAGGGAGCCGTGTCAGTAGATTTACTGGCACGTTAAAGATCACCTTCGGGGCAAAATTCCGGCACCCCGGCGTCTCTAAAAGCCAGTGTAGTTAAAAGGGACGTAAAACCAATAACATTATTATTATTACATTAACTCTTTGCTCGATTTCAACCATAATCATTTATTTCGTTTCTCGTTAATTTGAGGCAAATGCTGGGACAGTATATTCAAATAGGCCATCACCGCTTCCTTCCAACTCCTCGTCCGATTCCAATCAACTCCATTCATATCATGTCTCATTAACTTCTCTGATTAGGTTGGCGTCAGGAATGGCATCCGGTCGTAAAAGCCTTTTGACAAGTAGAAACTCAAGTCACCTCATCCACCACATCGTTTGAACTTAAATAGCCCAATAAAGGGCGGATATACTTACACACTTTAAATTACACATACGACTACCAAACTAATTTGGTCTATAATTGTTACCAATGGCCTGTTGTGTGGCGTAGTCTGTTAAGGTCTTACTTCCAGTGCGCCATGTTGTGAGATCGAATCCTGGCACATTTGGATGGCATGCTAGAAACTCTTGTCATTCAAATATCAGGAAGAATATCAAAACCTTGCGTCTTTCATCCCACAGCAGTTAAGGGGTATGTTAAACTCTAGCAATATTATTAATTGTTACCGGAGCTTGGAATTGAACAATGCTATGAATTGGGCTTGACATTTGTTGGGTTCGGGAATTGGTGACTGCGATTGATGGATTCGTTTCTACTTTTTCCAATAGTATCGGGGTAGTTTTGTGGCTAGCATTCTTCGCTGTCACCCCTGAGGCTCAGGTTCGATTCCCTGCTTTGTCAATTAATTTAGTTCTGGTCTAAGGATTGTAAAGGGGTACGTTCAGCCTCGTGGGTTCGATCCCCACCTCAGCCATCCTAGAAGTGGCTTTCCTTAGTTTCCCACGTCTAATCCAGGCAATGCTGGGTTTGTTCAATACTTAAAGCCTCGGCCACCTCCTTCCCAATCCTAGCACACATTAATGCATCTGTCTGATAAGCGGTAGACTATTATTGAGGTGACGGGGTATTTGTACTTGGGGGTAGGATTGGTAGGGAGACAACCTTAGTCTTATGTCAGACTTGGACCAGCAGTTGCTCTGTCGAGGCTCGGTGTACCCCACTCCAGATTTATAGGCAGAGCTGGGAATCGAACCCATTGCCTTTGTACCTCTAGACTCAGAATTAGAAAGGCAAACTATTTAAGGCATAATGGTAAGTTCCGCCAGATATATTCGAACACGACAAGTTTCCTGGAAGAGGAGCTCTGTTTGCCAAGTAACTAGAATTGTTCCTTTCATTAAGGGGCTTGCAACATCGCGGTCATCAGCTGCATGTACGTGTCTATGTAGAATTTGTCTGATAACCTGTATTATTGTAGTGAGTGTGTGATTTAAATTTCTTGGACGTGTGTTTCCGCTCGCCCGATTAACGGTGCTGGCCCTTGGAAATGACTGACTGAGTCGGCTGTACTTGATTCTGACCGAGGGACTCATCGTGAAGAACATATAAAGAAACTGTACAGAAAAGCCACCAGCGTATGTTATCTTGATGTACATCTCATGGAAAAACATTGTTTTTCAATTCGTCGTTGTGCTATAGAAAGCTACAATTGCAATAATATTTACATTAATTCACCTGGTGAAAGTAGTTTGGCGTAAATCTTTCTCCTGGCATCACTTCTACTAGACAACTACTTCGACTTCTCAAAGCTGTTATTTAGATACTTTTTTAGGGTCTAAGGGTACCTACTGAGATTTCAGTCCAAAATGTGCTGGGTTCGATTCCAGGCTCTAGGAAGGAATATAATTCATTCTGGTCTGAGTGTTGGGGCGGAGTACACTCAGCCTCGTGAGGATATTTGAGAAAAGGTGGGTTTGTTCCCCCATCTCAGCCATCCTATAAGAGGTTTCCCACTTCGTCTCCAGGCAACAACTGCCTCGACACCCTAAATGCAGCGGGATAGGAAGAGTGGAAGACAGAACATATGAAAAAAATGGGGCCAGTAAGGGAAGCATTGCTGAGCTCAGCTGGAGCCCTGCGATTGCCATCTAGTTGTGAGCCCCTGATGTGGAAACATTAGCCAAAGTACTGACCTGGTATACCGTTGCTACTAGTTGTGAGCCCCTGATGTGGAAACATTAGCCAAAGTACTGACCTGGTATACCGTTGCTACTAGTTGTGAGCCCCTGATGTGGAAACATTAGCCAAAGTACTGACCTGGTATACCGTTGCTACTAGTTGTGAGCCCCTGATGTGGAAACATTAGCCAAAGTACTTACCTGGTATAGCGTTGCTCACGATTCACTCACCTGCATGCTTTTCTACATGATTTATTTAAAATGTACACTATTTTCAGTATTTTTTCCTGAAGACGTCACAAACACCCAGTCCCCAAGCCAGGGGAATTAACCATAAGAGATAAAAATCCTCTCGACCTGGCCGGGAATCGAACTGAGGACCCTTCGGGTTACCAATTTGCCACGGGGCAGGACTCTTTTCTTGTCATACAAAAAAGTAATAATAATGTTATTGATTTTATGTTACCGGCTTTTAGAGATGCCAGGGTGCAGGAATTTTGCCCCGAATGGGATCTTTAACGTAAATCTACTGACACAGCTCCCTCGCACTTGCACACTCTCAAATGCCAACTGACTGCGCCAGGATTCGATCCTGCAACCTTGGGCACCACAGGCAAGAACGTTACCACTGAGCCACGCAGCCAGCCCCAGTCATGTCATCCAAAAAGAAAAGGTTTTTGTTGTAGTTTCATTTAGGGCCTTGGACATCAGGGTAATTATTTCAGCCCTGTGTGACTATGGGTGTGTGTTGAGCTCGTCTGGTAACCTGTGCTTCTGAGGTGACTGTAATAGTATGTGTAACTGCAATGATTAGTGTGGGCGATGTGGTAGGTGAACCGCGACTTGAAATAAGGTACTATCCTGCTATATGCTTGTAGAAGAAGATTCTTGCAAATATTTGGGCGTTAACGTAAGGAATGATATTATGAAATGGAGTACTCATGTAGGATGTGTAGTTTCTAAAGCTTACAAATCTGTGCACTGTGTAATAAAAGGAAGTAATACCTCTGCTAAAGAATTAGGATATTTGTCACTTGTAAGACCTGTTCTGGAATACGCTTCGGCGGTTTGGGATCCATATCAAGTAGGTCTCATCAATGAGTTGGAAATTGTACAAAGAAAGGCCGCTAGATTTGTGCTCAGTGACTTTAATCCCAGGAGCAGTGTGAGCCGTATGTTAAAGAAACTTGGGTGGGAATCACTGGAGGCTAGGCGGATGAAGTCTAGACTCTGCGCTATGTACAACACGTATACAAATCAACCAGCATGGGGTGAGCTTAGCAAACGATTGGGAAAGCCCACTTACATGGGTAGGAGCGATCATCCTTTCAAACTTAAGGGCCGACCACAGCGTACAATTTATGGTAAATATTATTTCGTTAACCGTGTCATTGATAACTGGCACGGTCTACCTGCCGCAGTCTTAGAGCCTTTTCCCAAACATATAGGTGTGTTTAAGAAAAGACTGACGATTTGTGCAAATACTCCAGTTTAATTGTTATTGAATTGTTATGCATAATTATGTATTTGTATACCCAATTTGCCACCGGGGAACACACCCCCAATTGCAAATGAATGAATCTACCTGGAGGGGGTGTGGAAATACCTGGGGAAAACCACACTCAGGATAGTCACTGTCAGCACCGAGATTCGAACCTTCGATCTCCGGTCTTACTGCAGTTCCCCATTGTGGTCGTGTTGAGGGATTCAACGCGCACGGCTACGCTGTGGGGTATTTCGTAACAAAGCCGCTTCTTGGTATAGTGGTCAGCGCTCTTGGATGCAATTCCAGTAGTCCCGGTTTTGATTCCCAGTTCTGTCAAGATATACGATTCCTGTCTGAGGTCTGGAACGGTGTACACTCAGGAACTAAAAATGAGGAGTGTTACCACAGCTACATTCTTAGACGTGATTTTCAGCGATTCATCTCTTCTACTGCAGGTGAATTCTTGGATGGTAATTTGCGGTCACCTCTTTCAGTTACAATACACACATTACCACAGACAGTGACTTTAATCCCAGAAGCAGTGTGACCCGTATGTTAAAGAAACTTGGGTGGGGATCACTTGTGGCTAGGAGGATGAAATCTAGACTCTGCGCTATGTACAACACATATACAAATCAACCAGCATGGGGTGAGCAAAGGAAATGTATGGGAAAGCCCAGTTACAAGAGTAGGAGTGATCATTCATTCAAAGTTAAGGGCCGACCACAGCGTACAAATAATGGTAAATATTTTTTCGTAAATCGCGCCATTGATAACTGGAACTCTCTACCTGCCGCAGTCTTAGAGACTTTCCCCAAACATATAGGTGTGTTTAAGAAAAGACTGACGATTTGTGTAAATACTCTAGTTTAATTGTTATTGAATTGTTACGCATAATTGTATATTTGTTATGTATACACAACAAAAGTTTGGTGCTTTTCAGTCGGTCAACACGAATGTACCCAAAAGAGTTGCGTAATTCCCTAATCCTGAAAAACATTACATGTTATTAATAAATACACTTTTTCAGGGTTAGGGTATTACCCAACTCTTTTGGGTACATTCGTGTTGACCGACTGAAAAGCACTAAACTTTTGTTTACCAAGACAACACTGAAAAATGGTTTCAAACCCCATAATGTATGTATACACATTTTGCCACTGGGGGACAAACCCCCAATTGCAAATAAATAAATAAATAAATGAATGAATGAATGAATAACAACATAGGTTGTCAAGCACACTCTACTCACACCAAAGTGCACAGCGATAACGACCACCATGTTGCAAGTCCCTAAATGAATCAACTCATGATCCATTGTACAATATGTGAGGGAAGACACATATTCTCAAATCTCCGGGGGTACTAATGCCTACCCAAGGCGCAGTGGGGTGCCTGGAAGGAGCACTGGTATAACCACGATGTCCCAAGCACGTGCTCTGCTCCCCTCCTCGTAGGCAATGCTGCACAACACGGAGCTGACAAAGAGTTGTAAGACGCTCAATATCTCAGAAGCGGGCTCATGTTTGCTCTCTCTAGATTGCCAATAACTTCATCAAACACCCCCATTACAGCGCTGCCGGCGTATTTCTTCTGCCTGTGAATACTGGGCATGGTATATTGGCAATAATAATAATAATAATAACTTGGAGACTTGTGCGAGAAATCTCGTATGTGCAATTGTGCATGGACCATGCACCAGGCTTCTTGTTTATTTCTTCAAAGGCACGTTTTAAACAAATTGTTGATATTTATGAAATCAGAGAGCAATTCACGAACTGTTCCTTTTGAATGCCCTATCGACTACTTGTGAGCGCCCCATGTGTACAAAACCACCCACCCGGCGAGACTGTTATGCCAGGGGTTATCGTCTTGTTTATTTGTTTAAACGCAGCTCTTAAATAAATATATTTCCGTTGACTTTTCAAGAAATGCAACATTTTCCCTGTACTATTAAACAACTTGGAAGATTTTGGCACAAACCGCACCTTCTAGCTCCCTCCGCTTTAAGAGCTTCAGTTTTGTGAAACACACACCTTAGTGTTTTATATACCAGGTGAATCAGCTGCCCCTACCGACAGTATTGGCTACACTGGCTAAAGCGCAGCGTTAGGCCATGGGGCCAAGCTCTCTGCTGACTCGGTAGACGCGTGGGTTCGAGCCCCACCATCGGCCTTCCTTGAAATGATTTTCCGTGGTTTCCCATTTTCAACACCAGGCAAATGCTGGGACGGTACCTTCGGACAGGCCACGGCCGCTTCCATCCACATCTTTGCCCAGTTTCATTCATCTTCATCCATTCCATCTCTCATCACGACGCGCAGGTCGCCCACAGGCGTCTACTAGAAAGACCTGCACTCGGCCTCTCAGGAGGCCCCCCGACCAAAAAAAAAAAGCTGCCCCTAATAATATTGTTTTATGCAGCCCAACTAGCGTTGTTATCAGGATGGTCAGTATTTCTCTGCTGCATCTCGCATGGTATACTACTAATGCACTGCAAGCATATCCTGCAAACGATATTGAAAACTATTCGTTTTCCCTCGATGCGACTACAGACTATTCCTGATAACACGCGTTCGTTGGGCTGCATAAAACAATATTATTAGGGGCAGCTGATTCACCTGGTATATGATGTTCTTTGTCCTAGCCATTTCCTTCATTTGGGCGCCAGTTTCTCCTGTTCTGGCTCTCCACTTGATCCAGTTGGGCTTGCTGCTGGTCTCCATTAATTAGGGACATGCATGCTTTTGTCGGGTCTTCCTTGACGATTCAGTTCTGCTGTCATCTCTATTGCCTTCCTAGTCATGTAGTCTTCTGGTCTTGTCATGACATGGCTATAGGTATACCACCTAAGCCTGCTCTCAGATATTATTATTATTATTATATTATTATTATTATTATTATTATTATGATTATTATTATTATTATTACTGACAGTGGTAGCTACGCTCGCTAATGCACGGCGCTAGGCCATGGGGCCAAGCTATCTGCGGAATTGATAGACGTGGGTTTGAGACCCACCGTTGGACGTCCTTGAAATGGTTTTCCGTGGTTTCCCATTTTCAACTCCAGGCATATGCTGGGACAGTACCTTCTGATAGGTCACGGCAGCTTGCTTCCACATCCATGCCCAGTTTCCTTCGTCTTCGTGCAGTTCATCTCTCAATAACTCCTCTCATGAGGTTGGCGTTAGGGAGGGCATCCGTCTGTAAAACCCACACGCCACATAGGCTTTCATCGCCTCTCATCCCCGACCCCGTTGGAAACGTGAATAATAATGGATTGACATACATTGTTATTATTATCATCATCATCATCATCATCATTATTATTATTATTATTATTATTATTATTATTATTATTATTATAAACTAAACTAATAATGTTATTAAAACAATAATAATTACATAGCTACATTTTACTCCTCACTAGGGAGGGTCGTGATGGTCTAGTTGCGTGTCTGCCTATGAGCCAGACAACCTCATGGTGTAGTTGCTAGCATTCTTGCCTGTGGCCTCTGGGGTCGGAGTGCGATTCCTGGCTCTCTCAAGTTATTGAATTCTGGTCTGATGATTGCAACGGGGATGCTTGAGTCGAAGCTCTGTGTACCTAAGCGGATGGTCCATGAGGAGCGGGGGTTACCAGTCCGTGCGTAGGACAAAACCAAATACATTGGTCGGTCAGTTTATACGCACGCTATGCCACTTTTATATTTAAAACCAATGAATTTTTAATATTTAACTGTCAATATCCCAAGCTGTTAGTATTGGACTTTATCATGCAAACCAATATCAGACTGGCACATTGGTGGCCGGTGAGCATATTTCCAGGAGGGACACAGCAAGAAAATCGTTATTTGCCACCAACAGGTGCAATCACCAACCGTGGGGATGTTGTTGTTATTTCTTTTAAGGGATTTGGGATATCTTGTCCATCACCCCCGTGTATTTGGGTGTGTGCCCGATAACCTGTGTTTCTATGATGACTGTTGGAGAGTGTGTAACTGTTAGTCTATCATCAGGGTTGGGAATGGTGTAGGTTCCCGGGATTTGAAGTAAAGTACTATCCCGGCATCGTCCTGGAGGGAGTGTGGGAAACCACATGTAAGGATAGCCAGGATTCGAACCTCCAATCTCTGGACTTACTGCAGCTCCCCTTCGCGGTCGTGGTGAGCGATTTAACGCGCACGGCTTCGCCGCGGGGTGGTAGTAGAGAACTTTGCTAATATTTGTTACTTCATGTAAGGGCTTGAGGACATCTTGGGCATCAGTCCCGTGTTGCTCACTAGAGTGTGTATTGAAGTTGCAGTTTGCCCTGCAGGCTTGAGGTGGAGTTTCATAGGGTTCGTACAAAACTTCCCTTAAAGCAGTGTTGTTGCTGTTGCTTCAATTCGGGATCGAGGAGCGACATTTGTCGTTTGTGTAAGTGAAATCTGTCTGATAATCGGATTAGACTTGGCAAAGTTCACAGAAACTTTTAACTGATCATAGTTAAACGGTAAAATATTTCTAGTAAATTAATATAGGTTAAGAAACAAATACCACGATTATGTTACTGAAGAGTGAAAGAAAATTTACAAAACAATAAGATAACACCAGTTAGAGCAACACTACAATTCACAGTCTCACGGCCCTCAAACAAACACTCGGCTTCCAGGCAACCGCAAACTATTCACCGTGTGCCTTAGGTTGAAATTCGACGTTCCTGTGTCCTGAGAACTACGTCCACTACACATGAAAATGTCAGAGTAAAAACTGTTTAATTACTCACTCACGCGCATGATCCCACGGGGGCCACATACCCGTCTCGTTGGGTAGTGGTTAGCATTCTTGGCTATCACTGCGGAGGCCCGAGTTCGATTCCCGGCTCTGCCAAGAAGTGTAATTCTGGCCTGAGAGCTGGAACGGGGTACACTCAGCCAAGTGGGACAAAAACTGAGAAGTGACGGGTTTGATTCCTACCTCAGTCATTCTGGAAGTGGTTTTCCGTGGTTTCCCACTTCAACTCCAAGAAAATGCTGGGATGGTACCTAACTTAAGACCAACTACACAAATCCTACCTCAATTACACCCTCTGTCTGAAAAGTACGGTGAATGGGTCAATGTTACGAACGGATTATTGGGTTACCTGAAACAGCAGTTACTATCCTTCGAAGTAATCCCCGTGGATAGTTATGCACTTCTTAGAACGGCAGTACAAGTCCTTTCTTGAAACTCCTGGCATAGTCTTCCTGAGGGATAGACTTCAGTTGGGTCGTCACATTACGTTGGATGTCCGAAATGTCCGAAAACCTCTGGCCCTTCCGGGCTTTTCGGCGACCCTGGACCCCGATACTCCATACTTTGAAGCGTGCCTTCGAGGTCGTACCTCAGGCACCAGGTCTCGTCACCCGTGACGATGGTTTTCAGGACCATTCCATTCCACGGAACATTTACCCTTCTCATTGCCACCCGTCGAACAGGTGTGCACGTTAGGTTGCATAAATTCACCCTTCTCACTGCCGCCCGTCTATCAGGTGTGCAAGGCAGGTTGCATAAATTCATGCTTCTCTCTTGCTTTCAATTTAGAATTTCGACGACCCAAACTGAATGTTATTCCTAAAGAAGACCATGCCAGGAGTTTCCAGGACTTGTTCAGTCGTTCTCAGAAGGGCATAACCATCCACGGGGATTACTTCGAAGGACAGTAACTGCAGTTTCAGATAAGTCAATAATCCGTTTGTAAGATAGCCCATTCACCGAACTTTTCAGACGGAGGGTGTACAAATACAAACACTAGTGTCAATTCAATGGCACACGTCATCAGACAAATTCTACAAACATCCAAGTATATGGTGCTAAATGACCACGATGTCCTAAAGCCCCTAAAATGAATCAACTACAACAACAGCAGAAACGTACTAAAATGCAAAACACGGTTGTCTCCCTATGCATTGATATGAAGTACGTCATACCTCTTATAAGTTATCCGTATTGACATATAAATTAAAATACCTATGAATAAGTTAAATACATTTATTCCACCCAAGCCAATGCATACATAGCATGGTACTAGCGGCTTCGGTGGCGTAGTTGGTAGCATGCTGAACTGCTGTGCCCAAGATCGCGGGTTCAAACCCGGCCGAAGTAGTTGGATTTTTTAAGAGCTTTAATAATCCTACAGTATGCCTTCCTTCGGAGGTGAAGTAAAGCTGGCGGTTCCATGTCATAGATTTATGGCATGTAAAAGATCCTTCCACATACTAAACTTGTGTGAAGCTAAATTGTTAGGTTAGATTTCGTCGGAACGCTCTATCGAAGTTCCAACGTTCACCACTAGGTATCATTGATATCTGGTGGTGAAAGTTGGAACTACTTGAAATTGAACGGAACTTGTAGCTCACCCTAAGGGTGTCCGCTGGAAGCAGCTACAGACTCTGGCGAGCCGAACATGTCCTTGGACACTCCCGGCACTAAAAGCCATACGATAAATAAATAGTACAGTAATAGTTTCGGTTAACTTGTAACCATCCTCAGCTAAAATCAAATTATAATAACTTTAAATTAAGAGCATCAATATAATCTAAATATTAACTTTGCAGGATCGAACCCTGACGTAGTTAGTTGTCATTTTAGCGTGTGCAAATGTGAGGTAGCCGTGTCAATAGATTTACTGGCACGATAAAGATCCCCTTCGGGGCGGAATACCGGCACTCTGGCGTCTCTAAAAGCCGCAGTAGTTAAAATGGACGTAATACAAATTATTATTATTATTATTATTGTTATTATTATTATTATTATTATTATTACTATTAAACATTAACAATCTATAAATACAATTAAGCACGAAAAAAACACTATAAACAATTTTAGTACCCGTTGAATAACCCTCCAAGTATTAACTGAAATCTGTTTAAAATAATGCTCTCTCGGCTAGTCAGTTAGACAGCCCTGGTTACGTTTGCAGACCCTCTATTGCCTACAGCAAATAAAACTTTCCTTATTATGACAACAGTATGTTCTTCTGCACAATGAAAACACTCTCGTCCAGGGGCTGCCTTGGTTCGCTGGGTTAGGCCAACTTCTATCCAGTTTGCTGGCCATGAGGCGCAACGCACTCAGCGATATAGATGGGAGAAGAATTATTTTGTGGTACTTTTTTAAATTAATTTAACAATGAGCTGGAAAGAGCTCCAGTGGAAAGTTTGTTTCCATCGAGTAAACATTAGCAATTAACACAATAACACACCACGTCTGTTTTGTCAGTATGATGGTGAATGCAAAGTGAAATTCGTATTTTTGGGAGAAGAGGTAGATATTCAAAGAGATAACATAAACTTGTAATGTTAAATTGATGAAGACAATAAATTGCAATGGCTGAGTAAGATACTTGTGGCAAGAAGCAATCATAAATCGTCAGACCTCATTTTTAATTGGAATCCAGGCCATTTGACGTGGCTTCATTCCAAAAATAAAAAAATCTCTACCAAGTTTAAATACAGTATTCATTGTTCACACTTATTTTTTACCATTTCCCAAAGTCCTTAATCGAAATGAAATTCAGATTATAACTGAATATTTACTAAATATAACTTCTATTATCCCCCACAGCTGAGGTGCATGAGGTCAAGCTATCGCCAGACTCGGTAGATGACTAGGTTCTAACCCCACCGTCAGCCATCCTTGAAATGGATTTCCCATTTCCAACTCGAAATAGATGCCACGGCCGTTTCCTTTCCCACTTTCTTATGTCTTAATTTGCATAATCTTAACTCGTCACACACAAAAACATCTACGTCATGTAATCAAATAATTTAAAAAAAATGACAAAACTCAATGTAAAATATATCCATAATGATTTCCTCAATAGCTTTGAGGTACTCCGCCTAAGATCCATGTTTAATGTTTTAATTCGCCACCCTAATTTTATTATTACAGGACCACATATCTACAATGAAATATTTCACTTAGTCACCATGTTGGATTAGTGACACTTATTGAAATTTGAATGGCACCGTTCGAATTGCACGGGGTAGTAGTAACTCTTTACCGCGTTTCCTCATTACTCATTTCCAGTCAATGAGAATTTATCCTAATTAGACAGCACTGAACGAAGTGCAACTTAAAATGTTCAGTACAAATTGCTATAATTAATCCAAAAAAGGGGGGTGCTGGATATAAAAATATACCGGAACCTATATATCTTGGATGTCGATATGACTGATGGTTCCAATCCCGGTGAGTTTGTTTCACTGCAGGAAGAGAGTTAGAAGTATAGAACTTCCACTTTGTTTCGATCGTTTAGACGCCGAGTGATGTGCCACTTTCGCTTCCCTATGCATAACAAACTTCCAACTTAGTAGTCAGGTAATGGGGCAAATGAAAACTGTGTACTACAATTTTCCTTGCCAGTAATTAAACAACTTGTTGTTTTAAGAAAAATAAACGTTGTAAAATGCATTTAGAATTACATGATCTGTAATTGTATAATGTGGCTATTCATTATGCATACATGTTGTGAAACACCAGCTAACGTTGTGGCACTCTGTAATATTCCTTGTTTATAAATGTTGCATATTTTCCCGTTATTTTGCTGAAAATTATGTTTAAGAATTATCTAAAATTGTGAAAAAGACAGTGCTTCGCCAAATGGTAGGATCTACAGTATTTAACTGTAAACACGTCATATACTTTTGACAAAATTGGTCTTTCCTCCAAACAATTTTACTCTCTAGTAGGCGTACAGCTTTCTATATTTAGTTTTCTGCAATCTCCTCTTAAATTACTGACCAAAATGTTTGTAAAGAAAGATAATCACTCACTCCATTAAAAGGTTTTGGTGTCACCGTGGAGGCCCGGGTTCGTTTTCCGGCTCTGCCAAGAAATTTAATTCTGGTCTGAGGGCTGGAACGGTGGTACACTCAGCCTCGTGAGGCAAAACTGAGAAGAGGCGGGTTCGTTTACTACCTCAGCCATCCTGGAAGTGGTTTTCCGTGGTTTCTCACTTCCTCTCCAGACGAATCCCGGGATGGTACCTAACGTAAGGCCACGGCCGCTTCCTTACCAAATCCTACCTCAATTACAAATACACACACTAGCACATACAGTACATCACAGTGACACAGGTCTTCAAACAAATTCCACACACACCCGAGTACACGGGGCTACATGACCATGATATCTCAAAGAATCAACAACAAGAACATCAAAAATTTTTGGTCCTAAAACGTCTCTATAATTCAGGCAAAATGAGACTCATTTGCGAAATTGAGGGAATAAACCACCTCATTTCAGTGATTACACTACGTAGACCAGGGTGAAGATGTAAATGAGCATTCTTTATGTCACCAGCTGCATGGTATATTAACGTAATTTAATTTAAGTTTTGCATATGTTTCTTGCTTCTCAAAACTAGACAAGGCTAGATTATGAGAACCAAATGCCGCTTTTGTGCAATACGTGAAGTAAGTATTTAGTCATAAAATAATTATTGGTTCAATATACTATCCATATTAATGAAGAAAATGTGTGTTCTTTGTAAATGTGATACAAATCGTAGCCTTCTTCAACGGTCGCATTTTCGTACTAAAACAGCCCAAACTAATCCATAATGCACCGATATAATGCAACTGCATGTAATATTCTTACATATACCACTTACCACCTCGTGGTGTAGTGTCTGGCGTTCTTGGTTGGCACACCGGAGGTTCGCCTCCCTGCCAAGAAATTTTAATTCTGGTCTTAGGGCTGAAACGGGGAACACTCAGCCACGTGAGGCAAACCTGAGACGAGGAGGATTCGATTCCCACCTCAGCCTTCCTGGAAGTGTTTTTCCGTGGTTTTCCACTTATACTCCAGGCAAATGCTGAGATGGTTCTTATATTTAGGCCACTGCTGTCACCTTCTCAATCATATCCCCTCTTATACAAATACACACACTAGTTCAGCCATTACAATAACACAGGTTATAACACAAATTCCACACACACACACACACACACAAATACACAGGACTATATAGCCCCCTAAAATGGTTCTTAACTTTAGGCCACTGCCGTCACCTTCCAAATCATATCCCCTATTATTCAAATACACACACTAGTTCAGCCATTACAATTACACAGGTTTTAACACAAATTCCGCACAAACACACACCCAAATACACAGGGCTATATAGCCCCTAAAATGTCTCAGGCCCTAGAATAAATAAAAACTAAACACTATTACGGTCCAAGAGGTGTAAGAAAGATTGATGTTTGAAAATGCAAACCACTTTGTACTACTGTATTTGTTGGGTTATTTTCTGTTGTAAAATTTTATTAACAATTCTTTAAGGAGGCGCATGTCCTTAATAGTACATTATGCAACGAGCCTATAATGGCAAAAATTAAGACACGAGTATGTTTATAAAACGAGCGTAGCGAGTTTTACAATTTCCATACGAGTGCCTTAATTACCATTATAGGCGAGTTGCATACGACTCTTTATGTTCGACGATAATTATAACTTTATTATATGTTTTAACATAAATATTCATAAATATCTGTGGGATTCAGTAACTTCAGTTAGTGATCAGAGCGCGTTGGGTGGTTTGCTGACTGAACAGAGTGTGCATGCGTGGGTCAAAGAATTTCGAAAGCAGAGACCATTTACTTTGCTTGGCGATGCTATTGTTTACAGCCTGCATGATGTCTAGTGCCGATCAGTACTAGCATTCACTAATATTGTCACCGAAGTCGTTTGAAAGCAATGCGCCTTGTAGAAATTTGGGTTGGGGATATTAAGGTACAGTGCTATTTCATGTCTCATATTCGCCAGTTTGTTTACGCGAACATATGGGACGGTGCACTTTCCATGTCGGTAATTTATGTAGAAGGATGCTGTGTTGCTAACTTCTGGACGTAGATTTATAAATTTCTTGCATATGTCATAGTATTTTCTTGTTACCGTAAAGGAGGGGCCGATAACCTAGATGTTAGGCCCCTTAAAACAACAATTTCATCATCATCATCATTACCGTAAAGGTTCATGCTGATTTTGTCTTTGTGTTTGGGATTGTAACTACAATGGTTGATCCGATATCCAATTTGAACTTTCAATCATGTAATTCATGTCCGACATGTTGGAGTTTGAGCGCATGTGCGAAGCTATCCTTACCTAATTGGTCAATGAATGAGCTCTAATTGGCTGGAGGAACTGTTTCATAATGAGGCATAGTACTATAATGACCCTCATTATGATAGTTTTCTGACATATAATATTTACATTTCGACATCGTCAAGCATAAAATTCCTACGAGAAGTCTACCCTCTATTGTTCATTTCATAAGTCGAACACTTAAAAATAGAACCTCAACCCGAAATAACCTCGGACGGATCAATAATTGGAGTGAAAGTCAAATGGAGGCTAGTGGACCAGAAGTTTGATATGCATAGAGGTCGATGCTATTTTGAATCGTGAAAGCTCTATAGTCCACCACTTCTGGAGCCCACGCTCCCAGAGACTACTTTCCGTTCTATGAGGAAACCGCTCCATTTTTTTCCCGCCTGTTGGGATGCGTTAATGCCATCTGTACTGTAACACTTGCGTGTACCAATCACCATTACATGAGTTCACCTCTGTACACTTCAATGAAAGAATTCCCCAGATATCGCGTGCCCAGCCTCTCTATAACTAGGAAATTGCTTGTTGACCAAAGCATTAACGTAACACTGGTCAACTAAACAACTGGCCTCCTTGGTCCACGAGTACATTCGGTCACAAGGTTGAGTGGATCTAATGTAATTTACGGCAACTTGCAGTGACTATACCAAGAAAGATACTTTCCAAGGATATTCAAAACAATATCCTGGGAAATGCTGGGATGGTAATTCATCCAAAAATCTGGGATACCTTTTCCTACGACAGATTGTTGTTGTTAATTCATTTAGGGACTTTGCGACATCGTGGTCAAGTAGTTCTGTGAACTTGGGTGTGTGTATAAATTGTCTGATAGCCTGTGTTACTGTTGTGTTTGTAGTAGTGTATGTATTTGTAATTCAGGTGAGGTTTGGGAAGGAGGAGACCGTGGCCTTAGCTTAGGAACCATCCTGGCATTTGCCTGGAGTACAAATGAGAAACCACGGAAAACGACTCCCAGGAGGGCTGAGGTGGGAATCAAACCCATTTCCTCTCAGGCCCAGACCGGAATTGAATTTCTTGGCAGATCCGGGAATCGAGCCCTTTCCTACAAAACGCCGTGGCGCTACAGTCCATGAAGGGCCCAGGGCTACCAAGCGACCGCTGCCCAGCCATTTGGCCTGCAGATTATGGGGTGACGCGTGGCCAGCACATCGGGTCCTTTCGGCCGTTTGTCTTAGTCTCCACGACTACTCAATTGTAGGCCTACTCAATTGTTCTCACGAGGCTTAAAGCACCCTGTTCCAACCCCCACGTCAGTGAATCGAACCCGGGTCCTCTGGTTGCGAGGAGAGGTTGCCTACCCCCACACTCTTCCCAAACCCATTAGCATAAGCTGACTGGAATCTCTGAGTTTTATCCAATTAGCGCACATCGAACATCCCGCCACTGTCAGTGTCGGGACTCGAACAATTAATCTTTGGACTTACTGCAGCTCCCCATTGCAGTCTCCATGCCGTGGGGTGGTAAGGAGCTGAAAAGCGAGTCTTCTTATAGAAACCTTTGGCACACTGTCCTACAGTCACCCCTAATCTGCTTGCTGGATGTTGGCACTTGTTAATCATTAGAAGTTCACTCTTTACCTTACCTTACCTAGATGGCCACTCAAACCTAAGCAGGTTTTTGGCCTCGCCAACAGCACGGCGCCATCTTTCTCGATCATCCATTATGTCCTCCGTGACTCCGATTTTTCTCATATCTTTTTGGACTTGGTCCCACCAGCGAAGTCTCGGTCGTCCCAATGGTCGCCTTCCTCTGGGTACACCTTCCAAAACTGCTCTTAAATTCAATTCTCTACTTCTTCTCTGTACATGACCGGCCCAGCGCTGTCTTTGGCTTTTGGCACGGGCCACGATATCCGGTTCTTTGTAGAGATCCAGAAATTCCTTATTTGTTCTAATTCTCCACTGGCCATTTTCTACTATCGGTCCGAAAATGCGTCGTAGTATTCTATTTTCAAAAGTTACTAATTTCCTTTCAGTTTGCTTGGACAATACCCAGGTTTCTGAGCCGTACGTGACAACAGGAAGTATAATGCTTTTATAAATTCTCACTTTAGTTTTTCTAGATATAATTTTACTCTTTAAGAGATTTTGCAGAGACCAGTAGCTTTTGTTGCCACTGAGAATTCTTGATTTTATTTCTGTTTCTTCCATATTATTCTGGTCTATGATAATCCCCAGATATTTGAACTCAGTACATCTGTGAAAAGCGTATGAAGCAACAGTTAAGGGGTATTGTACTTGTGCTGCATTCCTTCCTACAACTAGATATTTTGCTTTTTGTTCATTTATCATTAGACCTACCTCCTTGGCTTCTTCAATAAGGGTTTCTGTGAGTATTTTTAGATCGTATTCGCTTTCTGCCATGAGTGTTATGTCATCAGCATAAGCTAATATGTTTATTTTGTTTCTCACTTCAAGGCCTGGGTGGAGCTGGTTTACTCGTTTCAATGTTTCTTCTAAAGCTAAATTAAATAATAAAGGCGAGAGTCCATCTCCCTGTCTTACTCCAGTGTTGACATTAAATTCTTCGGTATATTCATTATTGATTCTAATTTTGCATTTGGACCCTTCTGTGCACAGTTTTGCCATACTGATAAGTTTTTCTGGTATTCCATTCCGCTGCATGTATTTCCACATTTGTTTCCTATTGACACTATCGTATGCCTTGTTGAAATCTACAAAAAAAAGATTGGCTGTTTTGTTAAACTCCCAATATTTGGATATTACTTGCTTTAAGACAAAAATTTGGTCTGTTGTAGATCTTTGGCTTCTAAATCCTGCTTGGTGATCTCCAAGAATTTCTTCTGCATAGCATGCTAGTCTGTTGTTGATTATTCTTGAGAATACTTTATGTGCGCTGCTTATTAATTATAACCCTCTGTAATTATTGCACTCAAATTTATCTCCCTTTTTGTGAATCGGAACTACTACTGGCATCTTCCATTCTACTGGGATTTCTTCCTTCTCCCAGATTTCTACAATTAACTTATGTAACCTTTTTAGCAAAGGGCTTCCACCTGCTTTAAGAAGTTCTGCTATTATGTTATCCTCTCCAGGGGCTTTATTGTTTTTTAAACTTTTAACTCTCTTTTCAACTTCTTCATAGGTAGAAGGGTTAATCTTTGGCTGGACATTTAGGTATAATTCCTCTTCAATGTTTGTTGCCACTTCTTCACAATTTAAGAGGTCTTCAAAGTAGTTTTTCCAAGTTGCTAGCACTTCTGTTTGGTTGCAAACAACATTGCCATTCCTATCTTTTACCCCTACTGATCTTGCCTTGTACCCTTGTTTAAAATATCTGACAAAGCGAAAAAATTATCTTGTATTATTTTTGTTGCCATCTTCTTCTTCTTTTCTTAGCTGATCTTTCACAAAGTTCCGTTTAGCTGCTCGTAATGTTTTGTTAGTCTCCCTATTTATCTGTTTGTAATTTTGTTTGTTGGTTAGAGTTTGTTTGGTAAGCATCAACTTTTTTGCTCTTATTCTATCGTCTATTGATCTTTGGCAATCCTCATTAAACCAAGGTTTTTTCTCCTTTGTACTCTCTCGATAGGCTAGAGCTTCTTCGGCGATTGTTGTGATAGAATCCTTTATTTTTTGCCAGTTTCCCTCTACCGTTTGCTCTGATTCTTGTTGATCTAAGATTTGGAATCTGTTGGTTAGCATCAGTTTAAAATCATTTTTTATGGATTGATCAATAAGCCTTTTGATATTAATTTTTGGAGCTGTAGTTTGTTTCACTCTTTTGACTATACATAGTTTTTGTCTAAGTTTGAAAATGACTAGGTAGTGATCTGTTCCACATTCTGCACCTCTCCTGCTTCTTACATCTACGATGCTACTTTTGTGTCTACTTTCCACGAAAACATGGTCAATTTGATTTTTTGTTATGCCATTAGGAGATACCCAAGTTGCTTTATGAATATCTTTTCGAGGGAAGTGAGTGGACATAATTTTAAGGTTTTTGGCACTAGCAAAGCTGATTAGCCTTTGTCCATTATCATTGGAGATAGCATGAAGGCTGTTGTCTCCTGTGTACTGTTTCCATATTTCTTCATTACCAACTTTTGCATTTGCATCTACCAAAAACAATTTTATGTCATAGCTGGGTAGGGTTGTCATCAGTTGGTTTAAACTATCATAGAAAGAGTCTTTAACACCGTCCTCGGCATCCTCAGTGGGTGCATAAAAACATACTATAGAAATATTATGAAACTTTCCTTTTAATCGCATGTAGCACATTCTTTCATTGACTGGGTCAAACGTAATTAAGGTGTTTAAAAATTTCTTGGCTATGGCAACTCCTACACCCGCATGGTAACTTCCATTATCACAGCCACTATAGTACAGGGTATAGCTATTGGAGTTAATTTGGCCATTTAATGGCCATCTTGTCTCTTGTAGACCAACTAGATCTATGTTATACTTTTCTAGTTCCTTGGTAAATAAATCCAATTTTCCTGGTGTTGCCAGAGTTCTTACATTCCATCTCAAATCCGTAATACCAAGCTTAGGTCTGTTTCCATTATTTCCATCCGAGTCCGAGGAATACTGTTGGCGTTTCTGAACAAGAAGATTTTTTACAGGGTAAGGTTGTTAGCCTTACGCCTAACCCCCAACCTGGAGGACCAGCGTATCCCTTCTAGTCTGGCTCCTACCTCACGAAGACCTGTCCGGCATGGAAGGCCCTACCAGTAGCTAAGCTACCGCCGGCATAGCTCTCGAGGTTGTCAGAGCACGCAAGCCCCACCGCCACTTCAAGGCAAGGATACCATCGGGGGGAGAAGTTCACTCTTTACGCGCAAAAAAATCTCACGTTCAACATTTCTGTGCTGTTCCTGCGTTTTATTTTAACACTCTTTTGCTTTTTCTTCACAAGATTATAAACATTGAGGATAATTTCTCACATTTACCCTCTTTCTGGAGTAAATTTCAGTTTGGAAGGTACACGTGGCATAATCCAATTTCTATGTGGACGATAGGAATCTGCATGGACACTTAACCAATTTCTTTATAAGAAGTGTATGCCTCAAACGATTCGAGTATAATTCGGCATAATTTTAGTGCCCCCAGGGCTGCCAACTGTTGATAAATGCTCTCCAGAAATGTCACCCCTAATCTCAATATCTCAGAAACTATGCATGTGAACCGTTATAAACTCGGTACACCAATAAGTCATAACATTGTAGATCAATTGTATGCACCCAATACATGACAGTGTTGCCAACATGATTCTACGCGTCCTAATAGGTTCAATGTTTCACTGCATGTAGCCTAACTTACATACTAAAAAATTGATTTCAAACAAAATTTGTAGGTTAGGTGCATTGCATGTCTAAAGAGATATACTGTAACTCTGCTTACTTTCAGCCAAACAGTTCTTAACTTTTCTCACGTATATCTCCTATAGGTATTGTATCACTAGAGTCACGGATTTTTGGTTTTAACGATATCCGCGAAATTTTTCAGCAAACATCTATATGTTATCACAATGATATAAGTTACAGTATTTACTCAAGTATGCAATTTATTTTCGATATTGAATTCGCGAAATATCGCGAAATAAAATTAGTTTGCGAAATGTGCTACTTTCACCCTAAAATGCGAAATACCAACAGAATGCTGGCAATAAGATTTTGTTTTAAATATTTAGTTTAAAATTAATTGAAATAGTTCCACTATGGAGCCCCCGTGGCTTAGGGGAGCCTCCGTGGCTTAGGCGGCAGCACGCCGGCCTCTCACCGCTGGGTCCATGGTTCAAATCCCGGTTACTCCATTTGAGATTTGTGCTGGACAAAACGGGGGCAGACAGGTTTTTCTCCGGGTACTCCGGTTTTCCCTGTCACAAATTTAATTCCAGCAACACTCTCCACTGCCATTTCATTTCATCTGTCATTCATTTAATCATTGCCCCAGGGGAGTGCGACAGGCTTCGGCAGCCGGCACAATTCATATCCTTGCCGCTAGATGGGGGCTTCATTCATTCCATTCCATGACCCGGTCAGTCAACTGGAAGCAGGCTGTGGATTTTCATTTCAGTTCCACTATCTGCCGTTTGATAGAAAATAAGCAATCTTAAATATAAATGTTTTATTAAATAAGATAAGATAAGATAGCGAAAGGGGCTTTCTGCCTACTGAGGCATACAAATCTGCGTCCTGAAATCATGGAAACAATGCTCTGCTTATACAGAGTCTTTATTTTTGCTCGGTAAGGCGATTCCACTCGACCTTCGCTGGCTATTACAGAGTGGCGCGCGCGTTCCCCGGCCGTATTCCCACGCTCTTGCTGCTGTAGATGTGTGAGCTCCGAGCTAATTGGGTGTTTTATAAATCTACTGTGCACTGTATATCGTATTTTATAGTGTTTCATTGTGATTGTGTATAGTGCTGAAATGCCTTATGTGAAATATTCGTTGCGTGAACGTGTATATCTGCACAATACGTACACCAAGTGCAGGAAATCGTGCACTAGAACAAGACAAAAGTTTCGAGTGAAATTCCTATAAATCGGACAATAAAACAACTGGCTAAGAGATTCAAACGTACAGGTTCAGTAAACAATAAAAATAGACGTCGTTATTTCCTTACGGAAGCTAAATTAACCGGAGTAACCGGGAACTTCATAAGGAGATGCCAATTATGTTTGACAGCGGATGGGGAACATTTCCAGTATCTACTGTAAACATGGTGAGTAAAAATGCATGATACTGATTTTAAGCACTTGTATTCTGCCGTACATACGCGCGCGCGGTCGCTGGCAATTGAGCCGTCACTGGCGGAGCGTGTGAGCGAGAATGTCCTTGCCAAGCAAATATAAACACCCTGTACTTTGGGGACAACAAGAGTTTTACGGGTTGGTGCGAAAAGGGAGTCATGAAGAGTATTTGTTGAAGTAAATGTTAGGTTATGTGTTAAACACAGAAAATTGTTTGTTATTCCTGCAAATGTTTCTGTAGTGATCATTATTTAACCAAATCCGTGCACCGTACCACATAGTTATTAAACACACTCAACCCTGAATTTTTAATTTCACCACTATGGACATTTTATTTCACAGCTTTCATCATTTTATTTCACTGCTTTGGAGCCTTTATATCGCCATAAATCAGAGTTCCTATGTATCACTAATGATTGCAGACGGTGCGGAACATATATTGTGGAAACTACATATTGGAATGTCATAATAGTACATTATGCAACGAGCCTATAATGGCAATAATTAAGACACGAGTATGTTTATAAAACGAGCGTATGCGAGTTATATAATTTACATACGAGTGTCTTAATTACCATTATAGGCGAGTTGCAGACGACTGTTTATGTTCGACGATAATTATTATAACTATTTTGTGTTCGAACATAAATATTCATAAATATCTGTCGAGATTTCGCCAGTTTATATACTGAACAGAGCGCATGGGACGCAGAGTATGCCTTGTATTTCACCATGGCCTCCTCGATTACCCTACTATGGCACTAGGCCACGCTGTGAAATTTAAAATAGAAGGCCTTGGAACTCAGCGCAGGTGTGATGCTATCTTACATAATTGGTCAAACAACTGTTTCTTGATCCCTGATTGGTGGGAGTTATAATGACCCTCATTATGATACAGTTTTCTGAGATATAATATTAACATTTCGACATCGTCGAACATAAATGAACATTCATTAGAAAAATCAGGACACAGGGCGTTCCAAAAAACTATTAATTCAGCCTTTCATGACTCCTGTCTGTCTGTTATGTAGTCATCCCATAGGCTGGTTGGATCCTCAAAATGTACCACCATAGGTTATGTTGGTAGATACCCACGAAAACCTAAGGCAGCACGATAATGAGGCATACTAGGCAAAGTGATGAGTGAGGTAGTTTGGCATTGTTTTCCTCACCGAGTCAGAACAATAGCACTGATCCTATGAGTAGAACCTTTAACAGTACCCACAAGCACTTGCTGTGCCCTGAAGGCCATTACTCAGCTCCGCTCATACCTCAAAGCTTCCATATAATCACAGCCATGAGTGGAACTGAGACATCGGAGGAAAGACACATTTTACTATAGCCTGTGCCAACAGACAAATCAAAATGTACCGCATTCATCAAGATATGGTAAACAGGCAATTTATTACTCCAAGTACTAATAAAACTGACATATGAAGTTCCACTTTCATTCGCCAGGCGGTACCCAGCGCAAGATTACACACGTTATGAAGTTAAGTTACATACACTAGGTCGTCTTTTACAGTGTAATGGCGGACTATGGGTTAGCATGCTTGAAATTTGATGAAATTGTGAAGGTTAAGGTGGTTCTAATCCCACCTCAGCAGATTTATTTTTTACCTGCCAAATGTTTCATTTTTATGCGTGGTGTATTATTTTACCCTGTTAAATTTCTGTACACGTTTCCATATTAGGAATCATTTGTGTAACAAATCCTGGGTTCACTACAGTGAGGTTTGGTTGGAGTTAGGGCCTTGGACAATGGCATTTCAGCCCCGTAGAAGTACCAATTTCATCCACCTAGTGCGCTCCTGCTATTCGCGTTATTCATAATGGCCAAATCATAGATATATGCAACCTGATTTGCAGCAAAGAACGAGTAAATGCAGTAATTGCATGTATACAGGTAAGCGCACTTTGTTACTTTGGTGGTCACCTTCATATTATTTTATTACAATAACTTTCCGATCAATTCGAATTCCCAAAGAAGACAAAGTATACCCGTGGAAGTTCCACTTTCATTCGCCTACTGCACTCCTGCTATCAAATGTCCTTATTCATAATTCCCAAAGCGGTGGATATTCTCACCATGGTTTACAAGCAGATTCCATTATAACTACAAACATTACATGAGCATTAATTCTGCAATCATATCTGAGTCTCAAACTATCTATGTGTATAAATAGGTTCCACTTGGTGCTCAAATTCATTGAAATATAGTTCCAATAACAACTTTCTCTTTTTATTTTTTAATGATATTTCTACTCACGTTTCATTGCCATTACGGTTAAGTGCGAGCCTCGTGCAGGCCCACTAGTATGGATAATAGCAACAATCAGAAAAAATTGGGATTGAATAGGCCTATGGATGACTCATCTGCTTGGTGTAGAGTCGTGACAATAACAAGGTTGGGAAAAGTGGTCTTGTTAAACCACCAATTGATCCACAAGAGTGTGTGTCTTGCAGCTGTGGAGATGTTTACTACAAGGCAGGGGAACGCAAACATTTACTTTGCCGCCAGCTACAATACGGAATGTCATGTCTCTCACTGAGGGACAGAGAGGACAGGCTCTTTGTGGAGGCGTATGGAGCATGCGTCACTCTTCCCCAAACTCCACCTTGACATTAAGTGTTTCAAAACTGTTTATGAAACGTTAATGAAAAATAAGTCATAAAAATGCCTCAATTATGACTTCATCTCCCAGCCCACATAAATCTCTACTTAGTATAAAACAAAAGTCCCCGATTTGTGTTTGTTACGGGTAAACTCGAGAACCACTGGATGGATTTTGATGCGGTTTCCACCATTCTGTAAAGGATATCTCGAGGATTATTTCTGTAGAAAATAATTTATTTATGATCAAAGGAAGCCGAGCAGTAACGATTTCGGTGGAAAAGTCGAAAAAAAGCTGGTGCCCGAGCGCTTTGTAAGCTTACGCTGGACAAACCGTTAAAAATATCTCAATACTATGAGTGTAAGAATTGTTCAGCATGAAAAGTTCTAAAAAAAAGTCCCGGAGAGCATATGTCTATCTTCAATACATCGCCCACTATAAGTGTTTTTCCGTTTTAATTTCTTCCAATCATGTCCATTCAACTACTGAGGCGACAGAGTACGAGCTAGCTAAGGGCGAGTCTATCATCTCTGTTACAGCCTAGGTAGCGGGCGAACTTATTGTCCCAGATAGAAGCCAGAAGCAAACCGTTGAGTCGTGTTGAGTTAATACTCCTGAGAAGGGTGGTTGTGTTAGGAGTTTCCCTGGAAGTGTAACTCGGGTTTTCTTCATTTCGCCTGTGAAACACAGTCAAGTTAAGATTCGACGGAAGGGGGAGATGAGTTTCATTCACCTCGCCATTCCCTGGAAGTGCAACTCTCATTTCGCCTGTGAACTTTTCGTTCCGCAAAATTCACAGTAAATTAAAATTGGACGGAAGGGGGATTATATTATATTAAATTATACTGATTGGCGTATAATCTCTACGTAGTATAGAACAAAGTCCCCGATTCTTGGATGTCACGGGTAATCTCGAGAACCACTGAATGAATTTTGATGCGGTTTTCACCATTCTGTAAAGGATATCACGAAGGAGGTTTCCGTAGAAAATAATTTATTTATGACCAAAGGAAGTCAAGCACTAACGATTTCAGTGAAAAGGTCGAAAAAAAACTGATGTCCGTGCCCTTTTTGAGCTGACGTTGGGCAAACCGTTAAAATATCTATATACTATGTATGAGTGTAAGAATTGTTCTGCATGAAAAGTTCTGCAAAAAAGTCCGCGAGAGCATAAGTCTATCTTCAATACATCGCCCACTATGAGTGTTTTTACGTTTTAATTTCTCGCAACCATGTCCATTCAAATACTGAGGCAACAGTTTACGAGCTATCTAAGGGCGAATCTATTATCCCTGTTACAGCCTAGCTAGCGGGCGAACCTAATGCCCCAGATACAGCCAGCAGAAAACCGTTGAGTCGTGTTGAGTTAAGACTTCTGAGAAGGGTGCTTGTGTTTGGAGTTTCCCTGGAAGTGCAACTCGGGTTTTCTTCATTTCGCCTGTGAACTTTTCGTTCCGCAAAATTCACAGTCAAGTTAAGATTGGACGGAAGGGGGATTTGTGTTTCATGCACCTCGTCATTCTTAAATTACGTCTGACAAGAATTTGTTGCACATGCATCTCCATGATAATATAACTAATAGTCCAGTCAGTGATTTTAACCCATCATGCCGAGAAGTAAAACGGATATTGGTCGTTGTTCATTGACACTGGAGAAAAAAAAGCGATTATCACGTAATGCATTCTCCCGGGCGAAGCCGGGTCGGGTTGCTAGTAAGGTTATGTATTTAACGTGCCATTGAACTGCTGAAATTTTAGAAACGCCATGGTACCAGAATTTTGCTCTGCATGGGTTATTTAACGTGCCGATAAATCTATTGAAAATCACGCACTATGCACTTAGGGCTGGAACTTAAAATTGATTAATTTCAGCTATGATATAATCGATTAATCCAAGCAGAAAAATCGATTATTATCTGCAAATAACGATAAATCGATTGTGTGTTTAATCGATTAATCTATCAGTCGTGTAAGAGATTAATCGGTTGGTGGAATAATTGATTAAATGTTTTGTTGATTAATCGGTGTACATCGTTCGCTCTTTCACTACGCATTCACAGAAGCAAAACAGACATTTAATTAATTAAAATATATTGTATCATAATAGCACATTATGCAGCGAGCCTATAATGGCAATAATTAAGACACGAGTATGTTTATAAAACGAGCGTAAGCGAGTTTTATAATTTACATACAAGTGTCTTAATTATCATTATAGGCGAGTTGCATACGACTGTTTATGTTTGACGATAATTATAACTTTATTATATGTTTTAACATAAATATTCATACATATCTGTTGAGATTCAGTCACTAGAATGTTGTGATCGGAGTGCAAGCGCTGGGTAGGATATCTGTGTTTCCCAAGCTCTCTGACCGACCGGCGCATGCACTCTGTGTACTTGGCAATGCCATATGTGCACCAGTATTCAGTCAAACTGTCACCGAAGTCGTTTGAAAGCAATGCGGTGTGTAGAAATTGGAGTTGGGGATATTAAGGTACAGTGCTATTTCTTGTTTCATATTCGCCAGTTTATTTACGCGAACATATGGACGGTGCACTTTCGGTAATTTATATAGACATGTTGGATTTTGAGCACATGGTCACACAACTGTTTCTTGAGCTCTGATTGGTGGGAGAAACTGTTTCTTAATGAAAAATAGTGTTATAATGAGCCTCATTATGATACAGTTTTCTGACAAATAATTTTTACATTTCGACATCGTCGAACATAAATAATGTACTGCGCCCGAATCTCGCATAGCCACTACCCATATCCGCTGAGATGGAAAAGGATTGTAGGGATGTCGATACACAGCCAGATAAACCAACACTGTCCTACTAGGTGAATGACTAGGAGACTCTCGACGCATACCGGTCATGCAATAACGCTAGTAATTAGTTTCACATTTACTAGAAATAAAATATCCATAACAAGATGGTTGGACGAGAATCTCGGATCTCGAGCGTGAACGGTGAAGTTGAGACTAAGTGAGTTCTAGTAACTAACCGGTAGTGTTATCGCACGTCGATTGCGAAATGAAAAGATGATCCGTTTCTATAAAAAAAATGAGCAGGCAAACAAAATAGTGCCTGGGATTTATTAACTAAAAATTTACAAAATAAATAAAAACTTCCTAACACCAATAAAATAAATTCAGATTGAAAATAAAGTCTTTCACACGTTAGATAGTCCTCCTATCTGTTCAAAAAACTTTCATCAAAGTTTTAATTACACAAATGTAATTATTAATAAATAATAATTAAATTTTTACGCTTTTTAGTCACCCTGTGACTCGATCCCATGAAGCAGACTGATCGTGATCAGCTGTTCATCCAATAAAATGTGATTAACAATGCAAAACCCTAAATTATACACTTATTTACGTAAAAAAAACGTGAATCTAATAAGAATAATTATTATATTATTTAAAATAGTAGAATTATTTACATATATTACAATAATCCATGTCCAGCACGGTAATTAAAATATATTTACATGATCTCTCGCGATCTGACAGTTTTATATCGTTACTGTTTTTTTAAACAGTTCTTCGAACATTTGTTCACACAACAATGTAATTTTTAGGTATTTAATTGATCTTTACCATGGCCCCATATTACGTGGACGATACCTTTGTAATATGGGGCCATGGTAAAGATCAATTAAATCTGTTTTTACAACATCTTAACAGCCAGAACTCGAACATTCAGTTTACCATGGAGTTAGAAAATGAACAGAAAATCGCGTTTCTCGACGTTATGGTAACGAAGACCGCTGATCTAACTTTGGGACATACAGTTTACCGTAAGCCGACCCATACTGACCGATATCTACATAAGACGTCCAACCACCACCCACGACAGAAATACGGAGTTATAAAAACACTGGCTGACCGCGCTAAAAGAATTTGTGATAAGCAGTGCCTAAAACAAGAAATTGAACACCTCAACGAGGCCTTACGCGCGAATGGGTACAGCCAGAAAGATATCCAGCGAGCACTCCATCCGAGACGTCCAACTACAAGGGTAATTGGAGACAAGCAGCCCCTGGCTAGAGCTTTTCTTCCATATATAAAAAAGGTCACGGACAGAATAGGGAGGCTACTCGAGTCCCATGATATAAAGACCATATACAGGCCTACACGAAAAATTAAGGGCATGTTTAGGTCCGCTAAAGATAAGCGACATCCTCATACCGCGGCAGGGGTTTATAAAATCCCGTGTGATTGTGGCCAAGTATATATTGGAACAACGAAAAGAAGTATTGCCACTCGCCTCAAGGAGCATGAACGACACAGCCGGCTGGGACAAACAGATAAATCCACTGTAGCAGCACACTCGCTACTTGCAGGTCACGATATAAGATATGGAGACACCGAAGTTCTGTCCACCACGGTGTCTTATCATGCCAGGCTACAAAGGGAGGCCATTGAAATCCTGAAGCATACTAACAGCTTCAACCTTAAGGAGGAAGCAGAACGTGTGAACAGAGCTTGGCTTCCAGTCCTTAATCCCCTCAAGCCTGCCCTTATTGACCGTCGTAGACGAGAAGATGCAACAGACGAGCAGCCCTGTCCTTGATGCATTACTTTTATGTTGTACGCCGTTGCTATGGTAGCCTCTATGTGTGGGTTGTTGACTATTTATATATCTTCTGTTTACTTGTTTTACCTCGCTTTATGTAACCTGTGAACATGCTGAACGCAGTATTCAGCGAAACGTCAGGACGACAAAATGTCCTTGGAACACGACCTATAAGCCCGCGAAACGGAGATTCCTAATATGGGTTGAGATTAATATCCCAAAAAGGAAGAAATTACTCGTAGGTTGCTTCTACCGCCCACCTACCAGCAAAATTGACACCTTAGAAGAATGTTTCAACTCTACTGTTCTTGCCCTCAACCAAGAAAATGAAATAGTGTTACTAGGTGATTTTAACTCCCATATCTCCTGGACATCAATAGACAATGGTACCATACACTCTCCCCGAATAGATACTTTCATCTTATCCATGGTAAGTGATTTTTGAAGGCGACAAAATCACGATACTCATGTCATACGATGTTGGCATGTTAAAGAACCCATTTGAATTCAGTAGGCCGTGTTCAATGGCAAAATTAATCTCGGGATTTTCCGCCAACACAAAGTTCCTCCATTCTCCACTTGAAAGCGCTGTAGTGTCAAGGAGTTTAGATATCTAACCTCCTTGACTTTCATAGCGTTCAAAGGAACGACGAAATTCGACATGCAAGCTACCCTCTGGGTGTCAATTAACAAAGCTTGCACCAGGCACCCAAGGCCATACGATATTATTATTATTATTATTATTATTATTATTATTATTATTATTATTATTATTATTATTATCAAATTTTATAAACGGTCTACATCTGAAACAGTTCAACCTGCACCCAACAAGGAAATCCGAAACAATGGACCTCATATTTTCAACCCTGCGTAATGTCACCGTGACCGTTGGAAGAAATATCCTGAACACCGATCATAGTTCAACAGAAGCTACCCTCCCCGTCTCAGCCAGCAGACATAAAAACTGTCCACCCGCCGTGAAGAAAGCTTTCCCTCTTTGGAGAAAGGTCGACTGGCAAGCTGTCAATCAGGATTTATCATCTCTGCCCTGGTGCCTTCTACCAGTTGAGAGAGACGTAAATAGCGCTGTGACCTTGTTTGAGGATTTACTCTACTCGGCTATTAAACAACACGTTCCTTTCTCCCTACCCAAATCCAACAAATATCCGCACTGGCTAAGTCAAAACACCAAACTTCTTCTCCAAAATAAAACTCGTGCATGGTCGCTGTGGAAATCAGTTCCTAATCCTCATACACGCAATGTATTTATTCTCCTACGGAAAATATCAAGAGTTCTTATGACAGAAGATTACAACCGCTACATTTCTTCCATAACAGGAAATCTCAAGAATAACCCGAAGAAGTTCTGGACACATATCATCCCGTAGAAAGACTCCAAGAATTCCACTTAACCTAATCCTCCATAATGAAGAAATCCCAATTGAATCGAGGTCCACACATTTAAATAAATATTTTCACTCAACCTTTTCAGTTCCCGTACCAATCCCCAGTCCCCCTCAGCTTACTGGCGTCTGTTCTGATTCACTGTCTCAAATTTCAACGACCCCCGATGAAATCCAAAATATTTTAAAAAGTCTGGCCACAAACCGATCTACTGGACCCTCAGACATAAGCCCTATATTCCTGAAAAACACCTCTGCATCTCTCAGCATCCCCTTGTCCATAATAATCAACTGGTGCATGAGTTCCGGCACTTTTCCTGACCCATGGAAAAGAGCTGATGTCACACCTGTCTTTAAATCAGGCAGCAAGCACGAATTTTCCGCATACAGACCTATATCTATCGTCCCTATACTCTCTTCAGTCTTCGAAAGAATAATACATTGCCGTCTCCTCACTTTCACCAAACCATACCTCTCAGAAGAACAACATGGCTTCGTCCCTGGAAAATCATGTTTAACAAATCTGACTGTTCTGAACCATCACATAATTTCTGCATTAGAACAAAAATCTCAGCTAGATGTAATCTACGTTGACCTGGCCAAAGCATTTGATTCCGTGAACCATTTCCTTCTCCTCCACAAGCTTGCTTCACGATACAACGTACATGGATCCTTCCTATCCCTAATACAAAGCTTCCTGTCCAATAGGCAACAACGGGTAGTGCTTCCAGGGTCTGTATCGTCCTAGCTCCCATTCTTATCAGGAGTAACTCAGGGCAGTATCCTGGGACCCCTTCTCTTCGTGCTATATATGAATGATATAAACACATGCGTGCAAAATTCTCCGTGTTCCCTTCTTCTGTACGCTGATGACCTCAAGATATTCAGAGAAATTTCCAGTTCTGACGACCACGCTGAGCTCCAGGAAGCAGTGAATACATGTACTGATTGGTTCAACAAATGGAGGTTATCTCCAAATCCCAAAAAGTGCTTCAAAGTTTCTTTCTCACTACTGAAATCTGGAAATCAAGCGGACTATAAATTATGTGGAAATAAATTGGATACGGTTTCTCAGGTAAGAGATTTAGGTGTTATTCACGATGATAAACTGACATTCTCTCTCCACGTTGACCATATCAAATCTCGCGCAATGCGCAGTCTCGGCATTCTATACAGATTCACAGAAATTAAAGACCTCACTGCACTTAAATTATACTTCACCACATATGTTCTCCCCATCCTAGATTTCTCTTCCCCAATTTGGTCTACTTCGGCTATAACCAATATTTCTAAATTGAACAGTATCTTTAATTTCTCCATATCAATAGTCAAAGCTCGCAATCCTTGACTAAGGCAGTTTGCCAAATTCAACATTCTAAATCAGCTCAATGTACTCGACCTGAGGAGCCGCTTACAATTTACTGACCTGTGTTTCCTACATAAAGTTATGAATGGTTACACAAAATGTAACATGCTCTTAAGCTACTTCCCACTCCATGTTCCCTCCCGTTCAACACGTCAGAACAATTTACAACATATACCTCGCCCACGACTTGAAGTACAGAAGCGCTCTATCTTCCACCGTCTACCTACCCTTAGTAACTCCCTTCCAAATATTGACATATTCTCTCCCTATAGAACATTCAAACATAACATTAGAAGATCCCTTTCATCCTCGATTCCTACCCCCTCACCCTCCTAATCACCTACTACCCCAATCACTCCCGGCATCTTTCCCGAGATTTATCCCTTGCTGCCATCACTGCCAATTGTTACCCGTTATTGTTGTTATTGTTATTTTTGTTAATATTATTTGAAATTGTTAAAATATTAGTGTAAAATGACCTATCATGGTTGTATCTAATAATTATTAAATAAATAAATAAATATGAGAATATTATATTGTTTTAATTCCAAATTCCAATTACTTCTCTCTCATGGTTCACAAGTCGGTTCGATCCTCGGCTCAGTCAAAGTCTGAAGCTGGGCTGAATTCGAGTTCAGTACCTTCTTTGTGAATACTAGGCTAAAACAAAGTAAAACAAAAATGTTCAGGTCCTAAATTGTAAACATTCAACAAGCATTAAAAATCCTTGCTGAGAACTCTCCGTTTTCTTTTTCGAAACCCTTCCCAATTTGATCAATGTTTGGCCATCAACTGTCACTGACTCTAATTTGGTTATTGTCAAAATAAACAAAGGAAGACACTTTTTATATTTAAGCAAAGAGGTAACTTTTATAGATTTCTATTCATCATTCCGAAATAAAGCGTAACTCAACTTAAGCGATGCCCTTTCATTTAAACTATTTTCTTATCTCGTGTCTAGTAATCAATTAATCGATACTTCGGTTAGCCGATCTATAGATTCTTCGTTAAGTCAATTATTTGGTTAGTCGATTAATCAATTGAATGGTTATTCGATTAATCGTTTTCGATTAATTTCAAATTATTCGATTAATCAATTATTGAATCGATTATTAATCGATTAACCGAAAATCGCTTATTACCAGCTATACATGCACATTCAATTGCCACCGGGTGAGTTAGCCGTGGTCGTTACAGTGTGGCTGCAGGCAGTCACTCACATCCGGGGGCAAGGAGGTTCGAATCCCCCCGCCGGCAACCTTGAATATGGTTTTCTGTGGTTTCCCCATCTTCCTTCCAGGCAAATGCCGGGGTTGGTCCCTAACTATAGTCCACAGCCACTACCTTCCAATTCCTCGTCCTTACATTAACACTTTCCTCCCGAGACAACACTCCACACGCGACGGTACTTGTAGCTCACCCACTGGGTGTCCATGTAGAAGCAGCTACAAAACTCTGGCGAGCCGAATATGTCCTCGGACACTCCCGGCACTGAAAGCCATACGCTAAAAAAAATGGGACACGAGACGACTGCGCTGTACGAACTGACAGTCCTACCACACTTCAGTACTCTAACCTACAGTACTTTGTTGGAAATTAAAACTGGGTGGATTTGAACCTGTCTTAACATCAAAGAGTGCTATTTCCAAAAGGGCTGTAGGTGACCCGATTTGAGTCCCTGACTGTGACAAGAATCCGGTACGTGCCGTAGGGTGGCCAGTTCCTTCCACTCCTCCACCTGCCACAGCATCGTCCCATTTAGCAACACGAGGCTGGGAGTCCGTACCATACCAAGACTTTTAAGTTTTTGGCAGAGTTGGAAATTGAACCCGGGTCCTCTGGGTTGGCAGTATTCCGGCTGTCCCGTCACTTTGAAGTATTGTGTCTGACTACTGTAGCTGCGTGGCTCAGCGGTAACGTTTTCGCCTGCAGTGCCCAAGGTTGCAGGATCGAATCCTGGCGCAGTCAGCTGGCGTTTGAAGGTGTGCAAATGCGAGGGAGCCGTGTCAGTGCATTTACTGGCAAGTTGAAGATCCCCTTAGGGGCAAATTCTCTCCCCCCCCCCCCGGGCGTCTATAAAAGCCAGTGTAGTTAAATGGGACGTAGAACCAATAACATTATTACGAAGTATTGTCCGCGCGCCGGGAGAAATCAGCTGGTTTTTGAACTGGAGATGTTTTGCCGCGCATTCAAAAAACATCATCATTCACTCAGTGTATTATTACTGTCTTTCTTTGTACTCAAGTGCCCTGTTAACAAATAAACACATAGCCCTGTGAGAATGTCAAAAGTAGGAAAGAAACTTAACGTCTGATAAATAACAAGCAGCTAGCTGGAGGTAGCGGCAACTGACTGCCGATATATTTAGCTCAGGAATAAACGGGATGTGCATGCGTAAAGCTGAATACCCCACTCTCCGTCATAGCGTGAACTGACTTCTCCTGGCGCGAAGCCATTAAGTCAGGTTGTTCCAGCCGAGCAGCTTGCCAGTGAGCAGCTGAGTACTTCCGCCTTGCGTGAGTAAACCTGCAACTTGGAATACAGCTCTGGTGTGGGGGCTGCCGCCACTGCGCGGTGTATTCATCAAGACTGGCAGGAAGCGCATGGAGTTGTGGTGACCCTGACGACCCCATTCACTTGACTGTATCTTGGTTCATAAGCACGTTCCCAGTGACGTATTGGCTATCATCCCCAGTCTCTCTCCAACCGTGCTCCGAGCATCACTGCTGAGTACTCACGTGTACGCATCTACGCATACTCAAACTCGTGGATTTGGAACAGCATGCAATAAGTGAACCACTTTGTGTCCACCTCCTGGTGTAGTGGCTAGTATTCTTGGCTGTTGCCCTGGAGGTCCGGGTTCGATTACCGGCACTGCCAATAAATTTAATTCTGGTCTGTGGGCTGCAACCTGGTACTCGCGGCCTCGTGCGGTAAATCTGAAAATAGGTGGTTTCGATTCCCCCCCTCAGACATCCTGGAAGTGGTTTTACGTGGTTTCCCACTTCTACTCTAGGCAAATGCCGTGAATTTCCTAACTTAAGGCCACGGCTGCCTCCTTCCCAATCCTCAACTGAATGACAAATACACACACTAGCACAGGCACCACAATAACCCAGGTTATCGGACAAATTGCACATACATACATACTGTACATACATACCTAAGTACCACGATGTCCGAGCCCCTCAAATGAAACAACTACTACGTTGTCAGTGAGGCAAATTATTTCTCAATCAGATACAAGGGTCGGGTCATTAGTCATGGCAACTATTTTTTTTTCTCGCGAACAGGAGACAACACGGTACATCTACGATATGCATTTGGAAATTAGGGCATGTACGTATGCATGGAGCCTGAAGATAAACTCTGACGTCAGGAGATGCTCGTAGGTAAGAAAAAGAACACATGCCATTGATAAACATTGTTTTATTATGGTATAGACAGCAAATACACAAGACTACGTACAAAGGACAGTCCTCCACTGGTTACAGACCTTCGAAATTATCACCCAAGGTGTCTACTGTGCGTTGCCAGCGGTGGGGCAGGCGCTGAACACCATTCGCTGCATGTGTATCGCTAACGTGTAACACCTCGCTCCGAAATGCTGTTACGATGCCTTCTCTGTTAGCAAACCGTCATCCACGTAGTGGCTTCTTAACTTTGGGGATTAGATCATAGTCACATGGGCCCAGATCAGGCGAATAAGGCAGGTATGGAAGAACCTCCCATCCCCACCGTTGTAAGCAACGCTGAACGATGGCTGCTGTGTAAGCTGTCGCGTTATCGTGTAGGATTATGGCGTCGTCCAAACGATCAGGACGTTTGGTTCGCACTGCACTGCGCAATTGGTACAACAAAAATGAATTGTAATACAATGCATTGCCAGTGTGCGCCTCACGCACTGGATGACACACAAGAACACCTTGAACATCGTATGCCAGGATGACAATAACCTTATTGGGCGACGGATTTTGTCGAACCTTGTGTCTCCGTGGTGACCCTGACGACCCCATTCACTTGACTGTATCTTGGTTCATAAGCACGTGCCCATGTTTCTGCGACTACAATAATGCGATTCAACATGGCTTGTCCTTCCTGCTGAAACCTCTCCAGATTGATGCAACATGCTTCGTAACGAGTCCACTTCTCTACCTCCGTTAAGTGATGTGGCACCCACTTTGCACAAATTTTACGCATCTGTAAGTCCTTGTGAAAAATGCGCCGTATTGTTGCTGCTGGTATTGCTGTATGTTCTTGCAATTCCGCTATAGTCCAGCGTCTGTCCACCTGTAAACACTGATTGATCTCCATTATCCGTACATCTTTGTCCATGGACACTGGACGGCCTGGGCGAGGCAAATCGGCAATTGATACACTACCCCGTTTGAACGTCTCCACCCACCTCGCCACTGATCTATAGGGCATGGCATGCACACCTAATGCTTCCCGCAGCTATGCATGGCATTGGCGTGCATTTCTACCGCGGAGAACTGCAGTTATAATATACTGTACGATCGTTGCTCCTGCGTGATGACTTCCATTGTGTGACGCTCTCACACACACACTGAAATTGGGGGCATGCTCAGACCCACTCTGTTGTTTACATAATCCATCTAGTGGCATCCTACGCAAGTACATACCGTACGTGTCCAAATGCATATCGTAAATTTTCCGTTTTGTCTCACGTTCGCGAGAAAAAAAATAGTTGCCATGACTATCACTCCACCTCCGTATATATCAGCAAAACATACAAACGTGATTGCTAGTTTTCAATGAATGTTGATTATAAGAGCAGAAGAGCATTTATAACGATGCTAAGCTTGACTTCATGCAACCTTCCAATACCGAGAATAAGTTTTCTTATTTAATTGATAACGACTTTTGTAACAGACAATAGCCTGTGGATCTACGACCACGTTAAACCAATCATGTTGCGATAATGAAACAAGATGTAGTCTACTTTCTCTTACATAAGTGGTTATAGCTATAACTCTTTTTCTTATCGAGCAGTATAATAGAATGCTCTTGTGATGAACGTTAGGAGTTGTACCCTTATAAGCCCCCTCGATTACTAAGTTTCGTTGTAGCTACATGCAGTGCGAAAGACTTTTGAGGTTATGACTAATGCTAGCAAGGTCTCTTATGTGATAGCCTACTTCTCTCTTACAATGTTTCATGCTAATTGCGCAATTGGAGACTGAGTTATTTATTTTATAGTACGCTCAGCCACCATCTTGAATAAATTACGAAGTTCTCTTAACGTCGGCATATAAAGCCCATATAGGTGTCACTTTAATACTGAATTATTATACAATGTTCAAGTAGTATGGAAGGCCTAGTGAAAAAGGGCAAGCACCACATATATCATTTTTGCTTCACTGATACAACTTACATCTACGTTGTTTTTATTCACATTATTTATATATACTGTATATTGCAAAATTATATTTACTTTCGACCCTGACTATTATATGTCAGAAAACTGTATCATAATGATGGTCATTATAACACTATTTTTCATTATGAAACAGTTTCTCCCACCAATCAGAGCTCAAGAAACAGTTGTGTGACCAATCAGGTGAGGATAGCAACGCATCTGCGCTGAGTTCCAAGGCCTTCTAATTTAAATTTCACTGCCTGGCCTAGTGTCATAGTGGGGCAATAAAGGAGGCCATGGTCAAATACAAGGCATTCTGTGCGTCCCATGCGCTCTGTTCAGTACATAAAACTGGCGAAATCCCGACAGATATTTATGAATATTTATGTTCGAACATAAAATAGTTATAATAATTATCGTCGAACATAAACAGTCGTATGCAACTTGCCTATAGCCTAATGGTAATTAAGACACGAGTATGCTTATAAAACGAGCGTATGCGAGTTTTATAATTTACATACGATTGCCATTATAGGCTCGTTGCATAATGTACTATTTTAAAATAGTAATAATAAACCCTCTAATGTACGCACTTTCATCACATCCCTCAGTCCATTTGTCCACTCATTTATTTATTCAGATAGGTCTACCCATTCGTTCAGTTGTTGTTTTTGTTTGAGTTTTCAGACTTTTGACTGGTTTGATGCAGTGCTCCATGCTTCCCTATCCTGAGCTAATCGTTGCATCTTTACATAGCTACCACACCCTATATCCGAAGCAATCAGTTTAACATATTCTAACCTTGGTCTACCCTTACATTTCCTATCCTCGACCCTTCCTTCCATAACTAACTTTGCTATTTATGGATATCTTAGTATGTGTCCTACCAACCTATGTCTTCTTTTCATTAGCAGTCGCCAAACACATCTCTCCTTTCCCAATCGTCTTAATACATCATCATTTGTAACCCTATCTAACCATCTAATCTTCATTCTCCTGTAACACCACATTTCAAACGCTTCAATTCTCCTCCTTTCTGTGCTGCTCCAACAGTCCAAGTTTCACTTCCATAGAGTGCCACGCTCCAGACAATGGCTTTCAAAAATGACTTCCTTATACCTAAATCTATATTTGATGTCAACAGATTCCTTTTCTGTAGAAATGCTTTCCTTGCCTGTGCTAACCTACTTTTTATATCCTCTTTGCTTCGTCCATCACTGGTTATTTTTCCCCCTAAGTAACAGAAGTCTCCCACTTCCTTTAGCTTTTCACCTGCCAATTCGACGGGGTTTTGGATTTATTTTATTCACTCAGTCGGTCACTCATGCATTAACTCATACAATTTATTTACGCAATGTAAGGTACTACCCATTTAATGAAGGTAATTCCTCGTCGCCTTTGATCATATTCTGGAAAGTTTCAATGTCATTTTGCTAGCCCAGAGTAGTCTGGGAATTTCTATTAGAGTAGTGAGATGATGTGAGATGATGATGTAAGCTCTGTTCATGACTTGTGTTAACTATGAGTAGGAAATGTTGTATTGTGTCGAGTGAAGATGGTTGTGGGCCCATCAGTGGTTTAATCTTAAAATAAATTAGTGAAAGCTGCCTTGTTGAAAGTGTAAGATTTGTAACAAGTGAATCTTGTGAATTTTGTGAAGTATATGTGAAGCATGACGAATAGAATACATAGTGTTATCACTGACGGAGTTCATGGGCGCCCCGCTCTTGGCTAGCTACGTAGTCAGCTGTTCAAAAATGGAATACGCCGCGTCCTTCGTAAACCTCTTTCCAAAGGCTGGGGTTACGCTGATAGCAACAATTTTTTTGTGTAGACTTACGAATACCGTATTTGACCGTAAATAGCCGCACTTATTAATGAAATTATTTGGGTAAAAAAACTGGGTGCTGCTTATATTCGATACCTACACTTTTATGTCATGTAGGCTACTGTTTAAAAAGGAATGCACATTAGCAAGAACACAGCAACAATACAGTCTGTAAGAGAAACTAGCGGCATTTAATGAATACAATGCAAACTTTTGTTTTGGCGGTGACATTGTTATTTGGTAACACGGCATTGTTATGTAAGCTTGAATAATCTACAGTAGCTCTCAGTAAGATCTGTAAGAAACCCTGTTGAACGCAAAAATTGGCGATCATTTTCCGGTAGACCGAAAATCTTCATCATGCAAAGGACTTCGGCGTGCTTATGAAACAGCCTTCAAACTTACAGTTGTGCGTTATGCCAAAAGCACAACCAACAGAGAGGCTGGAAGAAAATACGGATGTCAGAAAGAAATGTTTACATGTTGGTATAAGAAAATAAATGTGTTTTCCCTTAATCTGGATGCGTCTTATTTTCGGGCATAAATTGTTTGCTTTTTCCTCTTCGAATATTAAGGGTGCGGCTTATATGCGAGGGCGACTTATTTTCGGGCCAATGCGGTAATACTGTCAAAAATTTGTTATTAATATTCTCAGTCCCCACGTAGAAATATCATGTAAAGCCCTCCGTTATCGCGCATGGGTCTGACAGCCCCATTGTTCGTTTTGGCTTTAATATGAAGCCAACAGTTCATGTTCTAATCTTATCGTCTTGGGACATCTTACACCATACCTTGAAGCATTTTCCTGGAGTTGTTAAATGAGGAGCCTGAAAAAAGACTCCACACGTGTCAGCTGCTGGGTCATGTGGGATTGATAGCTCAAGCACATTCAGTCAGTGAGTGGTGTGCTGTAGTAGCGGTTATTTGGTATGGTTCGCGTAAATCAGTAAAGAGGAAGTGATGGATTTTATGGCAATTCATTTAAATGGTAGGTAGGCCATTAATATATTATTATTATTATTATATTATTATTATTATATTGGAGCCTCCGTGGCTTAGGCGGCAGCACGCTGGCCTCTCACCGCTGGGTCCGTGGTTCAAATCCCGGTCACTCCATGTGAGATCTGTGCTGGACAAAACGGAGGCAGACAGGTTTTTCTCCGGGTACTCCGGTTTTCCCTGTCACAATTTCATTCCAGCAACACTCTCCACTATCATCTCATTTCATCTGTCATTCATTTAATCATTGCCCCAGAGGAGTGCGACAGGCATCGGCAGCCGGCACACTTCATATCCTCGCCGCTAGCTGGGGGCTTCATTCATTCCATTCCTGACCCGGTCGGAGACTGGAAGCAGGCTGTGGATTTTCATTATTATTATTATTATTATTATTATTATTATTATTATTATACACTCACCGGCATAAAAAGCGAAACACTACGAATCTCGGACAAAACGCAAATGTTTATCTGTTTCATATCTGTTAAAAATTGAATGTTGTAACTTTCCTGCGACATGGCACTATGTCGTGAGTTAATCATGAGTTAATTAGCTCATTTGAGAAGTTTCAGCGCAATAATATTGATACACATTGTTGATCGGGACAATCACGACACTAATGATACCGTTTCCCGCCTTTGGACAAGAATAACCACAAACGGCTGTCTTAAAGTGTATTGCTGTGAATTCTCGTGCCGCGTATTTTTGTGGACATTAGGGTTTGTCTACAACATTCGTATTCATACAGTGTTACAGTACAATGGATTCCATGTTTCGACATTTCCAAATGTGTGTTTGTGCACTGTTGTGATTGTATGGATCAATAATGTTTGTCAATTATTGTACTAATTAAGGTAATTAACTTATGATACATTGCCATAGTGTTGTAATGCCATAGTATTTGATTAATACAAGGTTTGGAACGGTCCAACATTGAGTTTAGTCTGAAATTTGTAGTGTTTCGCTTTTATTGCCGGTGAGTGTATGTCCGTCTCATTCTTGACTCTGGCTAGAGATGTTAATTCTGGTGTGAGGTCTGGAACGGAGTAGGCTACACTCAACCGTGTGAGGCAACACTGAGAACAGGATGTTCAATTCCCACCTCAGCCAACCTGGAAGTGGTTTTCCGTGGTTTCCCCACTTCTACTCCGAGTAAATGCTGTGTTGGTTCCTAACTTTTGGCCTCGGCCACCTCCTTCCCAATCCTAATCTCAGTTTGCAAATACATAGGCTACACTACTACAGCCATATAATATCACAGGTTATCACACAAATTCCACACACAGCCAAATATACCGGTCTATATGTCCCCAATGCCGGCCCCATGGTGTTGAGGTAGCGCGCCTGCCTCTCACACGGAGGCCCCGGGTTCGATTCCCGGCTCCGTCAGGGATTTTAGAAACTGACGTGAGGGCTGGAACGGGGTGCACTCAGTCTAGTGAGGACAATTGAGTAGCTGTCAGACAGTGAGGCAGCGCCCCGATCACGAAACCTAAGATTAACGGCCGAAGGGACCCGATGCGCTGATCACGTGTCACCCCAATATCTGCAGGCCAATTGGCTGGGCAGCGGTCGCTTGGTAGGCCTAGGCCCTTCATGGGCTGAAGTGCCAGGGGTTATATATATGACCCCGATGACACAGCCCTAAAATAAGCAACAACTAGGCTATAAAAGAAAATGTGTAAACAGAGCTTGTCATTTTCAGCACATAAAACTGACATCAGATTGCAAATAACACTGACACTTCGTGGTGTAGCAACTAGCTTTCTTGACTGTCGGCTGGCTGTGTGACTCAGCGGTAACGTTCCCGCTTGCTGGGCTCAAGGTTGCAGGTTCGTATCCTGGCGCAGTCAGCTGACATTTGAGGGTGCGCAAATGCGAGGGGGCGGTGTCAGTGGATTTGCTGGCACGTCAACGGTCCCCTTCGGCGTCTCTAAAAGCCAGAGTAGTTAAAAGGGACGTACAACCAATTACATTATTATTATTATTATTATTATTATTATTGTTATTGGCCCCGGAGGTCCCGGCTCTGCCAAGAAAATTTGATTTCGGGTGTGGGGGCTGGAACGGAGAACACTCAGACTCGTGAGGCAAAACTCAGAAGAGGAGGGTTCGATTCCCATCTCTGCCATTCTGGAAGTGGCTTTCCGTGGTTTCCCACTTCTACTCCAGGGAAATGCTGGGACGATTCGTAATTTAATGCCACGGCCGCGTGCTTCCCAATCCTTAGCTAAATTGTTGCAGCTGGGCACCTTTCGTGATTTTACATCAGTGGATAGATATTTCGGTAAATTTGAAAAAATGTGAGGTACTGATCCTGGTTTTAATTTCCACTTCACACGAGGAAGTTCCACATTCTCACAGTTCACTAAGAAACAGTCTGCCTTAGTAATTAAATCTTCCGAAAAATGCACGTCACATATTCTACTTTTCATCGATTTTCCGCGGAATAACTCTTGCCCGTTTCGCAAACAGATTTATTTCTTTTGGCGATGTGAAAAATGGTATACCATCAGCTTTTCTTCCGTAACCCGATTTACATCCAAGAACGAAACGGTACGACATTTTCTCGAAGCAGTAGAAACTGTAGTTGTTTGCACACACAAGGGACTGCACAGCCTCTAACACGACATTCGTAAAATATTAAAAAGAAGCAAATTCCCTCGCATATACAGGGTGTTTCAGGAGGAATAGTAAATATTTTAGGAGGTGGTAGTATAGATGAATTGCAATTTTAAAAAATCCATATAACATGTGTCCCAATTGTATTGCGTACCGAGATACAGCTGGTAGTATTTAACCCAAACAAATGTAAAGCCAAGGCAAATGAGGACGTTAAAAGTTGATATTCAAAACTTCCACCACCAATTTCAATGCATTTTGCACTTCTCTTGATAACACCCCGTGTAGCTCTTCGGAGGGCCCCTTGGCGTTCATAATCCGAACGACCAACTCGGCTCTTTTACTTGTAGACTTTGCCTTTCAACCATACCCACAGGCAAAAATCCAATTGGGTAAGGTCCGGGGACCTTGGTGGCCAAGAAACGTGCCCATATCTCCCGATCCATCTCCCGGGGAATGTTAGGTTTAGATGTTGTATCACCATATCGACAGCTGGTTACTGCACCAGAGCCACGCAGTGTATTGTAAACACTCTTGAATCTGGTCGTCTGTGGTTAGGAAATCGTATTCCGTATTCTCTACCAGCAGTAGCTTTTCCATTACAAAATACCATATCAGCATACTCAGCATGTGTAAAAACGTGCGGCATGTTTAAATGATACAGTACAGACAACTTGGTCAAGAAAGCACACTGACAGGTGAACACATTCAATGGAAACTAAAGCACAACTTCACAACGTGAACAACAACACACGACTGTTGACAATCGTTAAATACACCCAAAGTAACCGGTGTGCCAACACACGAAACGACAACTGCCCTGGTTACATACCAACATCTGTATCTAGGTACGCAATACAAATAGGACACATGTTATATGGAATGTTTTATTGCAATTCATTTGTACTACCACCTCCTAAAATATTTACTATTCCTCCTGAAACACCCTGTATATGATATGACTTCTCGCACGCAGGATATTACAGTACTAACCTCGTTGGTTTCGCACATTTAAGGGTGCGGAGCAACTTCCGCGCCACACAGTGGCAGGGCCATGAATGACAATGCTAAGAGAGCGGAGTGATGACATTGTTTATTTCTATTCGTCATGCGTGAAGTATGAAGTTATTCTTCAACGAGCTTGTTCATCTAACCAGCATCAGCGTGAACGTTTAAAGTATTCCCGTCAAATGTTTAGTAGCTCATGGCCATAGACTAACAATTGTGTTAAAGAATCAAACCATTTGCATTCATTCATTTCAAGACCGGTTAATTTCTGTCATATTAAACCTTTCAGCAGCTTTTCCTAATTACTTGAGGTCGCTGGAGCCAAACTGGCTCATGTTGGTTTTGGCAAGTGCTTTAAGGATGGATACACTTCCTGAAGCCACGTTGTTTTTCAGATGAAAATCCCACCCTTTTGCCGCTGGCGTTCGAACCCTGGCCGTCTGACAAGGGAAGTCTCTGAACCGGGGAATCACGGATCCTGCTGGAACTTTGCAGATACGTTGCGTGAGCCCAAATAGGCAGAACCGTGAAGAAAAATATTTCGGAAATTAACTTATCCTTGTACTAGATGAAACATTAAGATTTACACATTTAAATTGGCGCGCCAGGGGCGTGAGCTTCATTGGCTGCGTCAGAGGTTGCTTCCCAACCGTACTGTGGTTCTCAGCCTACTGCGTACAATCACCGAATGAGAGGCGACAGACGGTGGTGTCCCATGCATTGTATGATGAATGTTAACATTGGAAAAGTTACATGTTGACAGGAGGGAAAGTATGGAAAATGTATGGAAAGGTGTCTCAGCATTCAAGAACAGGACCTGTTGGGACTGTTTGGATGGTATGTTGATGGTTTTGTGCCTATCTGACTTTCTGGCGTTCGTCTCTTGTAACAAATGTGTTTATTTGTTGTGCTGTTGATATTTACAGGTTTCATAGCTGGTTGTATAGAAAGCAGTTCTATGAACGTGGACACGTATTTATTGTAAAGATGCAGCATTAATGACCCATGCCGCAGCGCGGCTTGTGAGCGCGAGTACAGGACGGTAGTCGTTTCGAACGTGATCTTTTGAGCCACCAATCAGGCGTGAGGCACACTCCCTCTTAACCAGCGCGCAGTTCAAAATTGTTGTATTTACTGCCGTCTACGGTGGGTAGGAGTTAATTTCCGAAAGATTTTTCTTCACGGTTCTGCCTAGTTAGGCTCACGCAACGTATCTGCTAAGTTTCAGCGGGATCCGCGATTCCCCGGTTCAGAGACTTCCCTTGTGAGTGAAAGACGAGCATCTGATCCACTGCACCGTCAGGCTCCTCAATGTCTGTAATATTCGTTTTATCAGTTTTAATTTGCCTTTAATTTGAAAAACTTATTTTGCTAACAAGGTCATTGGTGTTTACTGAGCGACCCTGAGATGATAAGCATGTACATATTGTATAATTGCATTCATAGTCCAGTCAAATTAGGATTTTTTGCTGCATTAAATCATGTAGTTCCAAATTTTTCTGGAATGTGTAGAGGGAGGTCCCCTGAACAATGCCTAATAAAGTCCCGTCGATTTCAGGTGCTGCGGGGGGCAGGAGGGGGACTCAAAGGCCCCCCTTTTTCGTTTTTGGCGCATAACTTTCAAACGGTGCATCTTACAGAAATGTTTATACTTTCCTAACTGAAAGGTAATTAAATGCCCTACAGGATAGTATATTCATTTTTACACCTGTGTGTTACCTTCTTCGAGATATGAGCTGGTGAACATGGAAAATTTGCAGAAAAATATGTAGCGCCTCACGTTTCTCGTCAAACTTGCCCTTCCAATCCGTTTGTCTTCCATTTTACAGGAAAGTCGTAAGGAAGGAAGTTGTAGAGCACGAAGTTGCCTTCAAGAATATATATACTTATGCTAATTTATCTTTATATCTTTAAACGTCATAGCGTTTTGACGTATCGGGGTCGGTTTCGAGATTTCGCTAGTAAACTGCTCATTATTTTACTTATGTTTTCAACGGCTTTAACTCTCTGTAACTCGTTATTTATTGATTATGTAAACATAAATGGTATTTATTACCCATATAAATAATGATATATACCTAGAATGTATAAATATATATGAACGCAGTGGCGTATATATGATTGTTTTGGGGGAGCCCAATCTTTCGGAACACAATTTCGTTTTTATGGGAATGAAAACATGATCAAAATCTAATAGTTTGCAGTCCAGCCCATCGGAGTATACCGGTATATATATGTTCTGAAGAGTTCGTTATTTTTCGTTGTATATATTCTTTAAAAAATAAGTTATAAATGCCTCTTTTATAGTTAACGCCACTGTTACCCTCTTATAAAAAAAAATACTTGTTGGACGAAACTTCAGCGATGCTTTTGGTTTCGTTAGGATACCGCTCGAAACATTTGATTATGGCTGCTTTACTTCTCCCAAAAATGGCAGAAGTGGTATCACATCCAGTGGAGCCTTGGATAAATAGAATGTACTGGCTGAATGGCAAGGTCTGAAGTTGTTGGGAGGAGTACAGTCTGTCTTCTGTGTTGCCTCGTCCAGGCTTCATGAAAAGGACATTCGTGTCTCGTGGTGTGAGTGCCACGAGTAAGACGAGCAGGTCTACGTCCTCGCCAATTACCACCACAGTCGAATGAGGGGTATTTTGTAATCCATACCTGACAATGCTGCAGTCAGCGTCTGCTTTGGCTATAGTGAACTGTATACCATTTGCATCCAAGGCCTGAGCTAACATACTAATCAGCTTAATTTTGTTTCTTTCGTTGGAAAGGAAGTTTTCCTGCTGAACAGAAGCCACCATGTTCTCATCGAAGTCCATATCCACTGATGTTTTACTTGATGCTCTCCGACGTTGTTCGCCTCTTTTCGTGGAACTCGTGTCTTCGTAACTATCAAACACAACAGCAGAGTTGTGGCCGTAATGGTTGATAACGTAGGACACATATTGATCGCAGATGGAGGCGAACTTAGTGTTGTTGTTCCACCTTACTCTATGAAGAAGAAAGCCGCCATCGATTACCGAGAAACAGTTCTTCAGGTTGATTATTTGACTGCATGAAGGAAAGGCATCGTAGAGAGCGGACTTTTTGATTTTCCTCATCATCCCTTCATCAAAAAGAGTCATGGGATATGGGGCTAACTCACACTTCAACAGCCCCTCTACATCCCCTTCAGTTCTCTTGTTTATAATAGTTCTCTGAAAAATCATTAAAGCCTCGACCACCACTACTTCATTGTCCAGTTTGATAGTGTTGCTCATAGCAGCCAAAGGGACTACTGCGATCTTCTTACACAGCCTAATTTCTGAAAAGTTCATTCCAACAAAAGTCCCCATTGTACCGGTTCCGATTTCCAATGCTTGGTAACAGTTGATGTTGCTGGCTCCTATTAAACCAGTTGAAAGGGACATCAAAGAATCACGTACAGCAAAAGGCGGGTGATCAGTCAACCACTGTGCAAGCATTCTTCTGTCTTGAGGATCCAACCAGCCTTCGGGCTGACGACAACAACATACAGTATATTATATTAGTTATATGGGTTAAATACGATTTGTTTGCATAATGAAAATAAATAACGTGATACAGAGTGTTAAAGCCGTTGAATACGGAAGTAAAATAATGAGCAGTTTACTAGCGAAATCACGAAACCGACCCCGATACGTCAAAACGCTATGACGTTTAAAGATATAAAGATAAATCAGCATAAGTATATATATTCTTGAAGGCAACTTAGTGCTCTACAGCTTCCTTCCTTACGACTTTCCTGTAAAATGGAAGGCAAACGGATTGGAAGGGCAAGTTTGACGAGAAACGTGAGGCGCTACATACTGTATTTTTCTGCAAATTTTCCATGTTCACCAACTCATATCTCGAAGAAAGTAACACACAGGTGTGAAAATGAATATACCATTTTGTAGGGCATTTAATTACCTTTCAGTTAGGAAAGTATAAACATTTCTGTAAGATGCACCGTTTGAAAGTTATGCGCCAAAAACGAAAAAGGGGGGCCTTCGAGCCCCCCTCCTGCCCCCCGCAGCACCTGAAATCGACGGAACTTTATTAGGCGCTGTTCAGGGAACCTCCCTCTACACATTCCTAAAAAATTTGGAACTACATGATTTAATGCAGCAAAACCATCATTTTTGGTCTAATTTGACTGGACTATCATACTCAAAATAATTTACTCAAACAAACATCGATTGCAATTAATTTACGTTACCATAAATTTAATATATACTGTACGTTGATTATTTGCTCTTAAACCAATAAGTAATGTAGCTGTATACTTACGCAACTCAATTTGATATGAACCAAATTGATAATTTCTTATTGGGGTCTAAACTCAGGTAACTATAGTTTTGAATCCGATAGTATATGGCTCCACACTTACGCACATTTGCCAACCCTGCTCCAGATCCAGAAATAGGCCAACTCTCACCATTATTGCTGCAGACAAGCAAAGCCACGGAAAGCAGACAGCTGTGAGAAGTTACACGCGACTACGAGCCAAGAGCCAAGATTATGAATTCCTCTTCCTCAAATTCTGTCATCTCCACCTCCAACTACCTTGACATGTTGCTATTTCCCACAAACCGAGGCATCCTCTAGGACTAGGTTCTTGACCTCAACACACTGCTTGTCGAGTTACACTATCGAGGACTCCATAGAAGCCAATGAGTTCGTTAATGTCACATGGCATACAATTGGAGAAAAATCCGACCCCGTTAGCTACGCGCTCTAGGCTGCAAGCGCCGACTATCTTCAGACTCAATAGACGAGTGGGTTCGAATCCCAGCGTCAGCTGTCATTGACATGTTTTTTTCCGTGGTTTCCTATTTTCAACACCGTAACAGTAGGCCTGGCTTTAATGGGCCAAAGCATTGTTGTTGTTTTTTTCTTCATTCATCTTCATTCATGTCCTTTCTCGTTAACCCCTCGCGTGAGCTTGGCGTCAGGAGAGCATCTGGCCGTAAAAATCATTCACTACAAAAGAACTCTGCTCACCTCTTCCCCGAGCCCGTGCAGAAGGTAGACACACATGCAATCGGAGAAGGAAAGTGTGTTGGTCCATTTCAATTCACTGAAATATAAGCATATCAGATCTTTTGTCCATGTGTGAACGTGTGTGATGTGCAGTGGCGGATCCAGACCTTGCGGGGCCCTGGGCGATATGGTAAGGTGGGGCCCACAACAATAGGAAATAACAAAATATCAAATCAAATGGAAAGTAATTTTGTAATAATAATAAAATAAAGAATAGATACAATATTTTGAATACACTACAGTACATGTTTTTAATAATATGAAAGAAACCTTTAAGTCCCCCTGAAGAAGATTATGTAAACTATGAAATATTAAAATATTACTTTGTCACTTTTTTCCGGCTGAAGTCTTCTATTATTTCACTGAAATCTAAACTTGATAAACGGTCACATGAGGTCATAGCTGCACTGAAAAAAAGAAAGAATTATGAATTAGTTTGAAAAGTTTGAAAAGTATAATTAATTAATTAAGTTTAAAAAATCCATGGCGTGGGGCCTCCAGGACCGCGGGACCCTGGGCGATCGCCCTCCTCGCTCTCCCCTAGATCCGCCCCTGATTGTGTGTGTGTGTCTTGCCCCTCGATGACTCCTAATCCCCTGCACATATTTGAATGAAATTTGATATTTGATGAGTCCAATGATCCCGATCTTTGCTCATGCACTATATAAAATTCACCAATTCAATATGGTGGCACCGCAAAATATTTTAGTAACATTTCAAACAAAGCCATCAACGTGAAAATTGACATATTGGAAAAACAGAATATATCAAGTTCCCTATGTGATAAAAATGTAACAAGCACTGAAGAGTGTCATGCCTATTAAAAATGGCAAGTCACATATCCAGTGGTACAGCAGCACAGACAGTTGTATGCGTAGCCTACCCTACATCCAACACCGAAACACGGTAAGCACGATAGAATTAACTTGCCTGTTTGTTTATCTGCTTTCTTATCTTATCCTTGCTAGTTGCCGATCCCTGGATTAGATGAATGAATATATATCCACCTGTTATTATTCGCATTTTGTCCGCCTCGTTGCGTAGTGGCTGTCACTGCGGAGGCCCGGGTTTGATTCCCGACTCTGCCAAGAAATTTAATTCTGGTGTGAGGGCTGTAACGGGGTACACTCAGCCTCATGAGGCAAACCTGAGAAGAGGCGGGTTCTTTTCCTATCTCAGCCACCCTGGAATTGATTTTTCATGGTTTCCAACTTCTACTCCAGGCAACTGCCGGGATGGATCCTAAATTAAGGCCACGGCCGCCACCTTCCCGATCCTCATCTGAATTACAAATACACACACTAATACTGTCATCCCAATAACACAAGTTATCTAACAAATTCCACACACACCCAAGTACACGGGCCTACATGACAACGACGTCGCAAAGCCCCTAAATGAATCAGCAACAACACTTATTCGCGATTCTGCGGAGTTGGGCTTGCAATCGTTGAAATGGATTAAATGGATATCTCCCCAAACTCTGTGAATATCCTGGCTGGCTGCATGGCTCAGCCATTATGTTCTCGCTTGCTGTCCCCAAGATTGCAGGATCGAATCCTGGCGCAGTCAGTTGGCATTTTAGGATGCGCTCCGGCACCCCGGCGTCTCTAAAAGCCGCTGTAGTTGAAAGAGACGTAAAACCAATAACATTATTATGTTATCTGTGAATATCCTTTAAGAAATTGAGTGGAAATCAGCTTTCAATAATATAGTGAAGAGGATTCGAGCCTCGTAGGTTTGGGGCATTTTCTACTATCTTCAGTTTGATGATGTGACTGAGTGACTGCGCTGGTGACAAACAGGCCACTGAAGAGCAGTTTGAGGTGGAAGTGTGGAAGAGACACTGAGCGGGGAACTCTCGTATTATCTGCTGCACGTGTGAACCCTTGTACAGAAGATGCTCGTTATCTGCTCAAGTACTTGTCATGAGATGACCATCTGTTCAGTTCTATATACTGTGACTGGATTGGGTGATACCTAACATCTACACTCCATGTACAGTACAGAAACATAGACCTGATTGTTGTTGTTAATTCATTTGAGGGGCTTGGGACATCTTGGTCATCAGTCCCATATAGTTGGGTGTGTATTGAACGTGTCTGATAACCAGTGTTTCTGTGATGACTGTAGTACTGTAGTGTTGTGTGTAGCTGAATTAGGGACAGGATTGGGGTAGATGCCCCAGGACTCGAAGTAAGGTATTATCCCAGTATTTGCCTGGAGGGAATGTGGAAAGACCCGGGGAAAAACGACAGTCAGGATAGCTGTTGTCAGCACCGCCATTTGAATCTTTGATCTCCGGACTTGCTGCAGCAACCCGCGCGGCTGTGGTGCACCATTTAACGAGCACGGGTACGCCGCGTACTTTGTCCTGAAAAACGTCTTTGATTCGTATATACGGTATTTTAGAGTTGAAGATGCTCCAATAATATTATTGGTTCAATTTATTACAACAACTTTACCTCTACCTCGTAGTATTCTATCTTCTTACGTGTACGTGGTAAGCGTTGTTAGCTGTCACTCCAGAGACCATGATTATATAAAGAAACTGAATTGGTTTATGGTATTGTAACGGTATCGTTGACATTAAAGTTACCCAAGTGCTATCAATTTATTTTACCTCGTTACGATAAGAAGCTTGTAAGTGTGATTGATTATTATCGGGGAGTAAAAGACCACATACTTTGGTTATTATAGAATGCTGCATTAATAAAGTGATATTGGTAATGAAGTTACTTATGTTTAAAACAAGGCCAGACACTTGTCTTTGGTAAAAAGACAAGGAGGTAGAGTTATTAAAATGAGGAGGTCACAAATGTGATCACTTACCCCTCTTGGGCAAGAGAGGAGGAATGAATCCTTGGGGGCTAAAAATATGGCATTAAATAATACGGAGAGTTGTTTGTGGCCACACGATTTGCCGAGGAAGTAAATAAACTGTTCTTTCTGCCTGTAAATTTCGAATTTTCTGCTAATACTTGGTACTGAACGCAGACGAGTCGTATAACGACCAAATATTTCCTTATATTAACTTTTATATGTTTGTTATGGGTTTGCGTCAAAACTGCTGGGGTGAATGGCATGAAAATTATTATTTTTGTAGGAGACATCACTAGAATAAAAACACGCTACAATGCATAGGTTTTCTAAGGGCTGCGGGGGTTAAGAGGGCACATTTCGCCTTTCTTTCTTTTTTGTGTTCAAAATAGTTGGTTTAATTTAGACAATTTACACAAAAAGTCATTAAAATTAGATTATGAAACATATTCAGTGAAATAAGAATAGTTCAAGGTAAGGATGACCTGCAACACAGCATTTATAAGCACTTAAACAAACAAATCATTATTTCTGCATTGGGAAAATTAAGAAAATATAACTTATTATGAAATACATACGCGTTAGAAAGCAGGATAATTTGCAATGTTAAGCCCTTAGGATCTGTATCTTTTTTAGAGGGAAATGATAGCCCGACCCCCAACCCTCGTGCTTCAAGTCACACACACTTTGTCTGTTGGGACCGTGATGGTAGCTGCAACTTGTGGCGCGGTTTCGTATGGTCTCTACCATAAACCATTCCACTACCGCAGCACGAAAATCGGGTCTCTCCACGGTTATTGTCACGTGAATCCGCAGTTAGGTGACCCGTCTGGCAGGTCGATGTATTGGGGACAAGATAATAAACGCTCGCGCTCCGCAACTCCTCTCTCTTCTCTCGTTCACGACTCGCTGCGCTAAGGGACGGGCCACGAAAAGCCGAAGATTACTTGAATCTAATGGCAACATCACACTGCCGTGCCTGATACACATAGTGGTAAATATATAAACAACAGCTTTTTCCAGCATGGCTTTTCGCCTCCCTGTTTAAAGCCAGATAAGATAAAAGAGAAGATCCGTTACATTATTGTTATTATTTTTGTTATTATCAGTCTATTATTACATGGCATTTACATGGTCCCTGAGTAGCGAGTAACAGAGGACTCCCCCGCCCGCTCCATGATGAATTTAGGTTGCTAACCTGGCTGTGCTACTGCTCTGGTGTTTCTACATTCTCTCCAAAATATGCAGTGCTATACTAGTACATTATGCAACGAGCCTATAATGGCAATAATTAAGACACGAGTATGTTTATGAAACGAGCGAAGCGAGTTTTATAATTTCCATACGAGTGTCTTAATTACCATTATAGGCGAGTTGCATACGACTGTTTATGTTCGACAATAATTATAACTTTATTTTATTTAATTTTATGTTCGAACAGAAATATTCATAAATATCTGTCGAGATTCAGTCACTTGAATTTAGTGATCGGAGTGCAAGCGCCGAGTTTGCTCTCTGTGCCTTACAAGTTCTCTGACCCACGCATGCGCTCTGTCTGCTTGGCAATGCCATATGTTTATAGCCTGCCGATCTGCACCACCATTCACTCAAACTGTCCCCGAAGTTGTATGAAAGTATGCCCTGTGTAGAAATTGGGGTTGGGGATATTAAGGTACAGTGCTATTTCTTTTCTCATTATCGCCAGTTTATTTACGCGGACATATGGGACGGTGCACTTTCCATGACGGTAATTTATATAGAAGGATGCTGTGTTGCAATCTTCTGGATGTAGATTCATAACTTTCTTGCATATGTCATAGTATTTTCTTATTACCCTAAAGGTTCGTGCTGATGTTGTCTTTGTGTTTGCCATTACAACTACAATGGTTGATCGGATATCTTTTCCATTGTCAACTTTCAAAACATGTAATTCATGTCCAAAATGTTGGATTCTGTGTTCAAGTACGAAGCTATCAAGTACCTAATTGGTCACACATCATACATCTTGAGCTCTGATTGGTTGGAGAAACTGTATCATAATGAAAACTAGTACTTTAATGACCATCATTATGACACAGTTTTCTGACATATAATATTTAGATTTCGACATCGTCGAACATAGTAGTACATTATGCAACGAGCCTATAATGGCAATAATTAAGAGACGAGTATGTTTATATAACGAGCGTATGCGAGTTTTATAATTTCCATACGAGTGTCTTAATTACCATTATAAGCGAGATGCATACGACTGTTTATGTTCGACGATAATTATTATAACTATTTTATATTCGAACATAAATATTCATAAATATCTGTCGAGATTTCACCAGTTTTATGTACTGAACAGAGCGCATGGGATGCAGAGAATACCTTGTATTTGATCATGGCCTCCTCAATTACCCCACTATGACACTAGGCCACGCAGTGAAATATAAATTAGAAGGCCTTGGAACCCAGCGCAGGTGCGATGCTATTCTTACCTAATTTGTCAAACAACTGTTTCTTGAGCTCTGATTGGTGGGAGAAACTGTCCCATAATGAAAACTTGTACAATATTGAGCCTCATTATAGTACAGTTTTCTGACATATAATATTTACATTTTGACATCGTCGAACATAAACATATTTAATGATACAGGTTGCTGGGTAGTCAAAGTTCAGCGTTCAGTGAAGTTCCTACTCTCTTTTTATCACGGTATATACAGTATAGGCTACTTATACTCCGATGAAGGAACCTCGACAATTGAGTATATTAGTCACTCTGCCTAATAATTTTAACCAGATCTATGTTGCTTCGTAAAAGTAATATTATTTTAATAGTGTAATGAAATAATAATAATAATAATAATAATAATAACAATAACAATAATACACGAAAATCAATAGCTGATACCATGTTCTCTTGTTTAGCGCGAGATTGCTCCCGTAGAGTGATGATGATTGTTGTTTTAACGGGCGGAACAGTGAGGTCGTCTGCCTTAAAAAGAGTGAAAGCTGAACAAATTTGTAATAAAATTCAAACCGGAAGCATTCAGGTAAAATTTATTTCTACACTGAATAGGCTACATATCACCTCTCGTTAAATCACGCACAAAGGCCGTGATGAGGAAATGCGGCAAGTCCAAAGATCAAAGGTTTGAATCCCGGTGCTAGTAGTAGTGCTTATCCTGAGTGTGATTTTTCCTCAGGTTTTACTACACTCCCTCCAGGCAAATACCGGAAGATTATCTTCTTTCACATCCCGCGGTACCTACCACATCCCTGTCTCTATTACAACAACAGTCATCACAGACATATCGGTTATCAGACATGTTAGGCCCCTTAAAACAACAATTATCATCATCAACATACACTCAAGTGCAGGGGGATGATTACCAAGATGTCCCAAGCCTCTAAAATGAATTGCAACAAAATTCAAGACGGCACTATAAACATATACAAATACAGGGTCTCTCAAAGCCTCCGTGGCTTAGGCGGCAGCACGCCGGCCTCTCACCGCTGAGTCCATGGTTTAAATCCCGGTTACTCCGTTTGAGATTTGTGTTGGACAAAACAGAGGCAGACAGGTTTTTCTCCGGGTACTCCGATTTTCCCTGTCACCAATGTCATTCCAGCAACACTCTCCATTTCATTTCATCTGTCATTCATTTAATCATTGCCCCAGGGGAGTGCGACAGGCTTCGGCAGCCGGCACAGTTCATATCCTCGCCGCTAGATGGGGGCTTTAATCATTCCATTCCCTTACCCAGTTGGTCGACTGGAAGCAGGCTGTGGATCTTTTTTCACTGGGTCTCTCATATAAAGTCTGACCGTCAGGCGGCGTCTTCACTCTCCGCGACGGCAGCTGCCCCAACCGAGCTTATGTCGTGGCCTCGGTCGGGCTTGTGTCGCGCGTATACAGTGTTATATGAAATATTACCTTATTAAAGATGCTGGAAGTGTCGTCCTTCCTGGTTTATACATGCATTGTACCTGCTAACCACATTCTGGCTCACGCGAATAAGTTCTGCCACTGTCATTTTTATTTTGAAATTACGTTAATCTGTGCTCGTGAAGGCGGCACTTAACAAGGGTATTGATGAACAAATGCATCGCGTACCGTACTTAAAATAACTCTTACATACGAAAACACGGCGTCGCAATAATAACTGTCTCACCATGTTTAACAGTTGCGATTAAGACAGTAAAGAACACAGCAACAAAGCTACTTTCGAGTCTGTAAGAGAAACTGGCGGTATTTAATGGCAACAATGCGAGCTTTTGTTTTGGCGTTAAAATTGTTATTCGGTAACACGGTATTGTTTCGTAAGCTTGAGTAATCTACGGTACCTCAGTTTCAGTAAGAACTGACCTGTGTCCATAAACAATGCGCAAATCCCAGATGACTGGAAAAGAGCTACGGTAGTCCCAATATTTAAGGGAGGGAGCAGACTTGAATTGGGCAACTACAGGCCAGTTAGCCTTACGTCCGTCGTTTGTAAACAGATGGAGCATCTCATTTGCGACTACTTGAGGGAACAGTGGGAAACATTATCATGGTTTAATGATAGGCAACATGGATTTCGGAAAGGTTACTCATGCGAGAGTCAGATGCTATCACTTTTTCAAGACATTAGCGAATCGTTAGACCATGGAGTTTCAGTCGACGCCGTGGTTATAGATTTTGCGAAGGCATTTGATGTCGTTCCGCATGACATGCTACTCCATAAATTAGCTTCGACGAAGATTGATAGAAGAGTAATTTTATGGATCCAAGAATTTTTGACGGGTCGTTCCCAGAAAGTGAAAGTCGAAGGCATATTCTCGGATGAAATTACCGTAACGTCGGGTATCCCTCAGGGCAGCGTAATCGGAACTTTGTTATTTTTGGCGTTTATAAATGACTTACCAAATGGGATTCGCAGTGACTGTCGATTGTTTGCGGATGATTGTGTAATATATCGAAAGATACATGACTCACAAGACAATGCAGTGCTTCAAGAGGACCTGAACCTGGTCTATAAGTGGGCGATTGTAAATAAAATGAAAATACACACAAGAAAATGTAGTCTCTTAAAAATAGGGAAAGTGCGAAGGCAGGATTTTCAATATAACATTGGCTCGGAAATACTTGTAGAAGAAGATTCTTGCAAATATTTGGGCGTTCACGTAAGGAATGATATGAAATGGAGTCGTCATGTAGGATGTGTAGTTTCAAAAGCTTACAAATCCCTGCACTTTGTAATGAGGGTATTAAAGGGAAGTAGTACCTCTGCTAAAGAATTAGGCTATTTGTCACTTGTAAGACTTATTCTGGAATATGCCTCGGCGGTTTGGGATCCATATCAAGTAGGGCTCATCAATGAGTTGGAAATGGCACAAAGAAAGGCCGCTAGATTTGTGCTCAGTGACTTTAATCCCAGGAGCATTGTGAGCCGTATGTTAAAGAAACTTGGGTGGGAATCACTGGAGGCTAGGAGGATGAAATCTAGACTCTGCGCTATGTACAACACATATACAAATCAACCAGCATGGGGTGAGCTTAGCAAACGATTGGGAAAGCCCACTTACATGGGTAGGAGCGATCATCCTTTCAAAGTTAAGGGCCGACCACAGCGAACAAATTATGGTAAATATTCTTTTGTAAACCGTGCCATTGATAACTGGAACTCTCTACCTGCCGCAGTCTTAGAGCCTTTTCAAAAACATATAGGTGGGTTTAAGAAAAGACTGACTATTTGTGTAAATACTCCAGTTTAATTGTTGTATAATTGTTATTGAATTGTTATGTATAATTATTTATTTGTTATGTATATACAATTTGCCACCGGGGGACACACCCCCCATTGCAAATAAACGAATGAATATGAATATGAATATGACCTGACCCATGCATTCGACGCCGGCTTCGATGCAGATTATTCTAGCCTGTCAGCCCGAGGGCCTTGAGAGCTATGTCCAAAGGGGTTTCGAACAACAGCAATTGTGTTAGGGTGATTGGGTGATTACAATGAAATCAAATTGGCCAGAATTTGACCTGAGTGCATGAAATACAGAATGTAGAAAGGAAAGTAAAGATGAGTAGTTCTGGAGAAGTCAGAGATTAGAAGTGAAATAGAAAGTAGAAAGTTCTTAAGAGAAGACAAGGTGTGCTATGGTAGCAGGTGGAAAATCATTTTATAATAATGCGGGGGTGCTTGTGACGGCTCCCCCTGGCTTGGTTATCACCCAATCTGTTGATGAGTGGGTTTGTACTGAGTGTAGCTGTTCTATATAGTCTAACTGCCTTTCCATGAATTCTCTGACCGATATTCGCCAGATTATAGTCAGTGTGAAATTGAGCGTTGCGCACGTACCAGGGGGCGCCCGATACCGTGCGCAGCGCTCTGTGCTGAACGACCTGAAGTTTGTTGATAGTAGAAGGGATGGCATAGCCCCACGCAGGGCTGGCATATTCCATGACAGGACGCACAATTGTGCCGTATGCAAGGAGTCTGCTTCTGTCATCTAGTGCACTCTGGGACTTAAGTAGGGGCCAGAGTTTCGGTTGAATCGCTTTCGCTAGGTTTGCGCGCTGTGTGACCTCCTGTGCGAAAGTAAGGCCTCAATCAAGCGTGATTCCCAGATACTTTGTAGCTGGCTGCCATCTGATTACATCGCCAAAGAAGTTTAGGTCGTGGACTTCTGTGTACTTGCGTCAAGATTGTACAGTATATGTGCGACACAAGCCTGGCCAAGGCCGCAACATAAGCTTGGCTGAGGCAGCTGCCGGAGGAAAGTGAAAACGTCGCCTGACGGTCTGCCTTTATATGGGAGACCCTGTATATAAAAATGCACATCCAGCTATTGTATAGCTTAATAACTAGTAGTTTGTGTGAAAGGTGGAACGTTGTTTTTTTTTTAGTTAGAGTGGACCTATATCTTGACGCAAATTACACCTCTGAAAGGGCAAATGTTCTCGTTGTTCCACTCCTTAAAACATCAATAACTATAGTTGCCTCACTTTCCTGCTTAACGTGCGGCTCACCTTTGAAGTCTATCTGGGCGGATATGTTTACATTCCATGGCACCTGGGGCCAAGGCTTTCCCAGCGTGAGGTACAGCGTTGTCAAATTTCCACCGTAGCCACTGAGGCCAAGCAGCGAGATTGGACAGAACTATGTGCAGATGTGCAACATTGGACACTGATACCTGTCGGAGACACAAGCTAGCCACCAGGGCGGGACTAAGAGTCCACGCGGAGTGATAGAGGAAGCATTCTATTGGTCAACAACCGTCAGCTATTGGTCAGTAGCGAACAATGGTTATTGCCGGCGCGTGCTACTGCCTTACGTTTGAGTCGCCGCTCGTTAACCAGGAAAGTGAGGGAACTATAACTAACCTGTGAAAAATCTGAAAGTATTGTAGTAGCACTTTCACCCTATTCTGTTCTGTTACAGGGGCGTTTCTCATCCCCTACTGCATCATGCTCTTGTTCGGCGGATTACCACTCTTCTACATGGAGCTCGCTCTTGGTCAGTTCCATCGCTGTGGCTGCCTCACCATCTGGAAGCGGATCTGCCCAGCTCTGAAAGGTAGGCATGTTTTCATCTTGTTGCATACTCTTCAGGAAGTGTGTATTTCCTGCAGTTAAACAATGACAGCAAGTGTATAGAAAGCAATGTCGCCCAAGTCTCTCTCACATTACAACTGTTAACGGCATCTTAACAATTGCCCGGCCCCGTGGCTAGTTGGCTAGCACGCTGAAGGGTATCGGGGTCGATTACCGACCAGGCCGTGGGGGTTCATAATCTCCTGTGGTTATTTCTCTGGCTCGAGGCCTGGATATTTGTGACACCTTTATGAAAATTATTGAAAACAGAGCAAATTGAAAACGTAAAGTAAAGTAAAGAGGAAAATATTATTTATTTAATTTAAATATGCTAATCATGTCAATAAATATGCAGATTTCATGGAGGTTAAGCCTAGAGCATTATTATAAAAGCAGGAAAAGAGGGCATTTTGTATCCAGGCATAGCTAGATATATGACGTTATTGTTATTGTTAATGTTGTTGACTCATTTGGGAACTTTTGCGTCATTGTGGTCCTGTTGCTCCCTGTATTTGAGTGAGTGTGTAGAATCTGTCTCAAAACCTGTGTCATTGTGATGGTTGTACTAGTGAGTGTGTTTGTAATTGGGGCTAGGATTTGGGTAGGAGGTGGCCGTGGCCTAAATTTAGTTGGCGGTCACTTGGAGTAGAAGTGGGAAACCACGGAACGCCACTTCTCCGTTGGTTGAGATAGTAATCAAACCCATCTCTTCTCAATTCTGCCTCACGAGACTGAGTGAACCCCACTACAGCCCTCATACCAGAATCACCTTTTTTTGGCAGAGCCGGGATTCGAACTCGGGCCTCGACGGTGACAGTCAAGAATGCCAGCCATTACACCACGTGCCGGACATCTCTAGACAAAACAGAAGAATCTTCACATTAGTGCTGTGCTTAAAATGCTGCAGTCTACCTCGTGGCCTAGTGCCCAGCTTTCTTGGCTGTCCGGGTTCGATTCTCGGATGAAAAGAAGGCCCTTGCGTTGTATATTTATTTCTTTTTGCTCTCATACTCAGTCGGCATGCTTTTAAAACACATAATTTCTAAAATTGCGCTGTTTCTTAATGCTGCAATGCTAGCCAGGTCTCTCATAAAAAAAAAGTAATTTATAAAATTAAATAAAAGCTCTGCATTCTTAATGGGGCAGATGACCTCGCTGTTCAGCCCCTCAAAACTCCAATAACTAACTAACTGCATTCTAAATAATAATAATAATGGTATTGGATTTACGTCCCTCTTAACAACAACGCCGGGATGCCGGAATTTCGCCCCGAAGGGGATCTTTAACGTGCCAGTAAATCTACTGACACGGCTCCCTCCCATTTGCGCACCCTCAAATGCCAACTGGCTGCGTCAGGATACGATCCTGCAACCTCGGGCTCAGAATGCGGGAACGTTACAGCTGAGCCACGCAGACTTAGCCTATGCCAAAATAAGGGGAACGAATTTCTCCTCAAATGTCAAAATGTGTTGCTTTATAACTTTATGCTTTATTTAATAAATTAAAAATATTGCTGTAATATCAGCGGATTTGGAAAGGCCTAACAAACGTGCGGATGTGAGGCGGATGTGGCTAACAGTCGTGCGGATGCGGATAACGATTTGTTTATCCGCGCAGTGCTCTAACCTTACGGATGTGAAATATTTGCGAGAAAACAAATGTTGGACTTCCTAAACACAGGATAAATTTTACATTGTAAAAAACAAAACAAAAAGAAAGCATAATTTTCATCATACAGTATTTGTTTGAAATTCAGTCTTGGCAATCTTAAGGGTGCCTATGCTGTCCATGTTAATTTTCAACTTTATATTTAGCGTTTTCACAGAAACTATCAACAGGAACTAATTGCATTTTTCAGCGATGTTCCTTGATGCTCTCGCCGTACTTTAACATGGCTTTTCGAAAATAAGAAGAGTTTTCATTTTTGGTGGATTTGTTTTTAAATGGTGTAATCTTAACAGCATTTTGATGAACATTTCCATGTGGCAAAACTAAACTGGAGTGTTAAAACAGTTGTTGTTATTGTTGTTGTTGTTGTTGATGATTCATTTAGGGGCTTTACGGCATCGTGGTCGTGTAGCCTCGTGTACTTGAGTGTGTGTGGAATTTGTCTGATAACCTGTGTGTTCAAGAACACGCTTCTTAAACGTTCTGCTTTACATATGGAAATGTTGCGGTATAAAGGGGAATTTTTATATTAAGAAATGTATTTTAACAGGAACCTGGGATCAAAGATTGTTCCGCTAGCTGAGGAAACGGTGACAGATTTGGTTTTATGAACGCAAAACCCGTTTTGCTATCTTAAAAATAATTTTAGTCTATTGTCTAATAAAGAGAAAACTAAGAATCTAGAGAGAAATCTAGTGAAAAATCTAAATTGTGGATTTACTAATATTGCGCATGTTTGTGGGAAAGTATGAGGAATGTAGTCTCAAAAATAAACCACGAAGAAACTAAACGTATCGTTAGAAAGCCAAGGGTGTGTAGCTTAATATCATGTAAAAATTTAATTTTGCAAATTATGAAGAATTTCAGCCTTGCAGAGCTTCTTAATTACTACTTCTGCGATATACGGCAGTTAGTATTGGTTGAGGATCTTTTTTGACTCATAGAGTCACCCATTTTTCCGTATTGACTTGCTATAATAATCAAAAGATTTCTTTAGTTCCGCCTCGTCAATACAATTTAATAAAATTTTCGTGATATAATCACATGTCACTTAATTTACATCGGTACATGTTTCGATGCCTATTTGCATTGGCATCATCATCATCAGCCTTTTAATGTAATGGCAGCACTTAAAAATCACTTTGTACATTGGATAAAATGTTAACATAAAAACACACTCAAATCACTTATACACTAAATCACTTTAAAAGTTTTTTAAACGTTTTTAAAAGTTTTTAAAAATATGGTAGACACTCATTACAAAAGCCTTGAAGGTCTTTCTTTTCTTTCTTGAGGTTATTCAAAATTAGTTCCTGATGTTTTCTCCGAAATTTCTGGGCAAGGGTTTCCATTCCCAACTGGAAAGAAATGACGCTAGGAGTAAGAAAATTTGAATAATAGAATGAAAAGAGTTTGGAAAAGTATCCTTACTTATTTGCAAAACTTACGTAATATGCAGTAAGAGTCGAACAGCGCCGTGTTGTGCTAGATGAGGACTGTGCTACACTGAGTTGTCATACCATATTTTTTTAAACTTTTAAAAACTTTTAAAAAACATTTAAAGAGATTTAGTGTATAAGTGATTTGAGTGTGTTTTTACGTTAACATTTTATCACATCCAATGTACAAAGTGATTTTTAAGTGCTGCCAATACATTGAAAGGCTGATGATGATGCCAATGCAAATAGGCATCGAAACATGTACCGATGTAAATTAAGTGACATATCACGAAAATTTGATTAAATTGTATTGACGAGGCGGAACTAAAGAAATCTTTTGATTATTATTGGTTGAGGATACAAGGTAATCTGAAAGCATGTTCTGAAAAATAGGGTACTTTAATTGCGCCATTTGCGTTGTTTCATGTTCCACCACATTCCCTTTCTCTCCCTGCAACATTTCAATATGGAGTGGATATTTACCAAATCCTGCGGTACAGTGCGCCCGCTCGCTGTGTCATCTCCAATCACCGCTTTGTCATGTGCATGTCGGCAAAGTTACTTACTGGACTGGAAAATCAATACAACATCTATCAGAATCATTAACGTTCTCGTGTACATAAGGAACTAGTTTGAAAAGTCTCTATTTATGCATTAGTGGCATGCCTAAACTCAGGTATTATGGAGAAGCCATTTCACTTCAGCGTTTCAGTGTAGTGTGTGACACTCCACATGATTACACTCCCAATAGCCTAAAGTGTATTTTATGCAAATGGGCTTGATTTAAAGAAGACCAAAAGTTTCGATTATTTCCAAGAGCAAGCAAGCTTATACTGTATATTCTACGTGACCCCTTTTACGTAGAAACTGAACCACTGGACTTTCCACCTCTTCCCCCCAAGGTTCACATCTAGTGGGACGTGGGTTGGCGACCACGGGACCCCATCTGAGTCCGGCATTGCTTCCACTTACTTGTGCCAGGCTCTTCTCCGCCTTCTTTCCTGTCGACCTCTCTTGGTCAACTCTTGTTCTCTTCCGACCCCGACGGTATTATGGTATCCGAGGCCTAGGGAGTCTCTCCCTTTCCCGCCTTAATTGGCCCTTGTTTCATCTTTCCTGATACCCTCATTCTTCGAGGGGTCAGCCTTCGTTATCTTTTCATGTTATCTCCTGGCTTCTGCCCAAGGCTCAAGGAGGCAGGGTGTATGTATCCCCACCAATTCTGGTGCACCCTGGATAGTGCTACGCCCACAAGGGCTCACGGCTGTTGAGTTTGGGAGTTGGGCGACCCCGAGGGATTCCTGAGCTAGGTCCGTTTCGTCCCCTGTTTCCTCTGACTCTTGGGCGGGCCCTCTCCTCTTTCACTTTCCTATCTGCCTTTCATGGCTCTCCTTTCTTCCAAGTCCCTGAATCCTCATTCTTCGAGGGTTAAGGGCATTTCCTTTCTTCCTGTCCTTTATTTGCCTTATTCTTTATTTGTTTACCATTTCTTCTTCTAGTATGTAAGTTTGTAATTAGTTTTAGTTATATTTTTCACTCTCATCTAATCTTTCACTCTCACCCAAACCATTAGGGGCCGATAACCTAGATGTTAGGCCCCTTAAAACAACAATTATCATCATCATCATCATCATTTCCACCTCTTTCATCTAAACTACGAGTACATTTACCTGGAATCAAATCCGGTACACATTGGTGAGAAACAAGCAGCGACAACTGGGCCATCACGACCATATTCTTTCACACAGCGATAGTATGCAGTATCTCGTCCAAATACATTGTTTTGAAATTCTGAGTACACACCGGTAACAGTTGCTCTTGATGACTTGATAATTCCAAAACAAGCTTAAGGTATTCATCGTCACTCCATTACAATAATTTTCAGGAAAATATTCAAAAATAAACATATTTTTTCTCTCATAGTACGGTATGTTGTCTCTAATTTTCATAAATGTGCATTTTAAACAGGTTTTCGTATCTAATTTATGCCCATTGTAATGATTGGTGCACACTCGATTCAGTAATTGTCGCTTTGGCAGCTTGATTTTCCTTGTTCCGTATTTCAATATACTTTTCATTCAAAGAACGCAATGTTTTTAAAAGCCTTATTTCTCACAATCAGATGGTAGTTTTCCTGGTGGGCAACTAACCAAGTTGTAGTCATTGAATAGAGGAAGAAAGTGAACCTAAACTTTAAGTGGCTTTTCCTCACATTCTCTTTGTATTATATTTAACATTACTTGGGAAATGGGGTGTCCACTTAAAGTTAAGGTATTACCGTTATGTAAAAATTTAAATATCGCCTACATAAATAATGCAGCTTTGTTGTAGCCTATAGCAAGGATGCGACCCCACAACTATACTCGATGAAAATAAAGTAAATTTTAAAAACATTACGTTAATATACGATGGTCATTACATTACATATTTCGATAATACTACAACATGGAAAATCTACGATGTGCATTGAAACGTTAAGGCCGTGTGATACCTCAATGCCAACAGAAAATAGGGTTGGACTACAGGAGTTAATGGCAAAGGTACAAATGAAAACCACACAATGGAAGTCTGTGTAAATTTGTTTTGCACTAGTACAAATGGAACACAAATCAATCAGTTAACATCCAGGGCACCGTTGGAACACTGTTCAATAACAGACACGGACATGTCAGTTCGGGCAGACAAAGGCGCCCACTTCGCGGCGAGTCTGTAGTTGCTGCGTGTCCATGCCGGAAAGCCTCCACCCAACGTGGAACTGTTCGGTAATCACCAGTGCAGCATGACACTGCATAGCATTTCAGCCACCGAGAAAAGCAATTTTCACGAATGATCCTTGTTCCAATCTGCTTACATCCATCTTGTAGCACGGCCAAGCTCAGAATGAACGTGTATGGATGGTGCTGGTACCTAGCCACCTGCACTTACAGTCCACTTCTGTCGGGGGAATTCTGTGCTGTTTGCTGCAGGGTTTCGAATAACTACACTGGAATTACCGTGATGCCATATGTTGGAAAGATATAACATAGTTGCCATGACTTGTGGAATGACCCTCGTATTTGTTTGTATCAAAGCTAACAAAAGTATCCTGCTATACCAGGTGAATCAGCTGCCCCTAATAATATTGTTTTATGCAGCCCAACTAGCGTTATTATCAGGAAGGTCAATATTTCTCTGCTTGCATCCCGTATGGTACTATTGCACTGCAGGCATATCCTGCAAACGATACTGAACGTTATTATGTTTCCCTCGATGTCACTACAGACTACGGACTGCCTTCTTCTTATTATTTAATTCGACGAAAGAAATAGGTGGGACCAGGTTTATATTGTTTTACTTCTTGTGATTTCTATGCCACACTTGCTCAAATCTAAATTGTCATTCTTGTTGGTAAGAAGCATCTGCTTTCTGACTTGAGGCGCTAAGGCGATTGGGGACTGGACCGTTCTTAGCCGCCGCAAAGCTTCAATCAATAATAAGGAAATAACATTAATTGCGCTACTGTGTACCTGGACCCTTGTTAGGGCGACCAACCACGAGGTAGTGGCTGGGCTGGTACTCGTTCCTTGTGGTTATCACCTTGACAACGCATGTTCCTGTGCTGTCTTTTACAGGTCATTGTATTTCAAATAATTGCTGTTACAACCCAGTACATGGATTATTCTCTTGGTAACTAAGAGGAACTTTAAGACACTTCTTCAAACATAACCCTATATAGCCTCAGGAGTCACCATTCTTTTGGTTTCACACAAATTGTCAGTTTATTGCAAATATGGCTGTCTTCTGTGGCATAGTGGAATGTATTGATACTCCTGGCCAGAGGTCCTGAGTTAGATTCCTTACTCTGCCAGGGCATATAATTTTGGGCTGGAACAGGATGCCCTCAGCTAAAAGTTAAAAGCACACAAAATCACTGATAGAGTGGCTGAGGTAGGAACTAAACTTTGCAACTGCCCTAGAAGTAATTCGCGGATACTCTGATTTAAGGTTCTTCTCCTGGCTGTGGTAAGTGATTTTTGAAAGATGACAAAAATCACGGCATGCATGTCATACGTTGTTGGCTTGTTAAAGAACCCATTTCAATTCAGTAGGCCGTGTTCATAATGGCAAAATTAATCTCGGGATTTTCCGACAACACAAAAGTTTCTCCTTTCTCTACTAGAAAGCGCTATAGTGTCAAGGAGCTTAAATATCTAACCTCCTTGACTTTCATAGCATTCCAAGGAACGACTAAATTCAACATGCAAGCAGCCCTCTAGGCGTCAAATAACAAATCTTGATCCCAGCAAAGGTCATACGATATTATTATTATTATTATTATTATTATTATTATTATTATCAGAGAGTTTTATATAAATATTACGCATTAACATACAGTATACAGTACAGCTAATTGTTGTTATATTAAATTATTTATTTCAATATTTATCTCAAATGTTTGTCTTTCCCCACAGTATACCCATTCCTACGCGGTCGGGGATAAAATTTAAGTTGTGGTTTCTATGTGCAATAGGGTTCTCACGCCCGGATGTCCTTCCTGACGCCAACCACTACACCAGAGGAGTTAATAAGAGAAGAAATAAATGAAGATAAATTAATATGGGCACTGAGTTAGAAATAATCAGCCGTGGTCTATTAGTGGATACCGTCCCAGCATTTGCCTGATGTTGAAAATAGAAAACAACTGAAAATTATTTCAAAGATGGCCGACGGTGGGGTTCGAACCCACTCTTCTTCCACGTCCGGAGAGGCTGACCTATTCCAGCGACTCCGGGTGGTTTGTTTTTTAATCACAAGTCACTTGTTAAAAATGCTATGGTACAGTACCTTTAGAGAAACAATCAATTTACTTGGAAACTTCTTTGTGTGGAGAAGGACAAAATATATGCAAACTCAGTAATATATCCAACTGTTGAAAATATTTAAATCATTTTAAAGCTTAAAATAAAAGTTAATTTATCCGCCTCTTGGCGCAGTGTCCAGCATTCTTGGCTGTCACCGCAGAGGTTTGGGTTCGATTCACTGCTCTGCCAAGAAATTTAAATTCTGGTTTGAGGTCTGAAACGGGATACACTTATGCTCATAAGGAGCAACTGAAACGAGGCAGGTTCGATTCCCACCTCAGCCGTCTTCCTTGGTTTTCCACTTCTACTCCAGGCAAATGCCGAGATAGTAGCTGAATTAAGTCCCAGTTACTAGTACTGAAACGGTCTCGCTTGCTCCACGTTGAGCGTACAAATGAAACGTTTTGACTGGTCCTTACTGTTGGGTGACAAATGTAACTGTATACCTTTGCCTAAGCTATGTTGTTTTAATGGGCGCCAAGACCTCAACGCTATGTTGAAATCTAAATTTATATTTTACAACATCTAGCTCCGGTAGATCACCTTCAAGAATCTATTCACTCAGATCGTGGTATGATTTGATCATTAACCCAACAAACAATTGTATCAGGAGAAGGAATTGGTCTATATCTAATGCTACCTACTGAAAGCAAAGATTGCATGGTTAAAATAAATGAATTTATTATATAAAACAAGTATTGCAACATTAATAATAATAATAAGTTTTGAATTTAAATTGGAGCGTTGCGATTTGAATATTACCGCTAGAAAATTACGTGACAACGGATTCGGATAAATTACTGATTTTACTCTTATTCCCAAGCTATGAAGTTACTGAAATACTGAATATAAAACAAAGAGACGAGAGATTGCGTAGTTCTGAGTCATTCGCGCTTACCACTGGAAATTGCCGTAGCATTTCCCTCGTACTGGATGTTGTATAGAGCTTCCCACAGCCTCCTGGTCGTCATCTTCTTCGTTAGTTGATGAGATACTTGTAGATATGATAACTTATGGTCCGAATATCGGAACCAACCACACGTACAACCACACTGGTTAAGTTTTACAAAGATAGTCGCATTGCCTCCACGGCGCGCAAACCATATATGCACTCGTCACATCCCCTCCCTGGACCCGTCTTCAAGTCGCCCGGTCTCCACTGATTGGCTGACCCACCACGCGCTACTTCCCCACCTCCGGGTCATTACACTCGGCGCGGCGATGATGTCGATTACCGGTTCAGGCCATTTCGCCTTTTCTTGAAGCAGCAACCCAGCTTGCGTCATGCTACTCGACAAGATTAAGCCTGTAGCCGAATTCCCCGTGACTCACCTCTCTCAAAATACCCTAACTGACAAAACTCCGTAAAATCCCGTAATCATATAATTTTCTTACGATAATGTTGTTCGTAATAATTTGCTTGATAGTGTTTTCTATAACATAGAAAACCTATCTGATTACTTATAATTTTATAAAAAATGCTCCAAAGAAATACCTTAATAATAATAATAAGTTACATGAAAACTTCTCTTGGCTGAACAATTTGCCGCGTAAATAAATATAGAATGGCTTCCTACTGACTTATGCCAGTGGCGTAAAATTCCCTCGAAAAACACGTTACATATTCGCCTCGGATCATCGGATGATTTACCGTGACGACGGTCCATTATCCGCTTATCCCAGACACGTTAATAATCCCCATCCAAAATACATATTACATAAATGAAATCACCCTAAATTACATATATATACACTCATAATTTTCTTTACGCACTTTGCGTCAAAGTCTGTTGTCACTATGGATTGCACTTTGCAACCAGTCCAATGTTTTTCATATAGAATAATGTTCCACGGATATTTCCGCCTCTCAAATTTCTCTATGTTGGAAAAATAGACATAATTACTGTGTGAGCACTATGTATATAAGATGTCACATCACACGCATCAAGGTTGTTCTGATATATGTATATCACCAAAGAACTTCCTAATTTCACTGGAGGTTCCTTCCTTATGGTGAAATTTAATCTCTCTTATCACTGAGCACACGATCGCACTATTGTGGCAGCGCATCGTGACCATAATACTTAATCTCTCTTTATAACAGACGAAATTAATATTGACTGCTGAAAAAAAAACAGTAAATGCGCATTACATATAACACCAAATATTTCTGTGCCGTAATCGCCCTGTCTTCTGAAGTTCCCGTAGACCATATTCTACTTACTACTAGTTCTCAACACAGACCAGTTCTCCTCACACAAATAATACCATTGTATAAATTACCCTAAATTACTCACTTACAAATCTTACATGGCGAGGCCGTAAACAGAAATCACGTGTGCTGTTATGTATGAGTTTCATGAAGGACTGTCTCGCCTTTTGATGGCCCATCTTTTGTCTCGTGGACGCCTAAAGCAAAAATACCCTGTCCAAACGCTCACCCATCTCTTGGAGACAAATGGGAATTCACCAGCGCTACCAAATTCTGGCCTTGGTGTATCGAGACATTTTAGTGCTCAAGAGCATCCGACAATCCCGTCATATTTCTCTGTACCTTAAAAACTCTCATTTACTTACATACTACCCCCCTGTGTGACTTCTGATACGCCTGCCTGGAAGACCATATCTTCCACGCACCAAATACCACACTTACTCATTTGATAGGCTGGCTCGCCAGCTAAACACACTTACTTTATGACACATACTTTCGTAGACTATGTATATTATACGTCCCGTATAATCTGTTTCCCTCACTATTCTCCAGCACATATGCTGTTTTGCCAATACGTTTGGTAACCATAAATGGGCCCTCGTAGAGATAAAAAAAACTTGGACATGACTTTCTCTAGCTTATTTGACTGTTTCGGCACTCTAAGTAAGACTCTGTCTCCCGGCTCGAATAGGTCAAATTTAGTTTCTTTTTGTTGGCGAATTCTCTTTTGTGCTGACTTAGATAAATTCTGTTTCGCCAACTGGACAATGTAATCCATCCCCGGTTGCTTACCCTCATTTAATCCCAACACCCTCGCTAGTTCATTTTGTGGTCTTTTTCCGAAGTGAACTTCGTATGGCGTCAATTTCGTGCTCTCATGCTGGACAGAATTCAGCCAAGTCTCGACCTTGGGAAGATGTCCAACCCAGGCCGTATGCTTGTCATGCACTAGAGTCCGAAAAAGACGAGCCACTTCCCTTAATGGACGCTCTGCAGAATTACCCTGAGGGTACCTTACAGAGGAATGAACGTGTGTTATACCAGCTTCCTGCATACTGGTTCTCCATTTCTTTGCAGTAAACTGTGGTCCACTGTCAGATAGTATCCTGAGAGGAAGGCCAAACTCAGGTACATACTTATTAATGATCAGACGGCTACACGCTAGTCCCGTGTCTTACCTTAGCGGATATAGCTTGACATACTTACTAAAAGCGTCAATAACTATAAAAATGTACTCGTAGCCGTACTGTCCTTTAACGATTGGGCCAAATAAATCCACACACAGTAGTTCGCCGGGACTACTGGTGAGAACTGCAGATCTCTCCCCCACTAAATATTTAACTGGATATTTACTCCTTTGACAGGTGTCACACTTAGCTAAAATCCTCCTAACATCCCTTCCCATTTTACTCCAAATGAAGTCACGACCAATTTCATAGAAGACCTTGGCAGCACCAAAGTGTCCTAATTCCCTATGAATGAACCAAATTAGCTCCTCCCGCAAAGTGGCAGGAACACATATTGCCCACCGATTATTCCTACATTTCCTTGCAAGAAGCCCATCCTGCATCTTGTACGTGAACCGTCCTACTTTCACATACTCTTCTTCACCTATTTCCAACCTAGCCAGTGGCTCCCTTAACTTAACGTCCTCACGATGCTCCACTAGCATATTTCTCAGTGTCTGTAACGATGCCCTGTTGCTACTGTCCACACATGCACATATTAAAATACCGTCCTCTGCTTTAACCACAGGATAATCCCTACATAAATTAGTGTCCCTCGATAGCATGTCTGCAAGAATGTTATCTTTACCTTTAATATATTTTACTGGGAATTCGTATTCCTGCAGAGCAAGAATCCACCTACTAACTCTGTTAGAACTGAGTTTACAAGTCCTCATATATAGTAATGCATGGTGATCTGTATGGATCTCAAATTTCCCACCTACTAAATACATTCTAAATTTCCCTAAACTGAAAACAATACCTAAAAGCTCTAACTCAGTAATCGTGTATCTTTTCTCTGCTGCTGTCAGTCCTCGCGAGGCTAAAGATACAATGCACAGATTACCCTCATCATCTTTCTGACATAATACTCCAGCAATGCCTATATGTGAAGCATCTGTCATAACCACATATTCCTTATCTTTTAAAGGATATTTCAGCACTACAGCTTTCTCAAAACCTTCCTTCAGCGCTCTAAAAGCCTGTTCATGCTTGGACTCCCATCTCCACCGAGTCCCACTTTTAAGCAATTCCCTGAATGGTTCTACCAACCCTGAGTATTTAAGAACGAACCTCCTGAAAAAGTTGCAAATTCCCAGGTATGTTTTTAACTGCTTAACATTCTGTGGCACCTCTGCGTTAAGTATCTTATTAACCCTACTTTCTTCTGGTGTAACACCTCTACTCGACACTCTATGACCTAAAAATGTCACTTCTGACTGACAGAATGACGACTTAGACAGCTTCAAAGTGAACCCTGCCTGATCTAACTTCTGAAAAACTATATCTAAATGGCGTAGATGCTCCTCAAAACTGCGTGAACTAATTACCATATCATCAATGTAAATGGTTACAAACTCTCCTGTGTCATCCCCTAATGCGATGTTTAAAGCCCTAATTAAAGCTGCTGAACTACTCTTTAACCCATAAGGTATCGGTACCCTGCAAAACTGATAAAGGTTATATTTATGACTAAAAGCTGTAAATGGTCTTATCTTCGTACATAAGTGGCACTTGCCAAAAACTGGAACTCAAATCTACACAAGTGAAATACTTCTTCCCCTCAAATGTTTGCATTAATTCCTCTATTGACATAGATTTCAGCTGATCTGAACTAATTCTACTGTTAACCAAACGAGCGTCTAAACAAATACGAACCGTGCCGTCGGCCTTGGGTACCGTGATCAAAGAATTAACATATGGACTGTTTGAGTGCTCAATAATCCCATCTTCAAGCATCTGGTTAATTTGTGCCTCAACTGCACTCTGATAAGCGAAAGGTACAGGATATCTATGTCCTGTGAATACTGACCTATCAATAACGTTCAATGAATGTGTATAGCAATTGGCCATACCAATGCGATCCTCAAAAACTCACCTATTACACAATAACACATCATAGAGCCGAACACACTGGTCCACCTCTATATTTCACTGAAATGCAGCATCACGTAACGAGTCCTCTAGACTACCGTTCGTAATCACACTGCCCACAAAACATGGAGAACCCCGCTCTACGGCTGGCGATATCTCATTTAAAGTACAAATCACACCTACAACACTACTTCTCTGAATATGGTCATTGAACGCTACTTCTACTTCAGAATTACCCCATTTAAATTTCAAACTCCCTACATCATAACATAAGTTACCAGACACTCTACTTAGCCACTCTGAACCCAAGATAACACTGAATACTAAATTTGGAATTACAAGACAAATCTGCTTTTCTATATGATTATTAATTTTAATGTCTACTAAAACTTGCTTAGAAATTACTTTAGACCTCTTCCCAACAGCTGTGATAACAAAAGTGCTTTTAATTGGCATCTCCTCAAAATTTACTCCAGTTCCTTTCATTTTATCATAAAATGCACTACTTATGCAACTCTTCATACAACCACTATCAATTAAAACATCTGTGTACGCCTCGGACACGTTAAATTTAACTATGGGGCTCTTACTAACCACTTCCTGAATAATACCTTCATCATTTAGTTCATGTAATAATTCATTTCTTACATTTAGGTCATAGGGTTCCTGTATAATTGTATGGACAGGGCATGTTACAGACTGAGATTCTGACCTTACTTCGCAGCCTGGTTCGCGTTTAAAGAACCGCTACAGCTGGCTGTAGTACTACTAACTACTGCACTGGTCGGGTTGTTCTGGGCTGTGTTGTCATTGTTTGGCTGTATATTACTACCACTAGGCTGTCCTCTTCCTTGACCCCTACTCTGGTTGTAATTATTGCCATTATAATTTCTCCCTTGATTTCCCCTGAAATCATTTTCTCCCTTGATTTCCCCTGTAATCATTGTTTCTCCCTTGATTTCCCCTGAAATCATTGTTCCTCCCTTGATACTGATTACCATAGCCATTTCCTCTGTTCTGATTTAGCTGATTATTATTATTATTATTTCTATTTTGAGCGTTGGCCCCTTCGCCACCGTTCCCTTGAACTTCCTGATGCCTGGCTTCATTAGGCCTATTATTATTATTACCCTGGTTCCGATTGAAATTGTCCTCATAACCCCCTCTCCCTAGTGCATCAAATGTGCTTAACAAATTTTCTACTTGTGATATTGTCTTTACATTCTGGATACAAGCAGCCTCCTTGATCCTATAGGGAAAGTGCCTAAGTAGCAACCTCACCACATCACTTTCCTCCTTCAAGCCATACAGATATTTACACACTAATACCTGCCCTAAAAAGTATTCGGTCATGGCGGAGCTTCCTTTAGGGTTATATTTACCACACACTACTGCCTCACGATGCTGCGACTGAATAACCTCATTCCAGAACTTTTCACAGAATTTCATTTTAAAATCATTAATATCAGTAAACTTGTCTCTGTAGACAGCAAACCAATTCCTCGTTTCCCCCACAAACACTTGTTCTAAAATTTCAACTACCTGGCACCACTCAATACTACCATTTTCCAACCTCTCCCCGAATTTATTTTCTATAGTATTCATGAACTCCAATGGGCACCCCTGTCGATTGCTGAACTTACCCAGTTCTACCTCCCTGTGTGTGCTATTCACAAAAACTGGCCTATTCTAACTATTTTCTTGCCTGATCCTAGCTTTTAATTTTAATTCTAATTCTGCGATTTTCTCCTCAGCCTTCCTCTCAATACTGTTTACTGTTACTTTAATGTTTCCTTCTGATTCTTATACTTTATCATATAGCTTTGCTTGTTTCTCCTCAATCTTGCTAATGCTCTCTCTATTACTCTCTCTTAAATCATTTACTTCTGCAACTATTTGCGAGTGGACTTTCTCAATTCTACCCCCCAGCTGTTCCTTACCCTCTTTAGTTGCTACCTGAATTTTGTCAATTTCTCCCCCCAATTGTTTTTTGACCTGCTGTGTTTCCAGTTGCACTAGTTCTTTTAAATTTTCAGCCTGTGTACTGATTCTAATTTCTAACTCCTCCTGTACTTTTCCTAATTTTCTGTCTACATCTGCAATAATCTCTTTAGCCTTCTCTTCCATCACCCCCTTGATCTCACCTCTAATCAGTTCGAATTTATCACTAATTTCCCTACTGTTTTGTTCTAATCTGGCGTTTAAGGCATCTGTACTTTCTTTATTTTCCCTACTGTTTTGTTCTAGTTTAGCGTTGTTTTGTTCCAGTTTAGCATTTAAAGCGTCTGTACTTTCTTTATTTTCCCTACTGTTTTGTTCTAGTTTAGCGTTGTTTTGTTCCAGTTTAGCATTTAAAGCGTCTGTACTTTTTTTATTTTCCCTACTGTTTTGTTCTAATTTTGCATTTAAGGCATCACTACTAACTTTGTTCTGATACATAAACTCGAGAAGTAAAGTTTTTAATTCTGGTTGGCCGCCTACACTCCCTGTTTCAGTATCGGGATTTACCTCAGCTACCCCGGTACTACCATCACTCGACATACTGCTCGTATCATCACTCTCCAGTTGATGACCACTACGTAACCTCATCTGTCTTTCTTTCTCATCCCCCATAATGATATACACTGATGCAGACAAATAACCCCCAAAATACAGGCACAGAAATACATACCCTTCTCCTTCCACAAATGTTATTAGGTTTTCAGCCCCAAGTTGTCGGCGACAAATGAAACGGTCTCGCTTTGCTCCACGTTGAGCGTACAAATGAAACGTTTTGACTGGTCCTTACTGTTGGGTGACAAATGTAACTGTATACCTTTGCCTAAGCTATGTTGTTTTAATGGGCGCCAAGACCTCAACGCTATGTTGAAATCTAAATTTATATTTTACAACATCTAGCTCCAGTAGATCACCTTCAAGAATCTATTCACTCAGATCGTGGTATGATTTGATCATTAACCCAACAAACAATTGTATCAGGAGAAGGAATTGGTCTATATCTAATGCTACCTACTGAAAGCAAAGATTGCATGGTTAAAATAAATGAATTTATTATATAATACAAGTATTGCAACATTAATAATAATAATAATAATAAGTTTTGAATTTAAATTGGAGCGTTGCGATTTGAATATTACCGCCAGAAAATTACGTGACAACGGATTCGGATAAATTACTGATTTTACTCTTATTCCCAAGCTATGAAGTTACTGAAATACTGAATATAAAACAAAGAGACGAGAGATTGCGTAGTTCTGAGTCATTCGCGCTTACCACTGGAAATTGCCGTAGCATTTCTCTCGTACTGGATGTTGTATAGAGCTTCCCACAGCCTCCTAGTCGTCGTCATCTTCTTCGTTAGTTGATGAGATACTTGTAGATATGATAACTTATGGTCCGAATATCGGAACCAACCACACGTACAACCACACTGGTTAAGTTTTACAAAGATAGTCGCATTGCCTCCACGGCGCGCAAACCATATATGCACTCGACACATCCCCTCCCTGGACCCGTCTTCAAGTCGCCCGGTCTCCACTGATTGGCTGACCCACCACGCGCTACTTCCCCACCTCCGGGTCATTACACTCGGCGCGGCGATGATGTCGATTACCGGTTCAGGCCATTTCGCCTTTTCTTGAAGCAGCAACCCAGCTTGCGTCATGCTACTCGACAAGATTAAGCCTGTAGCCGAATTCCCCGTGACTCACCTCTCTCAAAATACCCTAACTGACAAAACTCCGTAAAATCCCGTAATCATATAATTTTCTTACGATAATGTTGTTCGTAATAATTTGCTTGATAGTGTTTTCTATAACATAGAAAACCTATCTGATTACTTATAATTTTATAAAAAATGCTCCAAAGAAATACCTTAATAATAATAATAAGTTACATGAAAATTTATCTTGGCTGAACAATTTGCCGCGTAAATAAATATAGAATGGCTTCCTACTGACTTATGCCAGTGGCGTAAAATCCCCTCGAAAAACACGTTTCAGTACGACCACCACAATGACACAGGTTATCAGACAGATTACACACACACCCAAACACGCAGAGGTACATGACTACGATGTCGCTAAGCCCCCAAATGAATTAACAACTACAAAAAAAATGTATGTTCGAAATTATTGATGGTGCGTATTATCAACAATACGTTAATGAATATCTATCCACTGAATTTTAATCTGCCCACAGTTCGTTTTACTCATATGCTAATGTTATAGCAATGAATATTGGTTATTTCATATGATTGATATTTTAAGGAAACATTCAGTTTGAGAGTATGTGCGTAAATTGTTCGACAAATGTATCATTCTCCTTGGCTGTCACTACGGATGCCCGGGTATGATTCCCGGCTCTGCCAAGAAAATTAATTCTGGTCTGAGGGATGGAACGAGGTACACTCAGCCTCGTGAGACAAAACTGAAAAGAGGTGGGTTCGATTCCCATTTCAGCCACTCTGGAAGTGCTTTTCCGTGGTTTCCCACTTCTACTCCAGGCATATGCCGGGATGGTACCTAACTTAAAGCCACGGCCACCTCCTTCCCATTCCACACACGAATTACAAAAAACATACACTGCTACAGATATCACAATAACACAGATTATCAGACAAATTCTACACACACCCAGGTACACGGGGCTAAATAACCACAATATCGCAAAGCCCCTAAATGAATTAACAGCGACAAATGTATCATTCAATGCATTTAGAATTAAAATTCAAGAGCTAAAATTGATCAATAACCGCAAGGAAAACGAAAATTTGGAGTCATTCGTTGGTCCATCGCGCGTTTTGAAGTACTCTGCTCTAGTTTAAGTACCGGTTCTGTATAACTGATACCTGGTCAGCTAAACGTTGATAACGAATCTTATCATCCGCATACTCCTCATTACTGTAGCCCCTGCCCATGTTGCAGCTGTTTGCACACCTTCACTGAATACACCGCCCCCTCCCTCGCCCCCCTCTTCGCTGTTTGTTAGCGATAGAGGATAGGGGAGGGGAACTGTGCATGCATGTAAACGAACAATTTGGTGTCAGCATTTGGATCGTACAACACCGGGCAGTATCTCTGGAACCATTCAACTCGTCATGGAGAATGATTTTAGAATACGGATTTCCCCACAGTCTCATTTTACAATCACTTTTTTTTGTGTGTGTGTTTGAGAATCCCGGTCACTCCATGTGAGATTTGTGCTGGACAAAGCGGAGGCAGACAGGTTTTTCTCCGGGTACTCTGGTTTTCCCTGTCACAAATTTCATTCCAGCAACACTCTCCACTATCATTTCATTTCATATGTCATTCATTTAATCATTGGCCCAGGGGAGTGCGACAAGCATCGGCAGTCGGCACAGTCCATATCGTCGCCGCTAGATGGGGGTTTCTTTCATTCCATTCCCTGACCCGGTCGGTCGACTGGAAGCAGGCTGTGGATTTTCATTTCATTTTGTTGTGTTTGGTCAGCGAGTTAGTTTCACCCTTGGTATTCCAATGCCTGGCTGATTTCGTAATATTTGTCTGGCATATACTATACAGTATAATGGGAGAATATACGAGAAAGCTTTGCCATATAGCAAGTTTCCTCCGAAACAGGGAGGATCCTCAGTTTCTTTCCAATTTTCATAATAATAATAATAATAAGTCACCTCCGTAGCGTAGCGGTCAGCATGGTTAGCTGCCGCCCCGGAGGTCCTGGGTTCGATTCCCGGCTCTGCCACGAAATTTGAAAAGTGGTATGAGGACTGGAACGGGGTCTACTCAGCCTCGGGTGGTCCAAATGAGTAGAGGGGGTTCGATTCCGACCTCAGCCATCCTCGAAGTGGTTTCTCACTTCGTCTTCGGGCAAATGCCGGGATGGTACCTACTGTAAGGCCCAAGCCGCCTCCTTCCCTCTTCCTTGCCTATCCATCCCAATCTTCCCTTCCCTTCCCTTCCCATCCTTCATGAGGTCCCTGTTCGCTTTGCAGGTGAGGCTGCCTGGGCGAAGTGCTGATCACACCTCCCCAGTTGTATCCAATCCGCCAGAGTGTTCCCAGCTCTAGGACACTGCCTGGAAAGGTGGTAGTGGTGAGTTCCCTCACCGAGTCCGTGGGAACCACCAACCTGGAGGGTAAAATTGACTAAAATAATAATAATAATATACATTATGCACGTTTGTGTGAAACCAATAAAATTATTAATTAAATTTGTAGCAAAGAGTTGATAAGCGGAAATAACAAACAAACAAAACATCTAACTATCTCCTGCAAATATAGAAGGCATTGATGATAGAGATCCGACCAGCTAGGAAGGAGTTTGGCCGCGCATGCGCACTTACGACGATCCAGCGCAGCGTAGTCGCGCCTTCCAGAGCTCGTGTTGCAAGGACACTTCAGTGCATAAGTTTATACTCAGCTGTTTAGACGTGCGCGCTGCCTTTCTAATTTCCCGTGGTGTAACTGTGGTTTGTGGTGCACGCTAGGCCTGTCTGTGACAGTATGGAAGGCGTTAAAAGTAACCTGCATCGTAAGGTGCTAAAGAGTCAGACTCGTGCAGCAATCTCAAACGTTATTTCATGTGTCATTTACCTTATCTTTGTATACATACGTTGTTGCCTTTTACTCAGAATATGTAGATCCTTTATTGTGTTTTTTTATGAATTATATTTTATTTCTGTACTCGAGAATCATTATATCGTTGTATATTTATATACCGGTACATAATACCATTATATCGTTTAGTCACATTATTTTCTTCTTTTACAAGAGAGGAAACATCATCTTGGCATTGAAGAGCTAGAAACATACGTTCATATAGTCTAACGATGCTTTCGCGCCTAGTAACACAAGTAATTATTATTATTATTATTGACTCCCGAAGCCTGCTGTTATGCCAAACCATATTATACACTATACATCTACAGCGTCATAAAGTTAATTATACATATAATTATAATTTAAACCATTGGCTATGCAAATTGATACACGAAAAATATTTTGACAGTTAGGCCTACTAGAATAAGTGGTTAAATTATGTTCTAACTCCTTGATCTATCTACCATCTGTAACGCTTCTAAATGAATACATTTCGGCTAGGTATGTCTGTAATTTACAGCTGGAAGGGAATTCCACTAACTGGCAATCTGCGGAGTTACACGTCCGCTATGACAAAAATTTCGGGTCGACTGTACGTCGCCACAACACCGAGCGAGAAGGGGAAGTCAGCGTTCTCACTCTCACGGTTCAGCTTTCTCACTCGCACATTTCCCCTCACCAGCCGTCTTCCTAAATGGCCCGATCTCTACCGGTAGGAGTTGAACCTGGTAATCAAAACCACGGCCGACTGAATGCGAGCTGCGCTCATACCGGCCTAGACAATGAGACCTTTTACTTGAAATCTTGTTAGTTACTCAACTGCTCGCACAGCGCTGTATACCAAGCATTGCACGACTAAAGACTTATCTCTACTTAGTGTAAAATGAAGTACCCAATTCTTGGACGGGTAATCTCGAGAACTACTGGATGGATTTTGATTTGGCTTTCACCATTCTGTACAGGTAATATCGAGGAAGATTTCTGTAGAAAATAATTTATTTATGATCAAAGGGAGCCAAGCAGTAACGATTTTAGATTTCAGTGAAAAGGTCGAAAAAAGAGCCTGGCGTCCGTGCGCTTTTTAAGCTTACGCTAGGCAAACCGTTAAAAATATCAATATACTATGAGTGTAAGAATTGTTCAGCGTGAGAAATTCTACAAAAAAGTCCGGGAGAGCATATCTCTATCCTCGATACATCGCCCACTATACGTGTTTTTAGTTTGGACGGAAGGGGGATTTGTGTATCATGCACCTCGCCATTCTTAAATTACGTCTGACAGGAATTCCTTGCACATTCATAACTGTTTCCGGGCGAAGCCGGGGCGGGTTGCTAGTGACACTATATAATTATTATCATTATAATTTCCGCATTATCAAAATTAAAATTATATCATAAAATAAAATAGCGTGCTAATAAATCTAAGAGAAATTAGACATACCTTGCACCTCGTTACAGTTGAATTCGATCAGAATCACTCGGTTTTCATTAAAGTTTATGCATTTTCCTGCTGAACGGTTTGGAAGTTCGGCAACAGGAAACTAGGACTGTTATTAACTTAAAATGTTCATTTTTGTACTATTTGTGTTCATGATTTCATTACATTGTCAGAATTAATGCTTTAATTAGTAGGGTATACTATTCAGTGTACATATTATAAATAAAAACCGTGAGGTTTCTCACCTCTCCATATTACGAAACCCGGTTGCCTAATACGGGGAAAGTGCACTTTTAAAGTTAACAATAATATCAGAGGGTATTACAACATCAAACGTGCCCATATTTGTAATATACATAGTATATCGCCTGAGGTTTACATTGGTGAGAAAACCAAAATTATTCCGTTCCTTCTTATGTCTAATGTGAGCCCTATAAAAAAACTCCCCATATTTGGCGACTTTCCTCTACCGTACCCATTTTTAGAAGATACCTTATGCACTGGACAGTTGAATCCGTGATTAATTGTATAGGTAGCTTCGTAAGTCTTAGAACTCAGGAAGTCCTTTCTAGCAGCGTTACTAGCAGCTTTCAAAGTTTCAAGGTAAGAAAGAAAATATTCCTCTAGCCAGTTTAGGCGACTGTCATTTAATGAGAAAAAATGCCCTTTATCTGGATTTCTAGACTGAATATGATGATATGTGATGCTTACGTCATGCATAGCGAGCCATTTATTAACGTTTTTCAAAAAGATTATGGTTGCTTCTGCGTCCATGAATGTGTACGCTTCCGGGTGCATGCCTATACTTTCTTTCAGTGTATTAATGGCACCAATAACTTCTGACGAGAACACTTCCTTGGCACGCCGAACATTCATTTTTTCAAATTTAGTGGGTTCGATGTGATTTTTAGTGAGGTGTCTGACCGGTTTGACGATCTCATCCTTTTGCATTGTGTATAGTAATGACAAGTATTTCCCTGAAATTATTCCAGTACCATCAGTCATCCCTCGTTACAGAAACTGCGTTCTAATGTTTCTTTTAGAATGTGACAATGATCAAAACTAGGGAATAAATTCCTAGACTCGTCGTATGGGTGATTGACCACTGGTTGCAAATTCCCTCCCCCTAAATGCCTCATCATTGTAGTGTTAGTTTTGTGATTATCAGAGACAATTATTATAATTATGAAACCGTATTTTTCAACCTCGATAATAACGTCCAGCAGGAGTTTATGTAAGTCCCGTCCTGACAGCTGCTTCGTGAAAAAGAAGGCACACGGTATCTGATAATTTGTCGAAAGATCTCTTAGCACAAAACACAACACACAATTGGCTGCTACTTGTTCCCGGCTGTAATTTTCATCCTCTCTTTCCTTTTGATGAGACGGTGCTGGAATTGTGTCCTTGTACCCGAAGAAGGTGCAAGGTATGTCTAATTTCTCTTAGATTTATTAGTACGCTATTTTATTTTGTGATATAATTTTAATTTTGATAATGCGGAAATTATAATGATAATAATTATATAGTGTCACTAGCAACCCGCCCCGGCTTCGCCCGGAAACAGTTATGAATATGCAAGGAATTCCTGTCAGACGTAATTTAAGAATGGCGAGGTGCATGATACACAAATCCCCCTTCCGTCCAAACTAAAAACACGTATAGTGGGCGATGTATCGAAGATAGAGATATGCTCTCCCGGACTTTTTTGTAGAATTTCTCACGCTGAACAATTCTTACACTCATAGTATATTGATATTTTTAACGGTTTGCCTAGCGTAAGCTTAAAAAGCGCACGGACGCCAGGCTCTTTTTTCGACCATTTCACTGAAATCGCTACTGCTTGGCTCCCTTTGGTCATAAATAAATTATTTTCTACACAAATCTTCCTCGAGATTAACTTTACAGAATGGTGAAAGCCGCATCAAAATCCATCCAGTGGTTCTTGAGATTACACATTTAATAAACGTCCTGTACAGCTGTTCATTAATCGCACCTACAATGGGATGGGAGTGCGCTCTATCGGCGCCGAGTAGAAATTTTCCAATTACACGTTATGCATGGGCTCTAACTTGGATTGTCAAGGCCGGTATAGAGCGCAGCTCGCATTCAGTCGGCCGTGTCAAAACACAGCAGATCGTAGAGTATTCTTCCCTTTATGTTGTGCCCGATTCAGCCAGGTGAAAACTGACGGTATGAAGTGGACATATTTTAAGAGTGGAGTCTCCCTTCCCTGTAGTCTCAGACCTTGCATGTTCACAGAAAACATTTTGGAGCTACATTGCATATCCCCAGAAACATGCGTACCACTGATCTAAAAGTAACATGATGACATCCTTTAACTGAGTCAGTAACTGAAGACCGTTCGGGGGAAAATTGAGGTATCATGGCAGAAACTAAAGTTTGGTTTCTTGCACAAAACTGTTAATTGTGAGTTGTGTTATTATATTTATGGACATTTCAAACGCTTGCCACTCGCATAGTCTCCCCTGAAAAGTCTTCGATTAGTAGCTGGTAGATATTGATGACCAATAAATCTAAGATGCGCAATACAAACCACTTTAAATTTCTGGTAAAATGTTCTAAAATGAATGCACTAGTAGTTCTGAAATCAATTGAAATGCCTTCTATCATTCCTTGCATCATTCCGAAACATCTCGATGTCATATGTTTGATATTGATTTAATATTTTGAACAGAGCATGCAGTAACAATATCTGGCACATCTGTTCGATTAATTCAAATGCGAGTGCAAATTACACATCAAAATCTCGATCCAGTAATATAATTAACAGGTCGAGTGATTGACTATGAATATTATTTTAGCACCTCAACGCTAAGTAAGAAAAATATAATGGAATGAGATTATTTAAAATGTAAACAAATCTGTTAATCTGTTGGAAAACGTGAAATTATGCCCTATCAGTTCAAACTGACAAGCTGTGACAAATGATGTCATATTGAAATGTGTTATAAGGTGGATATCTGCTGGGTGGATGGGGCATAACTAGAGAGCCAAGACATACAAATCCCCAGGTCAGGAAGGGCTGAGAAACGTAAAGAACGTACAGTAAAAGATTCGTGGTTTAGCGAGATAAAGATGTTAGTTATATTATTTAAACCTGTTTAGCAGGTTAATGGCACTCCCTGTTACTTTGTGTTTGCAATATGTTGTGCAGCGTATTAAAATTAAGGAATGATGTCCGGGGTAGATCCGCGTACAGTGAGTAGTTCTCCTAAAAATCCATGTTGATGCAATCACTTAATGGGAGCCTGTGTATGTTAGCAGTCTGGCAACAACATTTCAAGGGTCAACGGAGGGAAGCCAGTTGGACAGGTTCCATCCCCTTCCGCGAGACTGGCCTTCTCATGGACTGGCTGCGTGGCCTTCACCTGGATACCAGCTGGCTACATGTCTGTTACGTGCTATCTTGTTTACAGATGTCTTGATGATTACACAACCCATTTATCACGTCTTGTTACCTGGTTCATGGGTTTACACACTGTAGTAGGCTTGCAAGTGATGTTGCCGAATGCGATGTACTTTTCCTCCTGTTTGCTCCTATACCACGCACCTGTCACTACACGATCTCTACGTCTCCCAGCGCTTCGTGAACTGTGGAATCGTGTGTTCCGTCACACATCCTGTATACCTGGCTAACCCAGTGGAGCCGCTCACTTACCAGCTCGGAGCTGTGTTTTGGGATGGAAGCTATTGAGAGCCACACAGCTATGTCCAGGTCATTGCCTAGCAAGACGGGCAGTAGGGAAAAGCCATACGTGTGTGTTTTGTTAAGGAAATGACGCACGCGATTCAAACACGTGTGCGATAGACGTGCAGTGGTCGCCAGCGAAACCTCATCTCATGTCATTTGTGTGCATGATTCGTGCTGGGGCGTGCGCTGTGCGGTGTGTTCTCATTGTGTGACTGTACATGCGATCCCCTCTTGCACCGCAACCACTCGCTGCAGCCATAACGAGGCGATATGACATAATGAATACACTACAGGCCCGCTCCACGTCTAGCGGTAACAATTCCCTGGTAGGGTAGTACTTACTGTACATGTATGCACCAGTAGATAAATATTACAGTAGGGGTTTATTACACAAAGTTTCACTTCCATTGCTTGATTACGATTGCCTTTTTTCATTTCAGGGGCTTGCACACCGTGACCACTTAGCCCAGTGTGCTTGTGTGTGTGTGTGTGTGTGTGTGTGTGATTTTCTCTGATAACCTGTGTTCTTGTGGTGGCTGTATTACTGTCAGTATTTGTAATTCAGGTGAGGATTGGGAAGGAGGTGGCCGTGGCTTGAAGTTGGGAACCATCTCGACATTCGCCTGGAGTAGAAGTGGGAGACCACGGAAAACCACTTTCAGGATGACTGAGGTAGGAATCGAATCTACCTTTTCACAGTTTCGCCTCACGAGGCGTTCCAGCCATCAGACCAGAATTGAATTTCTTGGCAGAACCCGGAATCGAATCCGGACCGCCGAGGGTACGGCCAAGAATGCTAGCTGCTACACCAGGAGGTGCTCACGTATCACAAAAGACGCCACCTACATTTAGGTCTCAATGAGTCCGGCTCCGTGGCTAAATGGTTAGCGTGCTAGACTTTGGCCCGAAGGGTTCTAAGTTCGATTCCCGGCTTGGCCAAGGGGAATTTGATCTCATGTGGTTAATTCTTCTCGCTCGGGGACAGAATGTTTGTGACGTCTCCATGTACAAAGAAACTAAACACTGGAAACAAATACAGAATCAAGTAAAAAAAGAAATGACTAATGTTACGAAGTCTCACTGCGCTCGGGTGATTACACATTTTTCACTTGAAAGATGCCTTCAGTAAAATGTGGAAAGACATGGCCTAAACTACACGTCTCGACTATCGAACCTGTGTCCATCGAGTGAGTGTGCCCGGCGAGAGATCAGCGCTTGACTTCGGATTGTCCCCACTTCCTTGCATTCCCTTCGGCAGAATAGCGAGGCTTTTTTCTGATTGGTTTTCAGCATGATAGCCCGTGTCACCTCCCCACCCAGGGAACTCATTTGGTTCTCACCCAGCGATTAGTGGAACTTTTCTTTTTTAGCGTACGGCTTTTTAGTACCGGGAGTGTCCGAGGACATGTTCGGCTCGCCATTTTTATAGCTGCTTCGAGGCGGACACCCAATGGGTGAGCTACAAGTACCGTCGCGTGTGGAGTGTTGTCTGGGGAGGAAAGTTTGAATGTAAGGGCGAGGAGTTGGAAGGTAGCGGCTCTGGCCTATAGTTAGGGACCAACCCCGGCATTTGCCTGGAAGGAAGATGTGAAACCACAGAAGACCATCTTCAAGGTTGCCGGCGGGGGAATTCGAACCTCCTCGCCTCCTGGATGTGAGCGACTGCCAACAGTCATGCCGTAACGACCACGGCTAACTTACCGGGTATTAGTTGAACTGTAAATCCGTGACTAAACGTACTCTACGATGCATGAAATATATTTTGTTGTCCATTCTTAAGATCAACGAAGCGATGGGACATAGAAAATTCTACTAACAATAGTATTTTATCAGACAGGATGCCTACTGTCGACCAAAATATTATGTGCACTCGAGTTTGAAGGTTGTTTGTGAAGTAACCAATAGCCCTACATACACACATCAAAAAAAGTTTTGCATCACCTCGGTTCCAAGAGTTCCGGAACCGTTAAATACAAAGGGAATAGAGATCAACACAAACAACATTTCAGCTCGTTTTATTGCTCATGAGACCCACACATTGCATGTTGTACCATCATACAGCTAGACTTTCAGCATTTGTGGTCCAGATTGCAGTACACACCACTACCTCTAATACCCAGTAGCACGTCCTCTTGCATTGATGCATGCCTGTATTCGCCGTGGCATACTATCCACAAGTTCATCAAGACACTGTTGGTCCAAATTGTCCCACTCCTCAACGACAATTCGGCGTAAATCTCTCAGAGTGGTTGGTGGGTCAAGACGTCCATAAACAGCCCTTTTCAACATATCCCAGGCATGTTCGATAGGGTTCATGTCTGGCGAACATGCTGGCCACTGTAGTCGAGCGATGTCGTTATCTTGAAGGAACGCATTCACAAGATGTGCACGATGAGGTCGAGAATTGTCGTCCATGAAGACAAATGCCTCTCCAATATTCTGCCGATATGGTTGCACTATGGGTCGGAGGATGTCATGCAGGTATCGTAAAGCCGTTTCGGAGCCTTCCATGACCACCAGTGGCGTACGTCGGCCCCACATAATGCCACCCCAAAACATCAGGGAACCACCACCTTGCTGCACTCGCTGGACAGTGTGTCTAAGACGTTCAGCCTGACCAGGGTGCCTCCAAACACGTCTCCGACGATTGTCTGGTTGAAGGCATATGCGACACTCATCGGTGAAGAGAACGTGATGCCAATTCCGTGGGGTCCATTCAGCATGTTGTTGGGCCCATCTGTACCGCGCTGCATGGTGTCGGGGTTGCAAAGCTGGACCTCGCCATGGACGTCGGGAGTGAAGTTGCGCATCATGCAGCCTATTGCGCACAGTTTGAGTTGAAACACGACGTCCTGTGGCTGAACGAAACGCATTATTCAACATGGTGGCATTGCTGTCAGGGTTCCTCCGAGCGGCAATCCGTAAGTAGCGGTCATCCACTACAGTAGTAGCCCTTGGGCGGCCTGAGCGAGGCCTGTCATCGACAGTTCCTGTATCTCTGTACCTCCTCCATGTCCGAACAACATCGCTTTGGTTCACTCTGAGACGCCTGGAAACTTCCCTTGTTGAGAGCCCTTCTTGACACAAAGTAACAATGCGGACGCGATCGAACTGCGGTATTGACCTTCTAGGCATGGTAGAACTACAGACAACATGAGCAGCGTACCTTCGTCCTGGTGGAATGACTGGAACTGATCGGCTGTCGTACCCCCTCCGTCTAATAGGCCCTGCTCATGCATGGTTGTTTACATCTTTGAGCAGTTTTAGTGACATCTATGAACAGTCAAAGGGACTGTATCTTGGATACAATATACACAGTCAACGTCTATATGCCGGAGATCTGGGAACCGAGGTGATGCAAAACTTTTTTTGATGTGTGTAAAATCCAATAACATCATCATTTTCGTCGTTCTGTTATACGTTAGTTTATGTAAGTTTGGAATTTTTAATTTATATCTTTATATTTTTTATCGCAGTTGAAACACAAAAGTGTCCGTTTTTAAGCGTGTTTCAACCATGCGTCACATTTAAGAATTATTATCTCACAAACTCGTCATCAGATCGAATCCAAATCCAAATTTTAACACAATATACATTGGAATGTTGTATAAATGGTCTATTAATTTCAAAATTTTATGTGTTCAAGAACGAAAGTTGTTATCATTTTTGTAAGGTAACTTTATCTCGGCTCGGGGTCGTTGGAAAATGTAGTTCTTGGTTGCGTTGTAATCCTTATACATCAAAAAGTTATACTGTATGCCTGTGAAATACGTAAATTAAATCAATTATTTTATATCGGTTTGTATTTGTACGGGGAATTAAGACATGGTTCACCAGCTAGCCGCTCCGGGAAATGCCGTACAGCGTTGCTGATATGGAGCCTTCACTTCCGAGCGAGGCGCGCCATGACGCGTGATGGAGCCCATCTTGGCAACGCTGTACAGCTTTCACCGAAGCGGCTAACTGGTGAACCATGTCTTAATTCCCCGTACAAATACAAACCGATATAAAATAAGTGAATTAATTTACGTATTTCACAATCATACAGCATACCTTTTTGATGTATAAGGATTACAACGCGACCAAGAACTACATTATCAAACCACCCCGAGCCGAGAAAAAGTTACCTTACAAAAATGATAACAACTTTGTTTCTTGAACACACAAAATTTTAAAATTAATAAACCAGTTATACAACATCCCAATGCATATTGTGTTAAAATTTGGATTCGATCTGATGACGGGTTTGTGAGATAATAATTCTTAAATGTGACGCATGGTTGAAACACGCTTAAAAACGGGCACTTTTTGTGTTCCAACTGCGATTAAAAAAATATTAAAATATAAATTAAAAATTCCAAATCTACATGAACTAACGTAAAATAGAACGATAAAAATGATGATGTTATTGGATTTTATGTAGGTCTATTGGTTACTTCACAAATAACCTTCAAACTCGAGTACACATAATATTTTGGTCGACAGTAGTTTATGGCACATACGATGATGATGCAGCCGTCAATTTGACGACTGCTCCGCGCGGATGTATCTAAGCAAGCTATAAATGTGTGACACTATCGTATTGGTTAAGAATCCATTAGGAAACTTCACGAGGGAAGAGAGGCTCGTACATATTCAACAGTTACAAACACGCGGTACCGCTAGTGCCACTTCAAACATTCGTGGCGGCAGAAGAAAAGGCAAAGATAACACGAAGAGCGAGAGATTTACAAATGATTTGTGACTTTAGAAACTTTAAAGGAGAAAGATCAAGCAAGGCAAGTGCTAATATAGTGACCTTCATTGCATTAGAACCAGAAACCGACCGTAGTAGCTAAGTATGCTAAGACGCATACCCCAGGGACCAGGCTATTTCCGCACTTGGAGAACGGGTGGATTCAACCCCCACTGTCACCATCCTAGAAATACTTTTCGACCACCACATGGTGCAGTTGCTAGCATTCTTGGCTGTCACCCTGGAGGTCCGGGTTCGATTCCCGGGTCTGCCAGGGAATCTAATTCTGGTGTGAGGGCTGGAATGGGGTACATACATTCAGCCAAGTGTAAACGAACGTATTCTATGATGAATGGGGATCATGTGACGAGCTCTGGCACGCCTCTTATAACTGCTCTATTATGAAAACATTGCGCTTTTATGGAACAAGCCTAAAAGTTTACTTAAGACATAGGCTACCTTTGTTCGCAGGACGTCACATCTCCATCCTTCGAGTGAACTTCAAATAAAACCTCAAAGCCGACGTTGGACGTTGAGTAGTGGCTAGCACTCTTAGCTGTCACCACAGAGGCCCGGATTCGGTTCCTGGCTCTGCCAAGAAATTTAATCCTGGTCTGAGGGCTGCAACGGGGTACACTCAGCCTCTTGAGGCAAAACTGAGAAGAGGCGGGTTAGATTCCCACCTTAGCCATCCTGGAAATGGTTTTCCGTGGTTTCCCACTTCTATTCTAGGCGAATTTCGGGATGGATCCTAAATTAAGGCCACGGCCGGCTTCTTCCCTATCCTCATCTGAATTAAAAATACACACACTAATACAGCCATCACAATAAGAAAGTTTATCATACAAATTCCACACACACCCAAGTACACGGGACTACATGGCCACGATGTCGCAAAACCCCTAAATGAATCATCAACGACAGACATGGGACTGCTCCGACTAACCATGTCGATTGATCGCATTAAGAAACCACGTTGTGTCATAGTTTGTTGCTTCTGTGAGAGCGTAGTGAAAAGTGCAAAGTACATTGATTTATCGTTATTTGTGACAATCGATTTTTGTGTTCCAATTAATCGATTAATTGCTATCTGAAATTAATCGAATAAAAGTACTAGTCCTAATTGCCATTATATGGTGCACAAATGCTACGTATTTTAACGCAAAGCAGTTCCGAAAGGTAGTAATTGGGTATTGCATTTCAAAATAAGAATAGTCGATTTGTTCTTTACAGAACACTTGCTAAACTAATCAGATCAGGAAGTTTTTATCCATACGTAGAAAATCTTTCCGATTTCTAATGAGAGAGCTGACTATTTTTTTGATCTGGAGGGCGAGCGAGGATTGTGAAGAGATGTAATATGCAAATTGTACTCAGTCACTCACTTGCTCTTGGGATGAATCGAGTCCACCATTAGACGAGTCAACACACGGTTGCCTGCTTGCTCCATTATTCCCTAAACCTGCCTCAGTTGTGAGTCCCATCGACTCACTCAAGTGTAACATCAGGCAATGTGGATGTGATCCAACTGGGATAATTATTATTAAACCGGCTCCATCTCACTTGCGGTGCCTGAGAGCATACGGAGGAGGCATTACGACACTGCTACCCCAGGATCTCATAACCTGGCGACCACGTGGCCTTTCTACTTCCACTTAATGCAGGCCACGCCAACTCAGGTGCTTCTCGAGCACCGGCCGGCACCGGCAAAAGCACCAGTGCTCTGCTGTATGAGAGGAACGTGTAGTGGCAGCGTTTAGCGAGGCGAGAGTCGTGTTGTTATTTGGTGAATGGGGCTGGGCAAATCAGCGCACGCCAGGCGGAGTACCGGTAAGAAAACGAATAATAATAATAATAATAATAATAACAATAATAATGCCACTTTTGTGTATAGACAGAAATAATTGTTTTATTGCGCTCCTGTTTTTGAACTAATTTTCAACATTCTTTGTTTATCTTTGGCATCGCTTTGAAGCCACTAATTTTCCGATATTTGGAACAATCGTTTTGGCAGTTGTAATCCGAAGTATAGCTTCCATGGAAGCATCAGACAAACTTGACCTTGTTTTTCTTTTGCCAATATTCATAATTGAAAACACTTGTTCACAAACAAACGTTGTTCTGGACATAGCAACAAATTTCTGGGCAAGGGCATGAATCCTCGGGATTCAAGGATTTTAGAGATGGAAAATTGTCCCAATGTCCTTCTTGAAGCTGACACTTAAAAAGCACAAGCTGCAATTAGAAAATTTCAATACGGTCACACATAGTACTGATTTATTTATTTATTTTTGTTGCCTCGCAACGAGATATTTAAGTCATTTAAATACCCCGTGATGTCTTTCGTGAAAGCGAGGTCAGCGATCCATTGCCCATCATCCAAGTCTGACTGTGGAGAAAAGGGGGAAAAGCACCGGGGTGCGTTGCCGTGGCGTGACTTAATGTTTCTTGTCCGATTTAGCTGAGTCAGCTCTTGATCTCGTGTGAAGTTTTGAAGCCATTCCTTCAGTGTTGCCTATGCAAACTGTCAGTTGTAACTCTTCAGTTCGTCAACATGAATTTACCCAAAGTCTGGGCGGGGTACAATGTAAAAATCCACAGCCTGCTTCCAGTCTCCGACCGGGTCAGGAATGGAATGAATGAAGCCCCCATCTAGCGGCGAGGATATGAACTGTGCCGGCTGCCGAGGCCTGACGCACTCCCCTGGGGCAATGATTAAATGAATGACAGATGAAATGAAATGATAGTGGAGAGTGTTGCTGGAATGAAATTTTGACAGGGAAAACCGGAGTACCCGGAGAAAAACCTGTCTGCCTCCGTTATGTCCAGCACAGATCTCACATGGAGTGACCGGGATTTGAACCACGGACCCAGCGGTGAGAGGCCGGCGTGCTGCCGCCTAAGCCACGGAGGCTCTGGGGTACAATGTACTGTATATAAATACGATTAATAAGTGATTAGCACTCCTGGAAGAAAGATTAAGGCAGGTGAAAAGGTAACAACGGTTACGACCTACGGCTCCAATGAGATAAGTAACCATATTACATGAGAGAAATCAAGTACATGCTATAATTTTATTTATTACATTGTGTTGTTCTAACTTGTATACAAGTGCATAATATTCATACGTAATTCACAAACCCGTAGAAATAAAACAAACTAACCTGATATAACGAGAACACCAATTGAACGCACTACAAGGTTTGTGTGGTTAGATAACCTTGCATATAAATTTAAACCTCAACTCAGTGATCGGGATCTGATGATGACCGCTTGAAGGTCAAAACGCGTAATCCTAAATATTGCCCATTATAATAGTGATATTAAATAATAGAGGAGTGTTATTTACTTGTTGTTGTTGTTTGAGTCTTCTGTCTGTTGACTGGTTTGATGCAGCTCTCCATGGCTCCCTGTCCTGAGCTAATCGTTTCATTTCTACATAGCTACCACACCCTACATCCGAGGCAATTTGTTAAACATATTCTAACCTTGGTCTACCCCTACAGTTCTTGTCCTCGACCCTTCCTTCCATAACTAAGCTTGCTATTCCTGGGTGTCTTAGCATGTGTCCTACCAACCTATCTCTTCTCTTCATTAGCAGTCGCCAGAAACATCTCTCCTCTCCCACTCCTCTTAATACCTCTTCGTTTGTAACCTTATCTACCCATCCGACCTTCATGATTCTCCTGTAACACCACAATTCAAACGCTTTAGTTCTCATTTCTGCTGCACCAATAGTCCAAGTTTCACTTCCATAGAGCGCCACGCTCCAGACAAAGGCTTTCAAAAATGACTTCCTAATACCTAAATCTATATTCGATGTCAACAGATTCCTTTTTTTGTAGAAATACTTTCCTTGCCTGAGCCAACCTACTTGCTAGTGCTACCTTTGTACGAAATCAATTCAATTCGGTTTTGTCGTGTTTGAATTGATAGGGGGTACACACATATACACACACACAGACACAGACCCAAGGACATATGGCCCGTGTAGATCTCATAAGACTACTTTCATTTCTTGCAAAGATCGAAAGTAGGCTAATAAGCTTATGTGATCAGCCTAATCACCTTTTGTCCGTGTGTATGTGTGTGGACGGCTGGAGCAATTTCAATTAAACCTGGCAAGGACATACTACTACCTCGTCCGACCTCGCAAGTGCCTTTCAAATGTTAATACATTTCACTAATCCAACATGCTGGCCGTGTGTAATAGTTCATTGGCATTCTATATCTCTGAAACTGTTACTGATCGCCCTGAAATTTTGTTTAGTGATATGGAATACTAAAATACTTAAAATCACCTGTTAAGTACCAACCTAACATGTCGGCCAGGCGAAGTAGAAATAAATTAAATGGAATTTTCTTGCGATTTAATCACCCAAGGGCAGTTAAACTTGGTACGGTATATGTGTGTACATGATATAATGAAAATACACAGCCTGCTTCCAGTCTCCGACCGGGTCAGGAATGGAATGAATGAAGCCCCCATCTAGCGGCGAGGATATGAACTGTGCCGGCTGCCGAGGCCTGACGCACTCCTCTGGGGCAATGATTAAATGAATGACAGATGAAATGAAATGATAGTGGAGAGTGTTGCTGGAATGAAATTTTGACAGGGAAAACCGGAGTACCCGGAGAAAAACCTGTCTGCCTCCGTTCTGTCCAGCACAGATCTCACATGGAGTGACCGGGATTTGAACCACGGACCCAGCGGTGAGAGGCTGGCGTGCTGCCGCCTAAGCCACGGAGGCTTTTACATGATATAATCTACTTCAATAATTTAATTCAATTGTTTTCATAAACTCAAGATGGCAGCAGTGGAAAATTTTAAAATGAAGTTATTATGTTTTGTGTCTTAATTATGGGATCGAAGGGAACGTTTGTACAATGAACCAACGCAACAATCTTCGTCTACTGGTATATAACGGTATGGTCTACATTTAGAACAATCCAACGTGGCAATCATCCGAAATAAATCACCAGCTCTTAATATCTACGAATCCATTAGAGCAATCAAACTGAAATTTTGTATGTTCATAGAGGCCATTAAATAGGTTCGCCTATGGAACTTTCAATAACCTGATGAGCACAAAACCAACATGACGGCAATATTTGTACGTATTTCACGTGTCCTAAACAAGCAATAGAAATTTAGGTTGGTATGATAAACCACTATTATAACATTCTTTAGCCGACCTGGGAGGATAAGCGATTTAAAACAATTAGTTCTGAGAAGAACTAAAGCCTATTTTCATATATATACTACTTATGTTAATTGCCTCTGACAATATACAAAATTTTAGTTTGATTGCTGTAATAGATTCGTAGATATTGACAACCGTCTAATATTTTGGATGGACGCCATGTTGGATTTGTATACATGTAGGTCTTAGAGTTATGTACTATTATATAATAGGCTAAAAATAGAATAAAATTGTTTAAAAAAATGCGTGCAGCTGATTCACCTGGTATAATAACATCAGTAATGCAGAGTCGTTACTTAGTGAGAACTTCCAATTTCCTAATAATTTGAACACGACTGTGTTGTATTCTTTTATTTCGAGTCTAATTTCGATTGCAATTTGATGTTCTCATAATTCTTCGGTACTTTTGTTATTTATGAATAAATACATAGATTTGAAAAATACCCTATAAGACAGGGGTCAGCAGCATGGGGCCAAGAGACCCAGCAAGACTAATGACGGTATTAAATACTGCGCGCCTAATGGAGAGTTAGGAAGTCGAGTTAGGACGTCAAATATAAACATAAAATGGTTATTTAAAGCAGGAACTACACTCCGCCCACAAGACCCTAGCTCAGCCACCACCCCAAGAGCTAATTCACAGGACTAATGGCTATGACGTTCTTAGCCCTTAGCCCTCTTACAATGTACAAAATCTGCTATATGTCTATGAGACAATTACAATTTTTTCCACCAGCACTATTGATCCATCCACCATATGCCCATCCAACTCCAAAGTGCGGACCCGTTCATATTTATAAGAAATATGCACGCAGCACACTACTTTATCATCTATATTCACGGCCGTCTTCGTCCTATTTTATCCCCAATGATGGGCTAAGAAATGTATTCCACAGATTTTGATCGATCTCCACATGGTTCTACTTTGGTACTGAAAATATAGACCATGTAAGGCGTGCATGTTTTAATTAAATACGTGATTTTAGGTCATGACGGTAAATACGCTTTTGTCTTAGGATAATCGATAGTCTCTTGATAAGACAAAAATTTACGCAAATGGATAATAAGTGGAAAGTGTTAGAGAAAATTATTTGATTTCAACATAAATGCTGTTAGCACATGAAAAGTTCGCCAGTCGTCTACCAATACGTGTTGTGGAAAACGTAGAGTGATTACCTAGGATCGTATGGTCTTGCGTTCACATCTTCCAGAAGTTTTTATTCTATCCTAATTAGATCTTATTTTATTTTTGCCAATCCTAGCCAGTTACAAGTACGCACACTTGTACGTACACCACTATAACACAGGTTATTCGATAAAAGCAATGCACACCCAGAACAATGGTATGTTGACCATTAATTCACAACCCCTTACATGAAATGGGAACAACAATGAGAACAACAACAACAAAATAAGCGTAAAATGCACATAAATATTACTGGGTGAACATCAGGGTACACCAGGCGCTATGCAGGCAGCCCACCGAACACGTATGCATATTGGGCAGCGTGCTACAGGACATGACGGCGTTTTAATGCATACACAACTACGACGTTGATGGATTAACACACCTTTAAATTGAAGTTACAAAACAAGTTCCTTAATATGATTATTAACCTACTGCTTTAAATAGTTCTTTGCCCCAAAGGCGTCATAATATTGAAAAGTAAATGCTCTGAAACAAATGGCAAACAGCTAAGCATATCTCATTCCGTGGAAGTTCAGATCAGTGTGTAACAACGAGCTAGAGAAAGGTATATAGAGTGGAAATGGCGCCGCCATATTTGAAGAAGGTTGAACTGGAAGCCGCCATGATATATCCTGTCAAGAGGGTGGGAGGCAGGGAGGGAGAGGCGTGACTAACGAGGCGTAAGATTAGGCATACGTAAGGCCTGACAATTTAATTTGTACATTGAACGAAAACTAACACAATCATCTTACAAGACAATAAGCTACGTTGCTTATGCACAGTACATTGCATGATTCCATTCTCCTTTAAAAAGAAAACGTTTTGTGTACAACTGACGCACCTGTTGACCTCTCACGTTGAGCTGTATTTCTGCAGAAGTGTGAAGCCTGCATTTATAATACTGTTTCACAATTCGCTCGATGAGTGAAGCATAGTGAGGCTTTTCCCCAGGTTCAGTAGCTGTAAATAGATGGTCAGATTTCTGAAACAGATAACCCGGCAGAATAGCATAGACATCAGCTGTCTGCAACTTCAGCATGAGATTCTTCGTGTTCTTTCGCAACATACAGTCATTCTTCCTGATAACACTCTCAGCTGGTTTACATAATTTCACTACCGGTACATCATTTGATGGATTCAAAGGGCATTCTTTCTCGTCTTTTTCTTTAATCACTCCTTCTTTCTGAACATCTTGACCTGATAAAAGCACTTCTAGGCATTCAATACAAGTCATTTTTTTTAGACACTTGGCGAACGACACTTCCTGCTATGTAATGAACAACATTTCCTACATACAAGCTCGGTGAATTATAATGTGCACAGTAACCATGATCTGTCTTTCAGCATATTATCGTCCTTCCCATTGACACCATGAATATTTGCTGTTGCAGTTGTCACAAGTAGGTCACACTCAATAGGCTTACAGTTGGAATTCATGGTTGGGCGTACCTTCGCAATTAAACACGTCCTATTAGCTGAATTAAATTGTACTGCTTTTGGATTATTTCTATTCCCACTTCCGGAGCGAATAGAAGAGAAAAATAGCTCTAAGTGATCCTGACTCAATCTGCGTGTTAATAAGTATCTCAATACAGAACTTTGTCCCCACACGTATGTTTCTGCTAGTTGTATCACACTTAAGAGATCAATAATCAAACCGTATATTGGCATCTGTCTGCTGGAATCGCAAATAAGCTTTCCATCTGAAATTTCTGAGAAGAAAGAAAGAAAGAAAGAAAGAAAGAAAGAAAGAGAGAAAAAAAAGATTAGTAAAGCCTGTTACGTTTCCCATAATTAGTTCAAAACAACGAACTAGAGAAAGTATACCTCGTTGGCTTACGAAGATTGATATTTGAACAATATATTTTATTTTATAGCTTGCCACGGTGTGTGAGTGGTTATCGTGTCGGATTATTAACCCCCCCCCCCCCCCAAGCTTGCAGGTTCCCTCCTGGCCGTGGTAAGTGATTTTTTTTGAAAGGCGGCAAAAATCACGATACGCATGTCATACGATGTTGGCATGTTAAAGAACCCCGTGTTCATATTGGCAAAATTAATCTCGGGATTTTCCGGCTACACAAAGTTCCTCATTTCTCTACTAGAAAGCGCTATAATGTCAAGGAGCTTAGTTATCTAACCTCCTTGACTTTCATAGAGCTTCAAGGAACAACAAAATTCGACATGCAAGCTACCCTCTGGGTGTCAAATAACAAAGCTTGCACCCGGCACCCGAGGCCATACGATATTATTATTACCGTAGTTATTATTATGGCTCACAACTATCTTTGCTTAAATTTTAAGACAGCCTAATATATTTACCTACTGATATCAAGGTCTTCTGCAACAATGCTACCGTATCTGAATGCGAGTGTTCTGTAGTTTCCTGGAAACTACGCTTCTTCGGCGAAGATCTACAGGCCTGCTTCTTCTGCAGATGTGCAGGAAAATTGAAAATTGTAGATACTGCATTAGCTAGTAGACGTCGCCTTTCATTTGCTACATACATATATTTATCTTCAAAGTGTAGAGAACAAATTAAGCTGTATCTCGTGGGGTACCATTTATTGCTTTTCATGTTGACGACCCATTGTTTTGTTAGTTCCTGGTTCTGCAAAGGGAATCTGAAATGTAAATATTACACAAACTTAAACTGCTGCATCACGTTTTCGTAAAGGGTCTACCTCATTAATTTAAGAATTTGGATGACATTTCTTACCTGAAATACAACACTCCGGTTGTCTTATTACTTCTATTCGTACAATTGAATGACGAACACACTGATGGCATGGTCAATGTATTTTTAAATAAATTTCATTCAACACATGTTCCCGCTCAACGCGAACAATCACAACAAACTCTTGTCAGACGACGTTCTGAATCATGGCCGCCTTAACTCAGGTTGCCTCCGCCCAGAGCGCTGCTACGCGGCTCCTTGCCTCTCTATATACCTTTCTCTAGCTCGTTGGTGTGTAATTACGCCGTTTTCCGCTGGGTTCCTTGAACAATACTAGAATAATTTTAGGCATCTTAATGAATATAAGGGCGTTAATCGATGCCAGAGCGGCGTGATGGCATAGTGGTTAAGCTGCTTGCCTATCGAAAACGTTCAATTTCAGGTTAATGCATTTTCACAAGTGAAAAGTTACGTCCATTAATTCGAACTCCACGTTCTAAAAAAAAAAGGACGAGGCCACGTGGCTTACGATCCCATAGGCTTATGTAATCACTCGGGGTCAAAATGTACGTGTGTGCCTTTGTCTGTCTCTTCCCCTCGCCCATATACCGTATATTCCTAACTGCCTGATCCTAAGTGAATAAATGTTTCTACAGAAGTGTCCCCCATCCTCTCGTGTGCTTTTGACATTGCCGCCAGCTTAGCAAAGACAAAATGCCTCCCCCTTGAATTTCCATTGACTAAGTCAGCTACAAGCTCAACCAATTACTGGGCTCGTACTAAATTCAAGTCTCAAGTACCATCCTACAAATTACAAAGTACTTGGCTAATTTATTTCAATATGGCGATGATTTGGAATTTCCAAGTATTATAATCGATAACTTATGTTCCAAGAAAGTGATCACCACAATTGGAATTCATGAGCTGTACAATATTTCTTTCGGGGTAGAAACTTAACACCTCTAGGCTATCGGAGACAATATGAACACTGTCCGTGAGGTTAGCTACGACCAATATGGAGTGCCGCCTAAGAATTAGATCGACTGTCATAAAAATGAAATGCACGAGGACATTCTATTTTTTAAGCTAAGAAGGAGAATGGGACTTCATTTAAGGCCATGGTTGTCTCATTCACAATCCTAACCCCATACACGTCCAAATGTACATGGCAGATGGCCACGGTATAATCATCCCCAAAATAAAACAACACCAAGCATTTGTTTTAATCATTATTATCAGTATTATCCTGATCCTCAACATCATCATCGGACGCAGGACGAGTCAGTGCATGGTTAGTGTAGCCGTGTCACCATTGAGCGATTGCTACTTCCATGTTTGGCAGTGGGATTGACTCGCATATACTCGCACCTGCCATTAACAGTGTGATGCCCGTATCAACACTTCGGAAGGGGCTGGATCTGACAAGCTCTGAACGTAATCATTACATGTGCATTGACAATGTGCCATATTTCTAAGTTTTTTTAAAACTGATGACGTGCTGTTTATGGTGACGCGCAGGTATCGATGGAGGCTTCATATAGTCGAGACGGATATACTAATCCTGTTCTAATCGCAATCGATGTTATTCGAGTCATGTAAGTCACCTCTGTCTTAAAATAAACAATCGTTTGCCAGCGATGACTGATCACTAGACCTTGCAATTGTGAAGCATCTGTCGATCGTATTCTCCTAGAGACACCCCATATTGGCCGTAGCTTGCCTCACAAACATTCTTCACAATGTCTCCGAGAGCCTACAGGTGGTCAGTTTCTACCCTCAAAGAAATATTGTGCAGCTGAAATCGTGTATATCGATACTAATTGATGTAATGGATGAGATCTCGTCCCCTGTCCGTGCCATGTTCCTTCAAGTAAAGAGATCTCAAATCACAAATATGTAAATAGAAGTGCACATTAAAAGACGTATACAGAGTGAGCCATCCACCGATTTCCGTCTTCTTGCTTTTATATTAATCAGCAAGCTGAAAAAGAGCGACTAAAGGTGTGATAGAACAGTGGTCAACCTGTTTGCCTCTCACCAAAGTGGACGAAGACAGGAGAAATTACCAATGCTTGCCACGTTCTTCGTTTCATATTGACACCTAGTCTACCTCTGTATGAATATGTATGGCTAAGACATTAAGTAATGCATGATATACTTTTGACATCCCATATAATTTCACCCAAAATGATGAAGCGAGATAAGTTAGGATCTCTCAACTTACAATTATTTAAACGCAAAGCACTCCAAACGGGTATGACATCCGATTGTAGGAAAAAATCAAAAGACGCACGCGAACATTCATGATCCATAATCATTTATGTGTGAAAGGCACTAAATAGGCTTTCCTCAAATTGTACTGGAGAGAGGAATGATAGAATTACCTTATTGATGACTAAAATTTCTACCCGACATTGTTCGTGTTTCTATATAATTATAAATTACATGATCCTAACTTATCTCGCTTCATCATTTTGGGTGAAATTATATTGAAATGATAAAAGCCATTTTCCAGTGTTGCCTAGTTCTATTCAAGAAAGTCGGTCAACACAAACCGACTGGAAAACTTTCTTTAAATGAAATTGTATGGGATGTCGAAAGTATAACATACAGGTATTGAGGTAGAAATCTCCCGTATCTTCGGCATCTAATATATTAGGGGATAAAACCTACTCAGCCCTGGTCACACGGTGTTGAAAAGTGGGACCGTTTAGGTGCAAATCCCGAACAAACCTGATAGACAGAAACTTCACTTAAATTGGGAATATTTTGATCGGTTCTATAGTTCATTCGGGGGTTGTTACTTTATTTAGATTGGGCCATCTGACCCGTGTACTTGTGAGAGTATAGAAAGTGTCATTGATAACCTGTGCTTATGGTGGTAGCAGTGTGCGTTAGGGTCTAGGATTGAAGAGGTACTACGAGAATTGAAATGAGATACCATCCCCGCATTTGTATATAGTGCGTGTGGCAAAAACCGAGGGCAACCCACGGCTCGAACATTACGATTTAAACGCCGGCTACCCAATGCAATCGTCGAGCGTATCTAGGACCACTCTGTTTCACTGGTGGTTATATGTCGCTAAATGAGCACATATTTGTGAATTAGAATTTTTTTATTGAAAGAAACATTGACGTGGTTGGGGGGATGCGTTTGGTACCGTATGTAAACGTACAATGCACCAATGCACAAAGTTTCAGCTCCGCCATATCTTGTCAAGGCTAACAAACGCTTTTGATGCAGTAAACGGATAATCTGATATCCTGGCTTGTTGTTATGTGTGGACGAGTCTGTATAATATTGATGCTTATGAAAGTATGGTTTGGAAACGTTATGTACTGGCGACACACAACGCAATGTGTAAGACCTGTGTGACACAGTGCGTTTTATTTTAGAAGGATGAATTTATGCAATCTACCATGCACACCTGTTCGGCGGGTGGCAGTGAGAAGGATGAATTTATGCAACCTACCTTGCACACCTGTTAGGCGGGTGGCAGTGAGAAAGGTGAATGTTCTGTGGAATGGAATAGCTCTGAAATCCATCGTCACGGGCGACGAGACCTGATGTCTGAGTTACGACCCCAAAGTCAAGCGTCAAAGTATGGAGTGGCGGGGTCCAGGTCCAGGGTCACCGATAAGCCCTGAAGGGCCAGAGGTTTTCGGACATTTCGGACATCCAACGTAATGTGACGACCCAACTGAAGGTTATCCCTAAAGAGTTTCCAGGACTTGTACAGACATTCTCAGAAGTGCATAACCATCCACGGGGATTACTTTGGAGGACAGTAACTGCTGTTTCAGGTAAGCCAACAATCCGTTCGTATTATAGACCCATTCACCGAACTTCTCGGTCAGAGGTTGTAGTAAACTGAAAACATATTTCCATCCCAGCATGCCAGGAGTAAATGTAGATGTGCCTGGGAAAAGGGAAAGGAAGAGGGAGTGAGACTATATTCAGGATGACCAGCCTAAATCACGATGGCTTGGATTATCTGCTTTCTAAGTTCCTCCACGTTAAATGGCAACACGCATGCTCGAGTTTAGCGTTCCGAGAGGTTGTTATAAGATGGCTATACGAACTAAAATTAAAATATCTCATTGTTTGAGGTTGTTCTTTTTGGAAGGGATGGAGGTGAAATAGCTTCAATTCTTTCCTTCCAGGAAGCCATTTTCCTCTGCACAAATTTTGGGACCTTGGATATCCATCTGCTTAAATTTATCTTCTAAACAAGTTGATGCGAATGGACATGTCACTCCGTAAATTCAGAATTGTGCATTATTCTTTCTCAACTCTTAACATAATTATATGTATATTCGCAGCTAATAGTAACGTTCACACACTGTATAGGACTGATGTGAATCCCATAAGAGGAGTTAACGAGGGGTTGAATGAATGAATCTTAGACATAAGTTGGAAGGAAACAGTCGTGTTCTATTAACTACCATGTATAAAATAACAATAAACGTGTAATTTTAAAACACTCAAACTAATGAAACTTTCCGACATAGTTCAGAAAACTTTATAAATTTACAGGTTTCTATATAACGTAAGTATTCTGAATTATTAGGTAAAGGACTATATCTTAATTTCAATATACAGTACAGTACATCAGGTAGTCATAATGTTATTGGTTATGCTAAAAGTATTTGCTGCGCAACTCCAAGTACTTTAGCTGGTGAGAAATACAGCACATTGTAGTGAAAAAGTAAGAGCGTGTACAGGGCCCAACTGTCGGGTACTTGGTTAACTCCATTCTGGGCTATACTGTAGACACCAGTATCTAAGTAGACAATAGTGATTTTCGTTATTTATGATAGTTAATCTTCTAGAAAAACAGAACTTATAAACTAAACCTCTAGCCTTCAACTTTAATAGGAAAATCAACTTAAATGCCTTCAATTGTATGTTACTTTGCCCTTAACATTTTCATTAGGTCCACATGAGACTTGGGTTACAAGAATGATGGATAAATAGATTTAAAGATTTGTTAGTGTCCAGTTAAACTGGAATATCTCGTACACTAAAGCCGACAACAGGTACATTTTCATATACCCACACATACAGGGTCTATCATATAAAGTAAGAGCGGTGAGCTGCGGCATTGTTATCCGCTGCTGCAGTGGCCATGGTCGAGCTTGTGGCGTGCCACGGCCCCCTGCTGTAGTATTGAAAGCGCTCGCATATTATATACTGTACTCGACCTTGCAATAAACGTGCAGGTGTTCAGTCGCCAGCTTGAACATCAGATGTTAATATGAGACAGTTATCATTACAACATCGTATTTTTGTATGTAAAACTTATTTTAAGTACGAGTTGGCTCGGCGGGTACGTGATGCATTTGTTTAGCAATTTCCTGATGAAGTGCCACCTTCACTAACACAGATTCACGTAATTGTAAATAAGTTTGACACTACTTTTGACCCGGTCAGTCAACTGGAAGAAGGCTGTGGATTTTCACTACTGACTCAGTGCTCAATAAAAGGCATAAAATTAAAAATCAGAAACATCACAGTCGCAGAACTCACTCGCGTCAGCCAGAATGTGGTTACCAGATACAATGCCTGTATAACCCAGGAAGGACGACACTTCCAACATCTTTTGTAAGGTAATATTTCATTCAGGATTGTACACACGCTTAAAGCAGTGGGCCATGGCGCACCACAAGCTCGGCCAAGGCCACCGCAGCAGCGAATAACAAAACTGCTCCTTGCCGTTCTTACTTTATACGAAATACCCTGTATATAGCCTAAGTACTGTATAATGGAGGTTTAGTATGAGGTATAGTCGCAATTCACAAATCAAAGGGCTTATTACGCCTTCGAGAAAGTTAGTTTCGAACTGGAAGCAATCACAGAGCAGCCTATATCGTATTTCAGCCAAGGTAATAATAATAATCAACACCAAGGTTTTATTTGGTTAGTATGTCGGGTCAATTTACCTGTAACATATCTGAAAGGGATTTGTGACAACTTGAGTAGCGTTTCATTTTATAAAAACCAGTGATAGCCCCTCAAAAAAATTATATTATTATGGGGAGAATATTACTGGACTGAGCTAACTAAGATAAATGAAACCTGTGCTGGTGGATCATTATTGACGAATATTATACGCCAGGAAGACTCAGTGGTAGGATAATAGATCCAATCACTTAGTGCCACTTGACCCTGTGCATCCAGAGCTCCCCCCCCCCCCCCCCCCCCCGATTCCTCGTGGAAACCAACTGGGCCATAGGCTCAGCGCAGAGCAGACTTTATTAGCTTTGACATTAGGTTAATACATTTTGGTTTGTGAAGTTTATGGCTTCTTCTTTTTAAACTGACTGTGAGGTGCATTGTAATGCGACTTAGTTGAGCAGTGGTTACATTTTCGTTGGCATCATTACGAGTAATGTGTGCAGGCACTTGGATATACACTCGCTGACAACAACAAGAAGAAAACCACCCAGAAAGAGTGTTTGTACGTACGTAATGCGGTTCACGTGCGTGCTAACGGATCTGGTGCATGTCATGAACGGTCACCAGAGAGTATGGGTAGTGTTATCACGAGTAGTTCGATAGTATTTTTAAGTAGTCCGCCTCGTTGCTTAGTGGCTAGCGTTCTTGGCTGTCGCCGCGGAGGTCCGAGTTCGATTCCCGACTCTGCCAAGAATTCAATTCTGGTCTGAGGACTGGAATGGGGTACACTGAGCCTAGTGAGGCAAAACTGATCAGAGGTGGGTTCGATTACTACCTCAGCCATCCTGGAAGTTATTCTCCGTGGTTTCCCCACTTCTACTCCAGCGAATGCCACGGCCGCTTCATACCCTAATCCTATCTCGATTACAAATACATGCACTGGTCCAGACATCGGGGCCACATGACCACGATGCCGAAAGGCCCCTAAAGGAATCAACAACAACAGTATTTTTAAGCATTTATTGGAACGTCCCACAGTCCGTCAGTTCTGATAGGGAGGGTCACAAGACACAGAAGATGTGACCATATTCAAAGTCCTCGGGCACCATTTCAATTTTATCCCCATTTTATTAACAAAATAATGCACGATATACACACACTAGTACATACATGACAGTTAAACAGGTTGTCAGAAAAATTCTACACACACCCAAGTACACGGGTATACATGACCATGCATATGGCATACATGGCACTGGTGACAGTAGAATACACCAACTAGACTAACCTCTGGATAGTGACGTGTCTAGAAGTGTCTCCATCACGCTTGTTTTATTCATGATCGATATGCCCTTTTACCCGCCAGGCTATGGCAGATAGAGTTCACCGAAATGCATTAGGCTACGGTACAGTGTAAATGGCATATTCATTATGTCATTAGGGTGTATGTTATATTAATATTTCGTGACTAAGAGAACCAAAACTTGATAACACTTTTTCCGAACACAGTGAGCTATGTTTTTAGACTGTTAAGCGATAACAGCTGAGCGGCTTAATGCAAGATATATGTTACGTAATGGGCATGCTACACGCCTATTGGCACCGGCGCTTCGCGTGAACAATACTTTGTCACTGGCTTGTTACTAAAAACTTAGAGACTGGGGTGGTAGCATCGAAATAACATGGGTTTGAATTCCACCTTGGTCGTTTTGAAAATGGTGTTCGTGGTTTACCATTTCCACCACCAGGCAAATGCCAGGACGTTTCTTTTCAACAGGTCCACGGCCGACTTCCTTCCAACATCCCATTCCTTGATTGGATCTAAGTTAGCGGTCACCTAGGCGATCGGCCTGTCACCATCCCCAGTTGTATCTGCTGACAAAGTGTGTTCAGCTACCATATACAGGCCATGCGACGGTAGAGGACTGGTCCCTCGCAGAGTCCGTGGAAAAGCTGTGCTAGGAGGATAAGCGATTAAAAGAAAAACCTAAATAGTACATTATGCAACGAGCCTATAATGGCAATAATTTCCATACGAGTGTCTTAATTACCATTATACACGTGTTGCATACGACTGTTTATGTTCGACGATAATTATAACTTTATTATATGTTTTAACATAAATATTCATAAATATATGTGGGATTCAATAACTTCAGTTTGTGAACAGAGCGCGCTGGGTGGTTTGCTGACTGAACAGAGCACATGCGTGGATCAAAGAATTTCGAAAGCAGAGACCATTTACTTTGCTTGGCAATGCTATTGTTTACAGCCTGCATGATGTCTAGTGCCGATCAGAACTAGCATTCACTAATATAGTCACCGAAGTCGTTTGAAAGCAATGCGCTGTGTAGAAATTGGCGTTGGGGATATTAAGGTACAGTGCTATTTCTTGTCTCATATTCGCCAGTTTATTTACGCAAACATATGGGACGGTGCACCTTCCATGTCGGTAATTTATATAGAAGGATGCTGTGTTGCTAACTTCCGGACGTAGATTCATAAATTTCTTGCATATGTCATAGTATTTTCTTGTTACCGTAAAGGTTCGTGCTGATTTTGTCTTTGTGTTTGGGATTGTAACTACAATGGTTGATCCGATATCCAATGAACTTTCAAATCATGTAGGCTAATTCATGTCCGACATGTTGGATTTTGAGCGCATGCGCGAAGCTATCCTTACCTAATTGGTCAATGAATGAGCTCTGATTGGCTGGAGAAACTGTTTCATAATGAAGAATAGTACTATAATGACCCTCATTATGATACAGTTTTCTGACATATAATATTTACATTTTGACATCTTCGAACATAAACACATTAATGGACGTCTAAAAATCCTACCTCATTTTGACATAACAACGTATGGCACATAACCACAATGAATTGTGTGGCATATGGAGGGACAAGTGAGGACATGGGGATGAAGTGTAGAAAATACATGCATTAACCGTACGCTACTGTGTCATGATACATGAGGTTATGGAGACAGGTTCATTATTGTATTGACACTTAATATTAATAATAAATATGTATCGTAAATTCTTATTGTTACCAACAGGAACCACGTAAATGTCCACAACGCCTGCAATAAAAAAAAATGAAAGCCAGTGAGTGAGGATATCAGTTTCATTGAAAGATTTCTCAGATCGTACAGGGCTTACCAGAAGGCTTTGGTTATGTGATACTGCTTTCGTGCCGGACGACTGTGGTGCATTCGCCACGGCCGGCGCCAGGCTAGCTCTATAGGCCTACTGTAGTGTATAGAGTAGTCATTTGCTTTCAGCTGGAAGGAAGGGTGAGTTGCCGTTACTTACCAAACGTAGTAACGAAGTTACCCTTACTTATCAAACATAGTAACGAAGTTACCGTTACTCACCAAACGTAGTAACGAAGTTACCTTTACTCACCAAACGAAGTAACAAAGTAACCGTTACTAACCAAACGTAGTAACGTAGTTACCGTTACTCACCAAACGTAGTAACGAAGTTACCGTTACTCACCAAACGAATATACAATGATCGAAGTAACACATCGTTACTTTCCTGGTACTTTTCTATAAAATATACTGTAGTTAGGCTACTTCTTTATTTTACAATTGTTGTTTAATTTCAGATTCTTGGGCATCATGGTCATTTAGCCCGTGTACTTGGGTGTAAGAAAACTGTATCTGATAACCTGTGTTGTTGTTGTTGTTGTTGTTGTTGTTGTTGTTGTTGTTGTTGTTGTTGTTGTTGTTGTTGTTGTTGTTGTTGTTGTTGTTGTTGTTGTTGTTGTTGTTGTTGTTGTTGTTGTTGTTGTTGTTGTTGTTGTTGTGTATTAGCAATTCAGATGAGGATTTTTAAAATACAGTATAACATAGTGGCCGTTGGTATTTCTAATAGGCTACTATATTTTCAACACACCTGGGGAAAACATCGGAGTGATAAAATTGTTGTAGATTCTTTAAGTGGCTTTGTGACATCATGGTCATGTAGCCCCGTGTACTTGGGTGAGTGTAGAATTCTTCTGACAACCTATGTAACTGTCACGTCTGTACTAGTGTGTGTATTTGTAATTGACCTAGGATTTGGGCTGGAAGCGGCCGTGGCCTTAAGTTAGGTACTATCCCGGCATTTGCATGGAGTAGATGTGAGAAACCACGGCAAACCACTTCCAGGATGGTTGAGGTAGGAATCGAACTCGCCTTTTCTCAGTTTTGGCTCACCAGGCTGAGTGTACCGCGTTCCAGCCCTCGACCAGAATTACACTTCTTGGCAGTGCCAGGAATCGAACCCGGGCCTCCACGGTGACAGCTAAGAATGCTAGCCACTACGCAAAGAGGCGAGCGTAATAGGAAGTTTAATTCTTCGAACGAGAGCAACGTCGCTCAATTTTTTTCCTTCATGAGTGTAGAAAGAGCATATCTCCCCATCCATAGGAACGCACGATAAGTAGGTTGAAATTTCACCTTTCTCCAATGACAGCAGCCAAATTGTTGGCTAGTGCTTTCCTCAACGTAATGAATGAATTGAGACAACAATAATTACAAGCAGCTCAAGAATGGTTTAGTAATTGCGAATATCATTACATTGCCGCTAGTTTTGACTTCCCGTGATGAACTTGGTCTTCATTAAACAGGTTCCAATCTTATTGAGAAAGGTGCGCAGTAATGCTTCACCAGTGGGCCTTCAGTGCTTCACACGAATTTGACAGCTGTGAAGAGTTTCAAACTGTGCAGGACCTCATGAATGTGTGCCTTCTTCGCGATTATCAAAGTGACCACGGTTACCTTCTTATACCTCTCCTGGTTCAATGGACCAATGGTTTGGATGTACAAAGCTTCCCTTGTTAGATTCTATTGTTTTCTCTATGTAAACTATTTGATTAAATTTGCTACAATTATATTTAAAAAAACCCTGGCACTATCCAGCCCATGACGGGCTAAGGCCGACCAAGCGACCGCTGCCCAGCCATTTGGCCTGCAGATATTGGGGTGACGCGTGATCAGCGCGTCGGGTCCCCTCGGCCGTTAATCTTGGTATTCGTGATCGGGGCGCTGTCTCACTCTCAGACAGCTACTCAATTGTCCTCACGAGGCTGAGTGCACCCCGTTCCAACCCTCACGTCAGTTTTAAAATCCCTGACGGAGCCGGGGATCGAACCCGGGGCCTCCGGGTGAGAGGCAGGCGCGCTACCCCAACACCACGGGGCCGGCCACAATTATATAAACAAAAGATTATTCATTTCTTCCATGTATACAATACTATTAATAATATTAACAATAATGTAATAGACTAATAATAATAGTTTTTTGTTTTGTCATGTGGCCTCCTGAGAGGCCGAGTGCAGGTCTTTCTAGATGACGCCCGTGGGCGACATACGCGTCAGGATGAGAGATGGAATGGATGAAGATGAATGAAACTGGGCAAGGATGTGGAAGGAAGCGGCCGTGGCCTGTCAGAAGGTACCGTCCCAGCATTTGCCTGGTCTTGAAAATGGGGGAAACCACGGAAAACCATTTCAAAGACGACCGACGGTGGGGCTCGAACTCACACGTCTACCGAGTCAGCAGAGAGCTTGGCCCCATGACCTAACGCTGCGCTTTAGCCAGCGTAGCCACTTCTGTCGGTAATAATTATAGTAATAATAATGTTGCACCGCTGAAGGCCGGAAGTGAGCTAATGGGAGGTACTTCGAACAATCATTGCAGCTTTGGTTGCAGATGGTGTAAATTCCTACATGCAATAAAATCTTTTTGTTTCTCGGAATTTTAGTTATTTATTGTTGTGTTACGGGGTGGAACAGCAAGGTCATCTACCCCTTAACTAGTAGATATACCGTTAGTCTATTGTCTAATTGGGTACAAAGATTATGGGAATTCGGTATCAGTTTAGTATTTGTTCTAGCTGTTTTACAATGTTTATAACAGACTGTCCCATGCTTCCTTGATTAAGGGCCTGTTTTTCAATCGCTGGGCATAGTTCAGAGTAGCGTACTCTCAGCATTAAACACAATCTTGTGTATTCCAATCGCTAGGCAGCGCTGTCAAGAGAATAAATGTGATGGGCAAGTTGGCCATATTTATTCGGTGCTATTTTTGCTGTATAATCATTAAACCTTCGGAGTAGTGACACTCCGTAGTTGCTTGTTGTTTTTCTCCTACCAGCTGTGAACATTTTATGATTTATAATATGGATTTGTATCCTAATTGTATTGAATCTTTATTTCATGGCTTCTTTTGGATTATCGAAAAGTGCTGAGATGGCTGCGCTAGAATTTCCAGCTTCCGTACGCACACATCTTTGTAAACATATTTTTTTATTTTTTTTTATTTAGCCAATTTACCCTCTAGGTTGGTGGTTCCCACGGACTCAGCGAGGGAACTCACCACTACCGCCTCTATGGGCAGTGTCCTGGAGCTTGGAACATCTGGTCGGGATGGATACAACTGGGGAGGTGTGATCAGCACTTCGCCCAGGCGGCCTCACCTGCAAAGCGAACAGGGGCCTCATGAAGGATGGGAAGGGATGGAAGATTGGGATGGATAGGCTAGGAAGAGGGAAGGAGGCGGCCGTGGCCTTACAGTAGGTACCATCCCGGCATTTTCCCGAAGACGAAGTGGGAAACCACGGAAAACCACTTCGAGGATGGCTGAGGTGGGAATCGAACCCCCTCTACTCATTTGGACCACCCGAGGCTGAGTAGACCCCGTTCCAATCCTCATACCACTTTTCAAATTTCGTGGCAGAGCCGGGAATCGAACCCAGGACCTCCGGGGCGGCAGCTAACCGCTACGCTACGGAGGCGACTGTAAACATTATACGGCAATAGAATATCAAACGTTTCAAATATCGCGTAGGCTATATTACACAGCTTGGACATTCTTAAAATTGTGACGAATGTGAATTTACGATCCGTTCTCATCTTATTAAATCCCGGTACTATGATGAACCTCCGTGCTGTAGTGCTCAGCGTGCTTAGCTACCACCGCGGAGGTCCGATGTTCGATTCCCGGCTCTGCCATGAAATTTGAAAAGTGGTATCAGGACTGGAACGGGTCTACTCAGCCTCGGGTGGTCCAAATGAGTAGAGGGGGTTCGATTCCCACCTCAGCCATCCTTGAAGTGGTATTACGTGGTTTCCCAATTCGTCTTCGGGCAAATGCTGGGATGATACCTAGCGTAAGGCCACGGCCGCCTCCTTTCCTCTTCCTTGCCTATCCCTCCCAGTCTTTCCATCCCTTCCCATCCATCAGGTGAGGCCGCCTGGGTGAGGTGCTCGTCCCACCTCCCCAGTTGTATCCCCAGACTCGTTGTTTCAAGCTCCAGGGCACTACCCTGGAGGCGGTAATGGTGGGATCCCTTGCTGAGTCCGTGGGAAAGAGCCAACCTGGAGGGTAAACCGACTTTTTTTTAAATGAATGTATAGAATGAATTGGAAATATGCTACTGTCACACTTGTTTCAACAAACATCACATAGTATTGTATACTGTAAATTAACAGGAGGAATGAAACCATTGTCTCGAGCCTATCTATAGACTGCTAGAATGATGTTCAATGCAATCAATTTTCTCAAATCATGCTTGTTGCAACATATTGTAATAGAAGTGAGATAAATCGTAATTTCATGTAGATTTTGTTAAAATTACTCATAATGATATGATAAATAGCCTATCGTTTAAATCGATAATCTGGAAGCAAAAATAATACGCCCACCTGAGATTCGAACCTGAGAACTCACGATTCCCAGACCAAGACGGTATCAGCACGGCTATTACAACCGCGCAAATGTTAGGCACAATACGGCAGCGTATTGCCACGCACCGGTATTGAAATGGAAGTAATATTTTAAGCTCCATTAATATTTTGCTCTTTCCAATAATGATCCTGCGTGGAATTCAGTTTTTAATTCGTTATGAATAGGCCTACTTGGCAGTTAAGGGAACGCGTACTGTAGTCAATGGAGGGCTAGCGCAGTTCCCGTATAAACACATCGATGTTCATAACTGCATTACCGCTTTGTGGGGTAATGTCTGAATAGCCATTGGGCAGAAACATAATACCGGTATTGACGAATAGTTACAATGTTTCATATTAAAGCATATCATCATAAAAGTACTGATATGAAGACTGAGACCATGTGGTTTGTGTTTCAATCAGTGACACCAGAGTTCGCATGAGCGTTCACCGTTCAGAATTCAATTTTGACTAATCATATAACCCGTACTGTAGCCATTCGATGATACTTCCGTCGAGTAGTAGCTCACCGAGTAACTTTGCATTGGAAAACACGTTTCGAATGCAGAAGGAATAAAAGTGATGGGCAAAGTTATCCGAGGAGTGGATGTCCGTCACTTTTATCCAGAGATTGAAAGACAAGACCCTTAACAAAGTTGTGAGGTAGGAAGGACCAGTATAATATATGAAAGGAGAAAATGTAGTTCTTCTTAGAACAACTTGTTGGGCTCATTGTATAGCGTACAGCATCGTTCTGTAAGGATGTAAGTACACTCTACATTAAGTGTTCAGGATATTTATGTTTCGATTCTGAAAACATACTTTACCTTGTCTTATTCTTTGTGTTCATTATTATGGCAGTGTCTTCAATCGTCATATTTGATTCACACAAGGCCGTACACGTGCCATGAATTCCCACTTCTGCAGCCCACTGAAAAGAAGGAATCGTCTGGAAGACGGTACGTGTCTAATTGGCGCCCTCACGAACGATATTTCACAACTCTTCAGGGTGCTGCTAATAGCCTTCGTTCCTTGGCATCACTGATCAACAGGCCTCGCCCGTGGGCTATCTTCCTGTCACTATGATATTGGGCCAATACATCCTCGCCTTGTTCCTCAACTTTCTTGGTGAATTCATCTGAATTTTGTTGAAAGTTGTATGAGATGTAGACAACAGAATATTGTTTGAAGTATTTTGTCTACATTAATCACCATACTTACGGAAATTTATTCCAGCAACACTGTGCAATCTCCTTACAATGTACTTCTCGTTTGGGGGCGCTACTGTATTTTAGTTACCGTTCCTCGTTTGTCACTCAGTTCTGGGGACCAAAGAACCATGCCACAGTATCTTAGCTCGTTGGTATCAATCAGGCTTCTTTGCATTCTCATCATTCTGGTAGCACCAGTGGTTCGAAATGTTTCATAACTTGCAGAATAATTTTGGCTGTTTTGTAGACCACTGCCTTCATTTAAGTGAACTGCTGATATGCAGCAATACATCTGTTTGCTATTTGATTCATAACAATTTTATATTATAAGTTACTTTGAGTGACGTGAACGATTGCGTGGTGCAGACGGTAAGGATCTTACTTACAGAGCTCAAGTTTGCGGGCTCTGCCTAGCGATTGATGGTACTTAGGTACAACAGATCAGAGTCAGATTCACTGGCATATTAAAGATCCTTTTTAGTGAAAAACCCCGGCACTCTGAAGGCTCTAAGGCAGAGATGTGCACTGGAGTGAAATTTATGCTGTTGTTTCGGGATGGAATTAAACCTGGAGTGAAACATATATAATTTCATTCCAATGAATTAACTTCGAAATAAACTACAGTATTTAATTCTATTCCGTACGGAATAAAAGTGCGATTGTAACGTTTAATTTCATCCCGTCAAGGAATGTTATTCGGAACGAAACATTTAATTATATTCCTCTCAGCATGAAACTTAATTTAATTCCAATGGGAGTGAAATTAGATCCACAGAATTCAGTTCTATTCCTATTGAAATAAAATTGTGAAAGAATCATTTAATTCTATTCAACTTGGATTGGAACTCCAAATGTAAGATATAACTGTATTCCAATAGGAATGCATTAAATTCATAGAATTCAATAATACTATTCTCAGAATGATACTCTAAACCAGTGGTTCACCAGTGGTGTGCCCCGGCCGTGTGATTGTCTAAGGGGTGCCACGAGATATTGAGACAAACCAAAGAAAAAATTGCGGTCTACTTAAACCTTAAGTCTTATAAGGTCTTAACCAAAGAAAAAATTACGGATTACTTAAACCTTAAGTCTTATAAGGTCTTGAAATAAAATAACTCAAATTAATTACTCTTAAGAACGACATATGGTGACTGATTGATTCATTTCGATGATTCAATTATACTTGTATCTGGCGGATGGCATACAGCCAATCCCTCCGGAACATTCCCGATTCAGTATAAGCTACTCGATTCCTCAAGAACATTCCTGAGACTTCGACAGGATAATAAAAGTGTACGAGCTCTGCCGCCGCTTTCAGTTGTTTTCTTCGCGTTGGTTCAGAGTGATTTCCTATGGATAAGTTCATTGTTAACCGTAAACTCCAGATAAGTGAAAGTGTACAGTCGGCTCCTGCTGCTTGCTTTAAGTTACAGTTTCTCCCGGACCGTCAAATTCAACACATAGTGAAGACAAACGAAATAGTATATCACACCTAGACAGTTACTTAGCGTATGGATTTTCGTCGAATAAAAACGAGGAAAACCTTCTCCCTGTGTGTGTATTTTGTGGCGAAATACTTAATAACGTGGCCATGGTGCGACATCTTACAACGAAGCAACCTACTGTGTCACAAAAATGTTTCATGAATTTTTCACGTATACTAGAAGGGCAGAAGAGAGCAGCGTCGCTTAAAGTAAAAGAAAATTAAAAAATGAAAATCCACAGCCTGCTTCCAGTCGACCGACCAGGTCAGGGAATGGAATGAATGAAGCCCCCATCTAGCGGCGAGGATATGAACTGTGCCGGCTGCCGAAGCCTGGCGCACTCCCCTGGGGCAATTATTAAATGAATGACAGATGAAATGATAGTGGAATGTGGTGCTGGAATGAAATTGAGAGAGGGAAAACCGGAGTACCCAGAGAAAAACCTGTCTGCCTCCGCTATGTCCAGCACAAATCTCACATGGAGTGACCGGGATTTGAATCACGGACCCAGCGGTGAGAGGCCGGCGTGCTGCCGCCTAAGCCACGGAGGCTCTCTCCTAAAGTAACAGAACTTATAGCAAAAAAAAACTCATAGTCTATGAGAGGAAATCATTGGCCCTGCATGTAAAGTTATAGTGACAACAATATTTGGCGAAGAAGCAGCTGATCTATATGACGTGATCAAAATGTTTCCGTTTTACGGCCGTACAGTCCAGAATCTGAATGCCAATCAGGCAAAATCCCCGTGAGTATTGAGGCTCGCATCCCACCGACGCACCAGGATAAAGATCCCCGTGTGGTAAAACACCGTGTCCTGCTGCGTGTAGAAGGCCGTTGCCGCTTGCTGCACATCGTCGTCCGTCGGGAATCGTCAACCCTTCAAGGCCTTTTTTTAAGGGACCGAAGGTGTGATAATCGCATGAGGAGAGATATGGGAAATAGGGCGGTTGCTTGAGTGTCTCCCACTTCAGTTGGCGTACCTTCTGCGTTACTACCTTTGCGGTACGGGGACGAGCGTTATCATGAAGAAGACCGCTTGTCGCAGTTTTCCCAGACGTTTCACCTTAATTGCACGCCGTAATGTCTCCAGTACCGTATCCCAGTGGTGGAGACACCAGGTTCCTTGAAATCAATAAGCAATGGACCGCTGGAATCAAAGAACACGGTGAGCATCACTATTCCAGTGTATGGTTGGCTCTTGAACTTCTTGGGGCGAGGGGACGATGGATGACACCACTGTATCGTCTACGCATCCAATTCCGGTTCCCAGTGGTGGCACCAGCTTTCGACACCTGCAACAATGCACTACGGAAACGTGTTGCCTTCAACATTGAAACGCATCAGGTGCTGCAGGCCATCAGCCATCCGGTGTGCCTTTTGTTCGGCATTCAACGCCCGTGCTATCGCTGCAGTAATGCCCTCAAACGGAAACTGTTTGATCACGCCTTATAGTTTCGATAGTTCCTCTCTCCAACAACACAACTATGTACAGGATATCTAAAATGGCATGTAACATCAACGAACGAGTCGTGGAGAAAAAAAAAAGTCTGATAGAATATTTGCTTGGCAAGTAGATGAGAGTCTCGATATTGGTGGCAAACCGCAACTCCTTGGTTTTATCAAATATATTGATGATGAATATATTAGTGAGCAGTTTCTGTTCTGTAGACTGCTGGAAGTTACAACCACCAGGCATGATATTTTCGCTTCTATCCCTTTCTTTCTCAAAAATCATGATCTTTCAAGGAAAGTCTCTTGTGGTATATGTACGGATGGTACACCATCTAGTATGTCTGAAACATTTGGAGGCTATACTGCCTGAGCTCTCAATGAAGTTCCATCCATTATTATAACTCACTGTGTTTTGCAGAGAGACGCTTAGTCGTGAAAACGTGTAATGAAGATTGTGATGCAGTGTTTAACCTGGTTGTGAAAATGGTGAACTACATCGAGTCTTTGATCCTTTGTAGTCCTTGACCAAGTCTCATGTCAAACTTTAAAGTGCGGGATTTTTTAACAGTTACGTTGCGCAATGGATACAGCTTTGTAAGGTGATTATCGCATGGTTGTGCATTGAATCGGTTTCTAGAACTCGAAGAGCAGATGAAAACTTGTTTTAAGGAAGAAAGTCGATACTCATTTCATGAATTGTTACTAATTGATTCTTGGTGTTTGGAACTGCCGTATCGGGCAGATGTTTGTCATAAGCTGTGTGAACTAAATGTTTCAATTATGGGTCGATAGGAAACAATAATATCCTCAACTAATAAAACGAAAGGTTTAAAAAATACTTAGTTCTAGGAGATCTGTAGTTCAGAAAGGAGATCTTTCAAACTTTCCAGCTCTTGTTAATCTGGCAGGAGATAAAGATCTGTGTAAGCTGGAAGACCGCATTTGTGATAAATTTTCAAGATTGCAAGGCGCAATAGATACGTACTTTCCATCTATTTCCACTGTGAATCTCGACTGGTGTGTCTCACCATTTGATTTTTAGACAAACCGGAGAAAATAGATTTCACTAATTGCGAACGAAATGAATTTCATGAATTTGCAGTGATCCAACACTCAAAGGTAAGTTCACCAAGAATAAAGCGTTGGTGGTTGCCTTTTGACATTGAGAGAGGAGTAACCTAACCTATTAACGCACTTCTGCCCTTAACAACATCATATCTATGCGATCAAGCCTTCTCTGCTGTGATGACAATGAAATCCAAGGCAAGAAACAGACTGCAAAACCTTGAGGATGATTTGCGTGTTTCATTGTCAACTATAAGGTCCGATATCACTTATCTGTGCTCAAAGGAGCAATCACAAGTTTCACGTTAAGGATTAATGATTAATCGAACAAAACTCCATTGATATATTTCTACTCAGTGTTTGTAGTAAAGTTTACTGTATCATGTTATGATGTACACAGTTCGTCCAAAACGTTTCGATACTGGATTTATAAAATATAGAGAAAACTTACGACGACGGTTTTAAAACACCATGTGTTCTACATAATGCTCCTCCCTCTTGGGTACAATGCAAGAAACGTTCATACAACCATGTGAAACTGTCGGACGAGTCCTTGTTTGGGATGTTGTTCAACTCACGGGTCACACTGGCTTGAATATCAGTTATGTCGTCGAAACAGTGACCCTTCATGTGAATTTTTAACTTGGAGAATGAAAAAGTCACTAGGTGCCAAATCGGGTGAATACAGAGGGAGTTGAGAACTGGTACTTGTATTTTTCTTGGCTAAAAACTGCACGATAACTCCAGCCGTGTGAGTGGATGCACTGTCGTGCAGCAAAAGGAAATTCCTCCCTTTCATTGTTATGACGAACCCTCTGAATCCTCTTGCACAACCGATCCATGACAACCAGATAATACTGGGTAATTTACTGTGATGCCGGTGAAAATAATTCCCTGTGTATAATGCCGTGCCTATAAAAAAAAGTGATAAGCATTGTCTTCACTTTTGATGCACATCTGCAGTTTACAGCTGTTGTGAGGTGCAGCTGACACCGTAGTTACAGCGCTGACGTCGCCTATACGCCAAGAATGAAATCAATCTTGGAACTTTTTGGGCGGATAGTGTACGATACTTTTATATCATATTTTAATAAATGACCATATTTAACTTTTAAAAAATCAAGGTATGGTGCCCCAGGCATTTAATGTTTTTCCCAAGGATGCCACGAATTTCAGAAGGTTGGGAAACACATGGTGCTTTAAAACCATCATCTTAAGTTTTCTGAATATTTTATTAATCCAGTCTCGAAACGTTTTGGACGAACGGTGTACATCATAACATGATACAGAAAACTTTACTACAAACACTGAGTAGAAATATATCAATGGAGTTTGGGAGCCGCTCACACGGCTGGAGTTGTCGTGCAGTTTTTAGCCAAGAAAAAATACAAGTACCAGTTCTCAACTCCCTCTGTTTTCTCTTAATTACTCCAGTACAGTTGAAGAGTTTATTTCCAAAGTGACGTAAATCCATGAAATGCAAAACTTCAGATATCGCGTTTTAGTTTCTTCGTATAATTAAATTCAGATATGATTATGAATATAATACAATTTCATTCTACTTTTATGCAAATCCTGACACTGTGTTTTAAAAATTTCCTATCAATGGAAATGGTAGTAATCGTCTCCTGTAAGTTTGAGTTAGGACGTTTTGGAAATAATTCATATATTGATATACGCTTTGAGTGGCATTTATGAACATTTAAATGGTTTAAACACAACAAACACAAACTGCTGCTCTACATATTCTTCAAAGTTAGCCATGGCCTTGATTTATGACACCACGTGATATCCAGAAAGACATCGGATTGGTCAACATGGATATAAGACACATTGGAAATAAATACACATTGAGTTACGTTACTTTGCAAATAAACTCAGTTTTTAGATCTCTATTAATATGGGATATACGACGTATTGCGACTTAAAGCCTTTGCTATACGTTGAGAGAACCTATAAACTTGCTTATGAAAGAAAAACTGATCTACCGTCAATTTTGGATTTACGTCACTTTGGAAATAAGCTCTTCAGTTCCGGGACCTACTAAAAAAAGTAGTTATAATTCCTGAAACACCTTTCTCATTTATAGCTTGACGGATTAGTTTTGCCACACGGACCTTAGCCTAAATTTAAAAATAGCATTCGTACATGGCGTTGATCACCACACTGTTATAAGTCCGTAAGTGAAGCATTATCAACAATACATGTCAAACGGCCAAGTGTGTTCTCACGACTGTCGACTGTTGGATGATCCTTATCTCGGCTCCTGTCACAGCATCCTCTTAAAAGCAGTAGTTGTCTTCAAGTTTATATCGCCAACTGTCGTAAGACACCGTACGGCAAATAGACGTCTTGCCTGTACAGTCTTAACGAAGGTTCAAAACTTCCTAAAGTTCCATAGGTGACGGGACTGGGACATCTCATATTTTTGCTGACGATAGAGCACAGTAACTACACCGTGACGAACTAAAGAAAGAGGCTCTACATCTGGAAGGTGAAATCCATAAATCATAAGAAAACTTTTAACTTTTAAGTGGTTTAAATCCCACCAAAACAACCCCAGTAGCAGGTATTTCGTTGAGGCAGAATCTCTTTTCTGTCGGTCAACGTGAGTGCACCCAATTAGATTGAATGGGTATTAACAATAATTTCCTAGTGCCTGATATAAATACACGAGTTATTTAACCCTAGAACACAAACCCTAAATTGGTAGTACAAAAACACAAACCCTCGTAAAATTTACGACTATTTATTTCCATGATGAATAAAATGTAATACACAAAATATAATATAAGAAGCACGTAATAACATGTAAGTTATTTTACAGAGTGTTAACTCCTAGGTTTTCAAGTCCCTGGTGTCTCATTTACAGCAGTTAGTGCAAAGATTTCTCTATGTTCCTTGCAATATGCACGGTGACATTCGCTGCAGTATGTTGTCGTCATTCGCCTTTTCAATAACAGTAAACATTACTTACCAGTATGTATATGACAAGTTCTGCGGTTCTAAATACTTATTTCATTGAGAATAGTGCTGTAATTTAACTTTGTTACAGAACTTTCCTTGCTAAGTTTAGCATACGTAGTCACAAATCGTCGTAAATTTTACGACGCAAGGGTCTTCAATTTGAAATCAACAGACTCACTCTAACAATGCACGCACACTGACGAAGTTCGCGGTATTCTAGAAAGCTACTGAGTAGGACAGCAACGTGGCGAGAAAAGCCTAGCAGATAGAGCCGTGTTGCCAAGTATACGTCGTAAAAATTACGAGGGTTTGTGTTCTAGGGTTAAACACTTAAACTAATACAAAACTTCTCATACAAATGGGGGTTGGGGTTAATTGGATCACGAGTTTCGTTCGTCAAGCGAACATCATCAGATCTTGCTCACTTAGGTTCGGTGGATACGTAATGTATATGTTACAGGGAAAGTCGATTCTTAGTAAGAGTTGACTCTCCCTAGGTAAAGTCAACTATTACTAAAAGTATCAGTAACAGTTGATTGAAAACAAACAGATCAACTTTTCCTAGGAAGAGTTAACTATGCCTGCTGTGGTTTAGTAAAAGTTGATTCACAGATGCTGCTCTGATAATGTAACCGCGCGCGCCAATCCTTTGTTATGATATTAAAACATTGCCATTGTTTGGACTCGTACTTCCATTATTGGACCGACAGTTATCGATCTGAACTTTTCTTTGGTTTGATTACCCCAACACACAACAGGCAGTTGACATTCGTACTAATCTCAGGCTGGAGGTCATCCATAAAATTGACCTGTGTATGAAGGGACTGGTGCTCCTTACGGTGCTCCTTTTACCCTGTTTGATTTGATTTAGAGTGTAACTAGTTGTGTGAGTTTGGGCAGCGCCGGCCCTTGGTATTTGGACCCGCGCTGCTTGTGTTAGTGTATTTATTATGGTGGTTGATTTAATTTACATTTGACGTGCGTACTTGGGTGTGTTCAGATTAGCTAGCTTTGTTTACTCGTATGATGGTAGCTCTCATGCCCGACAGTAGCAGCAGCTTCAGTTGGTAGTAATAATATATACCGTAGGCCTAATAATATGAATGTTTGTAGTTTTTAAATATTACTTTAGAAGGAAGAGAGACCACTAGTGGGTTAGTTTTGATAGTATGAAACATCTTGGAAAGCCCTATAGTAGGTTTGGTTGATTAAAAATAAAATAAAAGTTGATATTAATAAGCCTCGCTGGGGAAGTAATGCACGAATTGATGATTGTAGGGGGATGTATGTAGTGGGTGTTGAGTAGGTGGCTCTGAGTGGCTGTATCTGGTCTGTGATTGGCTGTTGGTTTCTTGCCTTTTTGATGTGTTTCCTGATATTAATGTTAATGTTTTTCGTTGAATTTGTGTAATTTGGGCGTGTTGTAATGTTTTAAGACGGTTTTAGGGAGTTTTTTGTTGTTGTAAAAATAGACCGATTTAGAGTAGTCGGACCGCTTAGGGATTTTAGCCTCGTTGATTTGGGTGAGAGTATTTGGGTCTGTATTTATGTATTGGTTATGGATGGGTTGATATGTGATTTAATTGACGCCTGTTCCAGGGAAAGTCGATTCTTAGTAAGAGTTGATATCATATTGATATCCTAGGTGAGCATGCCGTGGCCTACTCCCCGGGCAGGCGCGCCACGCTGTACTGGGTTCAGTGCCTAGTGTTGGTTTGGCAATGTGATGAATGTTATATTGCGGATGTGTTGCGGTAAGAAGAAAGGACTGGTTGTAAAGCCTTTGTTATTTAAGGAAATGAATTCACGATGTCAAGTGGACTTGATTGACTTTCAGTCGCAACCTGATGAAGACTTCAAATTTATAATGGTGTACCAGGACCATTTAACAAAGTTTGTTGTGCTAAGACCACTGAAATCAAAGACTGCAGACGAAGTGTGTAGGCCTTAATATCGTTAATATTTTTACTTTGTTAGGCGCCCCTTGTATTTTACAATCAGACAATGGGAGAGAATTTGTTAATAAAATTATTGACAGTCTGGTTAATACATGGCCGAACTTCAAAATGGTGCACGGCAAACCGCGACATAGTCAGAGTCAAGGTAGCGTCGAAAGAGCCAACCAGGACATAGAGAATATGATAACCACCTGGATGCAAGACCAAAAAACATCAAAATGGAGTGAAGGCTTAAAGTTTATTCAACTTATGAAAAACAGTGCATTGCATAGTGGGATAAAACGATCCCCGTTTGAGGCAATGTCCGGTTTCCCCCCGAGACACGGCTTTTCTAGTTCAAAACTACCAACTGAGGTACTGGCAAATTTAGAAACAGAAGAGGATCTTCGATACGCAATTGATCAAATTAAGCGACAACAAGAAAACGAAATTGGAAGCAACGGGAATGGAAATCCTGATGAAAATGAAACAAACCAAAATTTATCAAGTGGTGAAAAGCTCGTAGATGACAGTGATTATCTCTCCTCACTGACCTGCACAAGTCTACTGAGGACATCAAGAGACACAGACATGAAGTTTTCTACTGTCTAGAACAACAAGCTAAACGCATGAAAAAAAAACACATCACATTCATCCGCCAGTAGAAAAATGAACATCAGTTCGAATTCCTGTCCCCGATGTTGACCGTGGTAGAGGAGATGCTCGATCTATCCTTGGCGTGGTACTGTAGGTTGTCGATGATGGATTTTAGCGAATTGGAACGATAAATGGAATTCTAAAGCAGCTTTTCTCAAGGTACAGTAAGTTTTCAAAGCTAAAATAAAAGATATATCTCTCTCTCCTCTCTCTCGCTGCCCATAGTGTTAAATTGTTCAGATTTCATTGATTATATTTTTTCAGGTCTCAATTCAGTTAATGTCCTACGAATATTATCCAAGAAAATGAAGTTCCTATGGATAAAACAATAGCTGTGAGGACTGTTGCAACTTCACTGTCACTTGGAAGTGGACAAGGTTTTTGATGTGTAACATCTTTCCGCTCGGTTGCTGGATAGTTTTGTGGGAGTGATTTTGAAAATTGGGGACGGAAGTGAATCGGGCGGAAGTGGATCGGACGGAAGTGAAGACGCACTGCCAGCTGGATGTACAATTGAAAATGTGTGTATTGGAAACAAGGCAGTGTGTGCTCTGTAGCGTGAGAATGTTATGGCAATACAGTAGGCAGTGCATTTAGCAGGCACTGGTTTGACGAGCACAGTGGCAAATGTTTCACCGAATTTCATTTGTCACTGAGCAGTTTATGAAGCTTCACGTTCAAGGTTGAATATCACATGAGGTAGGACAAAGACGACAAATGACATTTAAGTAAGCGGCATTATTGGTAAGCTGTGGGTGAGTAGTCAAATATTAAATGCATAACAGAATGTTGTTATATGAGTGGAATAAAAGCTGTATTTTCATAATACGTGAGACTAGGTCATTTTATGATTGTAGGAAGCCATGTTTTGATTGTTTACGACGAACTGTATGAGAGCCTTGAGAATAATGAATGTTATAGTTACTGAGGAATGTGCTCACAGTATTTGAGAGTACTGTCGGCGTTGTGTGTCACTTTGTTATTATGAATTATTAATGTAAAAGGAAGGAAGGAAGCTTGTAGTTTTGCGTGTCCGTTAATCTCACGATCATGATCCACGGTACCTCCCTTTTACGTGGAATGCAAACCAATTCGAAAATCTCACATGTATTGACCGGGAATCAAACCCGGTCTACCTTGGTGAGAGACTAACAGCTTGACCGCTGCGCCACAAATGTGACAGTTGCATATCTCCAATTCAATCTATACATTCATCATAGTACCAGTATGCAAATGGAGTGTAAATTAGCAGTTTAAGAATGTCCACGCTGTGTAGTATACGAGTAGGATAACACGTCAGATGTAACACATCATATGCGACTACTGTAAGGCTCGTATCTTTTTTTCAAATATTCTTGCCACACTAAATGTGAATCCACGAAGTGCATGTGTAAGAAGAAAAAGTGTACTTTGCAACTTAAAGTGTCACCTTGCTGTAATGAATGATAAATATTTCTATCTCTTTATTTATTATAAAGGTTTTGCATTTTCATTAGTTTCTCTTAAACATTTCTCTCTCTTAAAGTATTGGTTTTGCCTTCCTATTTGTTTTTAATAACTAGTACCGTTTCCTTGCAAATAGTCAACTGTTACTATCTCAAGGCAGTGAGAGTATACTTTCCCTAGGTATAGTCAACTCTGACTAGTAAATGTTGATCGAAATTGAACACTTACCGCTTTGAATCAACTTTTACTGAAAAGATCAGTAAGAGTCGACTTTACCTAGGGAGAGTCAACTTTTACTGGAGAATCGACTTTCCCTGTAACATATATAACACTTTTGTACAACAGTATTTATACAAGTTCCAGAGGTGTTCTAGTTAAACTTGTAATGAGTCAGATTTTTTCAATCAATTATTTTTTATTCCTTAAATGTATGTTTACACCAGCAAGTTTCGCAAATTATTGCTGCAAGGCCCTTGCTGCTGTTTACACCTCAGGCAATAAAAGTGGAGCAAGATAGTTGCACAAGTTTTCTTTACCAGTCTTGCAGCAACAACTTGCCGTGCCTTGCAGATAATGTGCTAGTCAATTAAAACGATGACTTCTAAACAGGTGAGGTGTGTTGTAGCTCTTTTAATTCTTATGAAAAGAATTATGGCCACAATATGGAGCCTACAATAATCTGCTGCAAACACTGAGGGTAGAGAATGGGGACAGCTTTCAGAATTATTGTAGAATGTCTAGAAACGATCTGGAGTGTTTATTGATCTTAAATGGATGAAAAATATCAAAGCAGGACACAACAGTTCACGCTGTCATCTCACCCAAGAAACGTGTACTAGTCACACTTTGGATAAAGCTATATTTTTACGTCTAAAAGCACTGACTGTTGTCTATAAAAGACGTATCCTTTTGAAAAAATGTCATTTATGGAAGATTCACACAAGCCCCTGGTGTACTTATTTCGCATACCAGTATCGCTTGGGGCGAACTAAACTGCCGGAAAAAAAATCATGCGCGAACAGCAGTTAACCTACGTATGCGTTTACCGTATTGTCCCGAAAATGAGCCGCACTTTTTATTAAAATTATTTGGGTAAAAAACTGGGTGCTGCTTATATTCGCTACCTTCACTTTTATATGGCATGTGCTGTTTAAAAAGGAATGCTCATTAGTAAGAACGCAGCAACAAAGCAACAATACAGTCTGTAAGAGAAACTAGCGGCATTTAATGACAACAAATCGAACTTTTGTTTTGGCGGTGACATTGTTATTCGGTAACACGGTATTGTTTCGTAAGCTTGAATAATCTACAGTAGCTCAGTCTCAGTAAGATCTGTAAGAAAGCCTGCTTAACGCAAAAATGAGCGATCATTTGCCGGTAGAGCGAAAAGCTTCATCAAGCAAAGGAATTCGGCGTGCTTATGATGTAGCCTTCAAACTTGCAGTTATGCGTTATGCCAAAAGCACAACCAACAGAGAGCCTGGAAGAAAATACAGATGTCAGAAAAAATGTTTACATGTTGGTAAGTACAAGAAAATAAATGTGTCTTCCCTTAATATGGATGCGGCTTATTTACGGGCACCGGGTGAGTTAGCCGTGGTCGTTACGGCATGACTGCTGGCAGTCGCTCACATCCGGGAGGCGAGGAGGTTCGAATCCCCCCGCCGGCAACCTTGAAGATGGTCTTCTGTGGTTTCCCATCTTCATTCCAGGCAAATGCCGGGGTTGGTCCCTAATTATAGGCCACAGCCGCTACCTTCCAACTCCTCGTCCTTACATTCCCACTTTCCTCCCCAACGGTACTTGTAGCTCACCCATTGGGTGTCCGTCTCGAAGCAGCAACAAAACTGGCGAGCCGAACATGTCCTCGGACACTCCCGACACTAAAAAAAAAGCCATACGCTAAAAAAAAATACGGTCATATTTTTTTTTCCTTTTCGCTCTTCGAATATTAAGGGTGCGGCTTATATTCGGGTCAATACGGTATTACAATAATAGGATGCACTCTACACTACATGTTGCGTGGCGAGGAGGCACGGTTAATGCGTGTAGAAGAATAGAATGACCCAGGCCAGGTAAGAAGCGAGGTCGACAATGAAATGTCACATTGTTGCCGCATCTCGAGCGCACATTGTCACTTGTCTTCTCAACACAAGACATTGTCCACTTTTATCCAACAGTCTCAATTCTTTCAATTAAATCACCTGTGTCCTTCCTGGATCATTCACGCCTTTCTTCCATTTCTAAAACAATGTAAGAATATATGAGGTGATTACATGTTTACTATTACAATATAAAGTGAAATAAATGTACGAAGCGTAGTCTAGTTTTTAATTGTTTTATTTACGTATCAATAACCTTAGTCGCCTCCGTAGCGTAGCGGTCAGCATGGTTAGCTGCCGCCCCGGAGGTCCTGGGTTCGATTCCCGGCTCTGCCACGAAATATGAAAAGTGGTACGAGGACTGGAACGGGGTCTACTCAGCCTCGGGTGGCCCAAATGAGTAGAGGGGGTTCGATTCCCCCTCAGCCATCCTCGAAGTGGTTTTCCGTGGTTTCCCACTTCGTCTTCGGGCAAATGCCGGGATGGTACCTTCTTCAAGGCCACGGCCGCCTCCTTCCCTCTTCCTTGTCTATCCATCCGAACCATCCCTTACCTTCCCTCATGAGGCCCCTGTTCGCTTTGCAGGTGAGGCCGCCTGGGCGAGGTGCCAATCCCACCTCACCAGTTGTATCCCTTCCGATTCGATGTTCCCAGCTCTAGGACACTGCCCGTAGAGGCGGTAGTGGTGAGTTCCCTCGCTGAGTCCGTGGGTTCCACCAACCTGGAGGGTAAACGACTAAAAAAAAAATCAATAACCTTACACACACAGAAAATAACTGTCACTGCATAATTTTGAAAAGTCAACACAGAAAATAAATGTCACTGCACCATTTTATAAAGTCAACACAGAAAATAAGTGTCACTGTACAATTAAAGTCAACACAGAAAATAAGTGTCACTGTACGATTAAAGTCAACACAGAAAGTAATTGTCTCGCACCATTTTAAAAAAGTCAATATCACTTATAAAAAAAACAGGTTCACTTAGTAAGAACCTTACACACACTGAAAATAATTGTCACTGTAGGTTTTTAAAACGTAAATAGGCACTTATGAAAGGCAGGTTCAACTGTCTTATTATTGATGTATCTCCAACGTTCTCGCCGTAGATACTGGTTGTAGTCAGACAGGTTCAGGTGATGTGGGGTCGGTCGTTTCTCCAGCACATAATGTATCTGTGCAGCCAGTAGACATATGACAGTGGCGTGCAAATATTCACCTAGTTGCCAACTTGCGCCTTCCTCTTGTACAAAATAGGAACGGATTCTATCCGTGCAAGTACTGTAACTTGCGAAGCTCACGACAATCTTATTCACACTGAGACACAAGACTGGTTGCAAGTTTCTTGTGCATGGAATTGCTAACTGCTGCAAGCCAACTTAGCAAGTTCCCACGAGCAAGTAAATTGCCGCTATAATTTTCTAGTGTAAACATAGCTTTAGTCCATTACACTTCTGTATGTGTTGCGTCTCTTGTTAGTAGGCTTATTTTAAATGAAATATGTTTAAGTATGAAAACCCTTCCAGTCATTAACTTCTATCAAAGCGACCTTTTGACGTGATTCCATTTTAAGTTATTTTGTCAGTAACCGTTACTAATCAAGTTTCCCATTTACCTCCACATGCAGTGGATGTTAGTACAGGAACCTCCAAGAACCAGCTAAGTCGACACAAGCATATCATCAACTCAGTTATATTCTAGTGTTTGTTCAAGTAATTTACCTAATTAATCATCACGTAAATAGTAACGGTTAGTAACAAAATATTTAAAACAGAATCTCTTAAAAGGTTCGCCACAATAGAAGTTAGTGATTCTAAGATATTTCATACGAAACACATAAAAGAAATAACATAAACGCAACTTTTACAGTAGTGTAATAGACTAATGTAATAAAAATAACTGCTTGAAAGAATTTTGACTTATAAGTTTAATTTAAAACCTACTGCAACTTAATAAATGAACATACTGTTGTACATAAGTGTTATATACATATCCACAGAACCTAAATTAAGCTTAAGTGAACAGGATCTGATGATGTTCGCTTGAAGAACGAAACTAGCCATCCAATTAACCCCCTCCCCCATTTGTGTGAGAAATGTGTTAATAAGTGTATAAATAATTATTATAATTATTTCAGGCTCTATGAAATTAGTTGCTACTTCCCGCCCAATCTAATTGGACACACTCGTGTTGACCGACTGAAAAGCTTCAAATATGGCAGGTAAACATTGAGCAGCGACCTTGGCTTCGCCTCCGCGCGCTGAATTCAAATAGTATCTCACGCCAGTCTTCTCGCTTAACAACAGTGATTCTCTGACATGATGCTGATTCCCGCGGAAAGATGTGCGCGCCACCTCTATTATCAACAATGCATGTTTTATTCTTTTGCCACTTATTGGCATAGAAAAAGATCAATACAGCCATATCCGCAGTTGGCTTTGTGCAATTCAGAAACAAATATGCACCTGAGGCCTGAAGATGTTGCCAGGGCAGTGGCTCTGATTGATGATGGTCGCTGCTCTAACGGCATCATGTCAAAGAATCGCTGTTGTTAAGTGAAACAATAAAATGAAGAATGGTAATACTATACCATTCATGTGTGTGATTTAAATAAAAATAATGTTGAATTTTTCAAGTAATCGTTTTTTTTCCGGTCAGTGTATAACACGTAGCTTTCGTGTTTCTAAAATATTATTATTATTATTATTATTACTCAATAAATATGGTCGTTGAGCAACAGTACAGCCTTATTACCCAGACAGAAGTACGTCGCTGTCCACAGCGCAGCACGCATGTACCCTTACACAGCACACCACTCCAAGAAGGTTGACACTGGGATCTTGCTTATTTTCTTAAACACAGAAAAAAACTTTTGGCTAACAGTCCAACCTCCTATCCCCCTTCCTTCTCCCTAATTATCTCACTTCACGCTCTGCTCTGAGCCTGACGTGTTCGCTTGCTTCTAATTGCCCCGCTTCTACGACGTATCGCATCTTCTTTCTTCGCATCTTCGCTTGTTAAGCTCCTGGAGTGACTGCTAATCGAATTTCCGTGATGCTTGCAGACAGCTCGAATTGGATTAGATCACACAATCATTCCTTGATTGGTATTGTTAGTGCGAGTAAGCAACAGGTAGCGAGGGTCTACTTCGACTGGCTCTGGCTGAGCGAATGCAGTAGCTAGTAGACTAATGCTTCCTCCTGCCGTGCGCTGGAGGCTTACATCGTGGGTTATTGCAATCCAAAAGTCAGCATTTTGATTCGTTAATTTATCCACTTAGGAGGCTTTCAGCAATTAGGTCATGTATTGTACAAAGAGTATAAGTCATAAAGATGGAAGGCAGAGGTAGCATAAGATGTTGATTCTTTTAAGGGTTTTGTGACATCGTGGCCATGTAGCCTCGTTGGAATCTATCTAAAAGACTGAGTCATTGTGATGGCTGTAATAGTGTGTGTATTTGTACTTAAAACTAGGATTTGATTAGGAGGCTGCCATAGCCTTAATCTAGGTAGGCATACTATTCCGACATTTGCCGGCAGTAGAAGTGGGAAACCACGGGAAATAACTTCCAAGATGGCTAAGGTGAGAACCCATCTCTTCTCATCTCTGTCCCACAAGGCTGAATGCAGCTCGTTCCTTCCCTCAGACCAGAATTAAATTTCTTGGTACAGCTGGAAATTGAACCCGGAACTCCGTGTTGACAGTCCAGAATGTTAGTCACTACCCAACAAGGTGGACCGCGTGAGCTTCTCCTTCATATGCCAGATATGTTAATTATCTAACTTCCATCCTCAAAGTCTTGCTTGGAAACATCTGGCATTTCACCATTTTAAGAGCGCCTTTGCTCACAACTGCAAATTATTCGTCATTTATTTTAAATTTTGACTCACTACTCCACAGTTCTGAAACCCTCCATCGTAATTTTACGAAATACATACATATAACACACAAGGAAAATAGTAAAAACTCAAAGGATTGAAGAAATGTCTTTGGTGACGGCAACCACGGTCACACCATTCAGACACATCTAGCATAAAAACAAATTATTATAAATACTATTATTATTAATAAGATTATTATTATTATTATTATTATTATTATTATTATTATTATTATTATTATTATTATTATTATTTTGTAAAACGCATTAAAATGCTGATCTCCCAGCAGCCACCGACACATTCAAATTGTGCGCCAAAATCGCAATTGGTTTCTCAAGGATTGGGTGAAATCCCCTTGATGACGTTAACTATGGGTACGCCATTCACAAAACATAGGATCAAGGAATGATTGTGAGGGATGCAGAAAGAGGTGGGGAACCCCTCGAGGGGCGGGAAAGGAGGTAGGGTGGGGGTATCGTTTCTGTCAAATTGGTTACACTAGGGGGAATATGGCGTCATTAGGTTGGCAACCCTATTGTCCAAGATGGCTTCCTTGGGCGCGCCAATTGAATTTGAATTTGTGCTGGTGTTAGCATATTTATAAGACCGAAAATATTAGTCGCCAGTTACACAACCTTCTCTCATGTGGCGAATCAGCTCATGGAATTTCTGCTTAAATTGAGCATATCCAGTGTACCACTACACTTTCTTATAATCGTAGCTTATAATCTATGACCTTTTAATATTCCCTTCTGTCAAGTAAAATATATGGTCCCATCGATTTGAAGATTCACAAAAATTCCTAGAGAAAGGTGATGCGATTCTCAAATAAATCACAAAAGATGCTTTCACATCATGTGATTGAGGACTGGAAGAATTACTGTGTGTATTTCTACTAGAGCAGTCATTCAGGCTTGTTTGGTCAGCTCACTTACCAACTGGACTTGCAAGCCTGTCCATTTGGAATAGTCATTAATAGGACCCAAACCAACTACATCGGTCAGCCCATCTGAAACATAGAATGGTCTCCCAGATCGTCCAAGGCGACCAGGTTCGATAACGACCCGTGGGCTCTGGTCACATCACGACCCATTTGGTTTAGTTCATGGGACCCGCATGCAAAGTTAGTGTCATCTACTATAGAAAAATGGACTAGGAACCCAGCAAGCCCAGTGAGGTTCCTGTGACGCGCTGTTGCCAGGCTTGACATCTACGCTCTAAGTCGAGTGCAGGAAACATGCTTACCCTACAACACAGGGTCGGCGATAACAATAATAGACTAATAATAATTCATGGAAAGTCGCCTCCGTTGCGTAGTGGTCAGCGTGGTTAGCTGCCACCCCGGAGGTCCTGGGTTCGATTCCCGGCTCTGCCACGAAATTAGAAAAGTGGTATGAGGACTGTAATGGGGTATACTCAGCCTCGGGTGAACCAGATGAGTAGAGGGGGTTCAATTTCCACCTCAGCCATCCTCGAAGTGGTTTTCCGTGGTTTCCTACTTCGTCTTCGGGCAAATGCCGGGATGCTACCTACTGTAAGGCCACGGCCGCCTCCTTCCCTCTTCCTTGCCTATCCCTCCCAATCTTCCCCTCCCTTCCCATCTCTCATGAGCCCCCTGTTCGCTTTGCAGGTGAGGCCGCCTGGGCGAGGTGCTGATCCCACCTCCCCGGTTAGATGTTCCAAGCTCCAGGACACTGCCCGTAGAGGCGGTAGTGGTGGGATCCCTCGCTGAGTCCGTGGGAAAAAACAACCTGGAGGGTAAAATCGACTAAAAAATATTCATGGAAAACCCTGAAAAGAAAACTGGTAGGTGGTCCACAGAAAGCAAGATGCAACACAGTGCATTCATGAAGAGATATTGGGAGGATAAGAAGGCGAAAACTACAAGCCAACCAACACGTTCAAACGCGCTCTTTAAATGGGCATAATCAGTATTGTACGCAGGAGACGTTTGAATTTTTTGGGCACATATTTAGGATGGGCAACAATAAACAAAACGATTATTCAATATAATTAATAAACATACTAGGATAAATGGACTGGAGGAAACGAAGGGGGACCTGAATGAGTTGAACATCGGGGAGGGTATAATGAAGAACCGAGAAATCTTCAGAACGTCAGTAAATAATCACACATTTAGGGTGAAAGCTAGCAGCATGGCCGGCACAGGATGGACAGAAGAACACAAGGGGCAATAGAGATTATGGGAGAAGAGGACGGCGAAATTCATCAAGCCAACTAACAAGTTCAAACGTGCTCTGTGAATGGGCACAACGAAGAAAGAAAGAAAGAAAGAAAGAAAGAAAGAAAGAAGTAATAATAATATTATATATAATATTTGCAAATGGGGGGGGGGGGTAATTCCCCGGTTGCAAATTGTACAAATACAGAAAATTATACACAATAACATCAAACACAATATACACAATTCGCAATTTAGGAACTATAGTAATTACATCGTAGAATTTCCACAAGATGGCAATCGCCTCTTAAACGCATCAATACAGGATGTTTCGAAAAGAGTGTCTGATATTGCAACAGGGGTTGGGATTGGTCAAAACGAGAAGAAATGTTCCTATAAACATATGTCCGGAAACAAATACCTCTTGAGATATGAGCCATTTTACTTGAGTTGTGTATTTACACTTCAGACAATAGACGTCTTCCTACCAGCTACTTCTAATGAACACTTGACTGTCACAACACGCTTAACAGATCACGTATTGGGCAAGCATCCATCCACACCACCAACTAGGAGCTGTAATGATTTCAGCCGGTCTGTCCACGGATACAGTCTGCAATTTACAAGAGATGCTCCTCAAGGTTACCACATGCTTTGGCTCTTCTTCGCAAGGAATCCCCAACTCGTCCAATAAAGTCTGGCTGCTCGCGGATGTGGGCACTCTCATTGGTCACACGCTCTTGTAACATCTGCACATTATCGATGGGTGTGGAATACACCAATGTCTTTAAATATCTCCATAGCCAGAAATCTAATGGATTAAGGCCCAGAGAACGGGGAGGCCATGCTACTACCATTTTCTAATCCATAGCAAATAACCATGTTTGCCATTTCCCTCGATGAATACTCCATCGCACTGTTTACGTCATCCACACAGCATGGGACCAACAGTCTGGTGCGGGTAGCGCACTGCACTGCCAGCTCAACCGCATATTATGACTGAACATCCGACTCATGCAAAGACCTTCAACGGAAGGACGCCTGCACCACCAAACATAACGCCCCCTCCATGCGGGTAAAATGGTGCATATCTCAACGGGTATTTGTTTCCGGACATATGTTTATGGGAACATTTCTTCTCGTTTTGACCAATTCCAACCCCTGTTGCAATATCGGACACTTTTTTCGAAACACCCTATATGCTTGGGGAAAGGCTCTAAGATTGAGGCAGGTAATGAGTTCCAATTATCAATACCACGGTTAATGAAAGAATATTTCCCATAATTTGTACGCTGTGGTCGGACCTTAACTTTATGTGGATGATCTGCCCTGCTCGGGTAGGTGGGATATCCTAAACGTTTGCTTAGTTCTCCCCATGCTGGCCGATTAGTTTAAGTGTTAAACGTAACTTATAGTCTGGTTTTCGTCCTTCTATCTTCCATCTTCTATCTTAATTATGGCTCGCACTATCCCTGATACTACTCATGAGACTCCCTTGGATGAAAAGTGCGAAAACTAACTGAAAATATTTTAGACGTTTCGCTAAGAATTTGTATATTTCTTCGCAAAACGTCCTGCACAAGAAATCTGCTCACCGAGCTGACTTGCTACTCTCGAATGGACCGTACTGTTTTGTCACTGCGCTCGTGTACAGCGGAAGTGGGGAGATACAGTATTGCCAGTGCAATGCAGTGTTCACGGAAAGAAGGCATAAAACCGTTAATTCACAGAAAAAGGGTGTTTTATCTCAATTAAATGCAAGAGCAGTAGCTTCAAATTGATGCACTTCATTAGGAGATAATAGCCTACTTCTGACGACTTTATCAAAGATAATTATATGAAGTCACCTTCGACAAATGACTTCCCAGTTATTGCTATATTTTACACGAGTGCTTCATGCATAGTGCTTCCGCATTCAACTATCTGGATTGGTCACACCCCATAAAATAGAGTAAGAAATTAGTATTCAAATAACTTTCCGTCAAATTTACATCCTTACATTATAGAAAGCGGTAAACTCGAGAATGAAATGTAATTTTAATCAAGGCAATTCTATTATTACTAGCGGACCCGTGCGAGAACTTTCCCATAATGGGTTGTGTGCGCCCCGTGTGTACAGACTACCCGCCCGGCCCTAGTACTATGCGTGCTGTACGCGATACAGTTCTAGCAGGGGCTATCGTCTTGTTTATCTGTGTAAACGCACTTAATAAACAAATAAATATATTTCCGTTGACTTTTCGAGAAATGCAAGATTTTTCCTGTACTATTGAGACGATTTGGAAGATTTTGGTACGAACCACACCTTCTAACTCCCTCTGGTTTAGGAGCTTGAGTTTTGTGAAACAATATGATAAGATAATTAAACCAATTAAACCAACTAGATGGTACTGATGACCACGAACATGAAACAACTACAACAGCTTTCTCCGGAGGCAGTAAATGTACTCAATATTGAGTTATGCTCAGAGAGATCGTGCACTCTTGATGGCTGTCTTCCGAGGGCGCGTTTGGCAAAAACTACCAAGCACTCCAGCATGCGCGGGGAAAAAGCATTGTGGTCAAGACTTGGTCGCTAGTGATGTTCTGTTTTACATGTTTCAGAGGGTAAGCTAGGCAAATAACACAGCATTAGAACCAAACCTAGAGAAACATATTTTAACGTTGTAGTTCCACAGCATTTTTTGCCTATTTCCATCATATATAACAATAGGCTTATGAGATCATATTTGTCCGTGTGTGTGATTGTGTTCCTAATAATATCTAAACAGCAGGAGCAATTTCAATGAAACTCGGTAAGTACATAGTACTGTGCTAGCATTACAGTATATCTCTGCCGGCGACGTACGTCATCACTTCCAGGAAAGGTCTATCGACTGTACTAGCCTCAGCAAAAACATTTCTCAAATCACTATTGCATTTATAATAATAATAATAATAATAATAATAATAATTATTATTATTATTATTATTATTATTATTATTATTATTATTATTATTATTTACATCGCCATGAACAGTCCTCCTGAATACGTACTGGTCAAAGTCGTCGAAATTAGTAACAGGATTACTTCTCGCACGAGTTTTATCAGGAGTTGCGAACGAGTTCGATTCTGTTTTCTCAATATCGCCCAACTCTCTCTTTATAAGACGGTGCGTCTTAGATACACCTGTGGCCACCGCGGTCCTAGCCTGTGCTTGGTTAACAGGAATATTGAAATCACCGCAAGCCGCTTCATTTTCCATGAATTTTACCACATTAACCACCATCTCCCTACTTTGGCTGTTCAGTTTCTTGGTTTTAACAGGTGGCATCTTATAACTTTACTTAAAAATGTAACTTAAAAAATAACACCAGCTTAACACATTAAATACTGCAAATAATAATTCAACAGTTCTGCAGAACTACATACACTGACAATAGTCTGGCAAGTATTAATCAAATGTGCTGGCAGGTGCTGACTGCATCAGGCTTAATCGGCCGAATATACCGTATTGTTAAAACTCCCGAGCCCCAACAAGAGGGGTAATGTCATGTAAATAGGAGTAGAGAAATTGACAAGTCGATGCCACTTCATATTCTTAGAAATACAACGGTCGTCAGAGGCAGAGATATAATGCGCGGGCAGTACTATTTTGTCCGACCCTGACCGTGCTTTTCAAAGTTTATTAACTTTCATAGTATTTAATGACCTAAATCCATTACTGTGAATTATACGGCCGGTGCTAAACTATGGACATAACTCATCTTTGTGTTTATATCTGTATTTTATATTTTCCTACCCACCACAGAAATAATATGGGAGGGAAAATTTGAGGAAAAAATCGCCTCAAACGGAGATGATAATAACTTCAACAGAAAGATCTACAAACCAACTGATCCAGACTTTGCATTCAGGTTACCGACTTCCCGATACGTCACCTACACCACCAGCCATTTAGATCCTTTACATTAAGTTGTACTCAGCATCAAAACAAGTAATAACAATATAAATATTTGGTCAAAACAAAATAAATTCACCTACAGCTACTGATCATTAGCACCAACAACCATTTGATTGCTAAGGACCAAGCACGTTTCTATATTTCCAACCTACGATTTTCATAAAACTGAATTAATTGACAGTAGGATTATGATATCAATCACGGAGTAGTTGATGTTCCGTCTGTCTGTTTGTCTGTCTGGTTTCCCCTCTATTTACTTCTAAATGACTCCTTCAATCTCAAAGATTTCTTTGGTGGCAGCTTCACCTCCAGACATCCAAATTTGCTGTTGCCAACTGTGATACATAGTACCAACTGTATTAGTTGTATTAAAGAACATGCACACGACTAACCCCATGTGGACTTCACTTACTACAAACAGAGTACGCACTACAATGAATTAAGTATAAGAACTTCCCAGTGTTGCCAAATATCGATAATGGGTGATACCAACATAAGAAACGTGGCAGATGACCTCATAGTTCCACCCATCAATACCTCAATAACTAACAACATAATAAATACCCGTGCAAACTCTAAAAAGACTAATCCCAATTTAACAACCTTCGTCAGCACCACAAATACACAATGTATATAGTTTCACATGTATCCTGTGTTGCCAACTGTTATTAAAATATAGTACAAACTTTAGGTGTACTCTTCAAAATGTCAAGAAACTCTACCCCCAATTTGTTCTAAAATTTGGATGAGCAACGTACGCAACTCACACTCTATTGATATAGTTTAAGGCAGTTAAAATGTTGCCAATCGTTAGTAACATCTGATATCAACTTTCTTGTCACACTTGAAGAACTCGCAATAGATTCACCCAATTTTAACCAAACGATCTAAAGAACAGAAGATGGTTCCTGTGATGGCATTAGTTAGTTATAGGAGGTACCAACCTTGTAGTTATTATTGAAATACTCGTATATGTTTAACCCAATTTGAACCAAACTAATTACTCATCGAAAGTTATTAAGTTTCAAGAGGTCCCAGTGCTGTCAACCGTTAGCAATAAATTGTTCCAATTTTACAGTTACCTTTGAAAAATCCTTCAAATAATTACATCAAATTGGTCCAAACTTCATTGAAACAAAGTACTCACCAGCAACACTTGCATAACGGAATTTGAAGCGATTCCAGGGCCACTAGCAGTAAGCAATAAGTGCTACCAATTACACGGTTGCCTTTGAGTAGCCGATTTCTCCAATGTTATGAAATTTTGAAATTAAAAGCACACACTATCAACTCATATTTAGCTATATTTTGGTTGGTTTCAGTACTCCAATCGTATATAATAGTTTGTATCAGCATTACGGCTACACTTAAACAATATTCTTCCAGTATTACCCAATTTTCACTCAATGTTTCTGCAACAAAGAACACACAAGCAATATACACATCTTCTGAGTCCCATGTTGTTGTTGCTTATTTTAGGGGTGGCGACACCATGGATATGTAGCCCCGTGTATTTGTGTGGGGGGGGGGCGTCGGGGGGGGGCGGCGGGGGGGGGGGGCGGATATGTGTGATAACTTGTTTTATTTTGATGGCTGTACTAGTGCGTGTATTTGTTAATTGGGAATAGGATGAGATGGAAGTGGCCGTGTCCTTGAGTTAGGATTTGCCTGGAGTAGAAGTGGGAACCCAAGGAAATCCACTTCCAGGATGGCTGAAGTGGGAATCGAACCCTCCTCCTGCTTTTCAGTCGGTCAACACGAATGTACCCAAAAAGAGCTGGGTTATGTCCTAATCCTGAAATAAACTACATAAGATTAATAAAATACACTAGGATGACCAGTTTCGATCGTCAAGCTATCATCATCAGATCCATTACACGTAGGCTATAACATCTATGTTTGAGAATACAGGTGAAAAATATTTACAATATGTACAATTATTTAGTTCCAGTATTGGTAATGCAACTGTCGGTGTATGCTAAATGTAGTATATCTAATGTTAGGTGAAATGCTAAAATTGTGATAAAATCCAGAGTTTGTCTGTTTGGGGTGATTATATGGTTATACAAAATCAACTATGGTTATACTGTAATAATACAGGCTGATACTTATCCGGTTGTCTTCCTGACTGGAACTTCGAGCAGTTGCGTGTTCACACTAACACCAGTTTTGGTCGACTAACCCGGGTGTTAACTGGACGAAACTGGTTTTTCCTTTCTCCCCCCTAGATCTAGATATTATCTAGATTTGGCAACGTCACACAAATAAACATAGCACTGACCTCAGAAAGCACACAGGAACAAAGAGGGGGGAAAGGAAAAACCAGTTTCGTCCAGTTAACACCCGGGTTAGTCGACCAAAACTGGTGCTAGTGTGAACATTATTACTGTATTATTACAGTATAACCATAGTTGATTTTGTATAACCATATAATCACCCCAAACAGATAAACTCTGGATTTTATCACCATTTTAGCATTTCACCTAATATTAGATATACTACATTTAGCATACACCAACAGTTGCATTACCAATACTGCAACTAAATAATTGTACATATTGTAAATATTTTTCACCTGTATTCTCAAACATAGATGTTATAACCTAAGTGTAATGGATCTGATGATGATCGCTTGACGATCGAAACTGGTCATCCTAGTGTATTTCATTAATCTCATGTAATTTATTTCAGGATTATGACATAACCCAGCTCTTTTTGCGTACATTCGTGTTGACCGACTGAAAAGCACCAAACTTTTGTTTTTTTTACCTACATATACAAAATACAAACATGGGGACCATCTGAAATATTTAGACGGTTCTCAATATCTACGAATCAATTAGCCTATAGCTATCAAATTGAAGTTTTGTATGTTGATAGGGGCAATTAATATAAGTAGGATATATGAAAATAGGCTGTATAGTTCTGAACGGAACTACTTGTTAATCCTAATTTTAATTTATGAAAAAATAGGCTTTTGTGATCACCTTTTGTCCGTGTGTATGTATGTGTGTGCGTCCGTGTGTGTGTCCCTTCTAATAAATTATAAACGGCAGGAGCGATTTCAATGAATTTCGGTAAGGTCATAGTACTATTTCGTCCGACTCCGACCGTGCCCTTCAAATTTTATTTCATCTCACCAGCCGCCATGGCTGTGCGAAATATTTCACCTGAATTCTGTGTCTCCGAAACTATTACTCATATCGTCCTGAAGTTCTGTACTGTGATGAAGGGCTCAACTAGACGTTCACCTATGTGACTTTCAAAAACCTATTAACTACAAAACGAATAAGGCGGCCAAGCGAATTTGAAACATTTAAATAGACTTTTATTGCAATTTAACCATCCAAACGCAGTGAAACTTGGTACAGCAAATGACTGCATAATTTGCAATGCACTGACATCTAATTTAATTTAATTGTTTACATAACCTCAAGATGGTGGCTTTGAGAATTTTTTAAATTTAATTTGTATTTCTTGTGTTCTGATCACGCGATCAAAATCAACGTTTGAATAATGAACGTACACAATAATCCTCAGTTAACAGTACATAACTCTATGGCCTACATATATTAAAATCCAAGATGGTGACCATCAAAAATATACAGACGGTTCTCAATATCTATTAATCTATGACAGCAATCAAACTGAAATTCTGTATGTGTATAGAGGCTATAAACTTACTCTAAGTTCATCTATGGGACGTTCAATAACCTGGTGAGCACAAATCCAACATGGCAGGCAGCGACGCAAAATTTGAATATTCAAATGGGCGTTTCTCGCGATTTAACCATCAGAGGGCAGTGAAACTTGGTAGGGTATATGCTTATATAAATTTTAATCCACTGGCATTTCATTCATTTAAATTATTTTCATCACCACACGATGACGGCTGAGCAAAATTTTAAAATCTAGTTTTTATATTTTGTGTCCTAATCATGCGATTGAAATTTGAATAAATCCCCTAGAAAATAATCTTCATGTAATAGTACATAACTCTAAGGCCGATATAAAAATCCAACATGGTGACCATCCGAAATATTTAGACAGTTCTAAGTATCTACGAATCTATTACAGCAATCAAACTGAAAATGTTTATGTTGATAGAGGCAATTAATATAAGTAGGATATATGAAAATCGGCTATTTAGTTCTTCACGGAACTACTTGTTCATAAATGAAAATAGGCTAAAACACACTTAAGATAGCCGCTGTCAGCACCAGAATTCAAACCTACGATATACGGACTTGCTGCAGCTACCTTCGTGGCCGTGGTTCATGATTTAATTAGCACGGTTATGCCAAGGGACCTGAAGAAAGCAAAGACTCCCAAAATTCCATTTAAATTGAAGCGGGAATTTCCGTATTTCTTATTTTTCGTCAGCCGTGACAATAAGGACTATTGTCAAATCTGCAGTAGAGTATTTGCGTGCGTGAGAATATTGTCCACTGAAAGACGTGACAACAGATTAGATTCAGACGCCAGAGAGGAAGAATTAAGGGCATTGAAAAATCTTGAAGAGGAGCATTCTGTATCCACAAATGAAATTTGTACCAGTACTTAGCATTTGTATTTTGATTATGGGTCCTGCAAAAGGAACCTCATTTTCTTTACATTCCTCGTAAGTGTACATTCATTCTGACGATGTTTTCGCTTTCGTTGTTCTTAATAAAGTTTTGTTCTAATTTTGGGCGAAAAGATGAAAGGTGTTGTGACGCTATCCTTACAACTAGTCATAAAGTTGATCTACGTTTGGCAAGGCACTTTGGTCAACCTCCTGACAAATAGCGGGAAGGGTGAGGAAGGGGAGACAGCTCGAGCGAGCGGGAGATGCATAGGGAGTGGAGGTTTGAACTGTGGTCGACCTAGCAAAGTCGTGTTTTGCACCTTGCTCCAAGCAATGCACCGTGAGAGACCCAACCTAAAATATTTCAAAGCACAGATCAAAATTTGACCAAGTTTTCTACGTGGTGGATATTTTTTTCGGTTGCATTTTAAGATACGAAATTGAATATTATTCGATTATATGCATATCCATGTCATATGAAGTAAGGGTAAATGTGTTCAATTGTTGTATTCCTGACTAATGACTTACACTTTAGCTCAATTTTCTATAGCCTATTCTAATCAGACCCCCTCTAGATGCAGCGGTTAGCATTCTTGGCTGTAGCCTGGGAGGTCTGGGTTCGATTGCCCGTTCTGCCAAGAAATTTAATGCCGGTCTCAGGGCAGGAACGGGGTACACTTGACTCCGTGAAGCAAACCTGAGAAGGGGCGGCTTCGATTCCCACCTCAGCCATCCTAGAAGTGTTTTCCCGTGGTATCCCACTTCTACTTTCGTCAAATGCCGCGATTGTTCCTAATTTAAGGTCACGGCTGCCTCCTTCCCAGTCCTCACCTAAGTTAAATATACACACACACTTATATAGACACACAATGACACAGGTTATCAGATTAATTTATTTTATGGCTTCATTCATTCCATTCCTGACCCGGTCGGAGACTGGAAGCAGGCTGTGGATTTTCATTTTCATATACACACACCCAAGTACACGGGACTGAAATGACCTCGACGTCCAAGCCCATAAATCAAGTAACTACAGTATATTCCAATCATTAACTAACCTTTTACCAATGGAACGTAGCCTATAGGCCTATAATCTTAGGTCGGAAATCAATCAGTATAATATTCTTCTTTAAGGAAATATTCCATTGATGGTCTTCCATTGAGAGCCTAGGAGATTAGGTAACAAACATAAATCTCCAGATCAGGACTGATCTGCACCACTAGCACACGTGTTCTCGCGTGGTCATTACGTTCATATACCTCATAGGTGCATTACAGTAACAATAGTTTTACTAAAAAAGTTTTTATTACATGCTGAAGTGAAATTTTAGATGAGTTCTTTCATAACTATTTAAGTAATATAAATATCCAAGAACATGTTTTTAAAAAGAAATCATTGCTAAAACTTTAAATCAGTTTAGTACACTGTATGATTACATTACTTGCCCTTTAACAGCTTGGATAGAATTTAGAACACTGTTGTTTGAGCCTTGTATTAGGACTGCTTTCAGCAATAGCTTGTCAGTCGGAGGTAATTCGATCGCATTTTTGTCAAGAATTGAAACTTAAAGCGTTCCCTTCTAAGTCTCGTATTATTGAGCGAATCAAACGACGTAGGACTCGTGGACAGGACTCTTAAATTCAGGATGTTAACCAACGATGAGCTTTCTATTTAATGAAATAATGGAAACCTGGGGAGGCTTCAATTCTTTCTTCTCTCCTTTAGTAAATACGGTATTTGTTTTGCTCATAAGAGGGAGAATGTAGATTCACGTGAATTAAATTGGGGATTAATACACTGTACTTGCAAAGATGGATGGTAAATGTAGAAATAATTGAATTAGGCTGTTAGTCTGTAGTACTTGGAACTGTCTGAGTGTGATAAATGTGCGCTGCTGATGGCAGTTAGCATGCTGTCCAGACTGACTGCACCTGATCGCTCAGACACACAAATCATCGCCTCTACTCACATTGATGGTCAATCAAGACAGAAGAGTTATGGTAATGATTAGAATAAGTAATGGATTTAATTGCTGGTTGCAGGTGGCCAGTGAGAGCTTCTCCAGCCTACGATCTGAAACACTGTTTACCAATAATCACAGAGTATCACATCTCGATTCTTGGACATGCTGTAACGATCAGTATATAATAGCAGTGCGTACGGTGTCTCCATTTATAAACCCACACGAGAGTTGTGGGCTTGAATCTTACCATGGTTTTCATTGATTTTCCATTTCAACTGTAAGCGATTGCTGGGCAAGTGTTGCGGTCACAGCCTCCCCAATTTAAATGGTAATGTACTGCAAATGCACTGCAATATGACCACGATGTCCAGCGCTCCTAAATCTTCCAATCGCATCCCACGATCGAAGCATAACTCTATATCCATGGTGATTTGGTGGTTAACGTAAAGAAAGTGGCCTTACAATTAGGTAAAATTCCGGAAGATGGATGATTAGTATTCTGGCGTGTTGAAGGCAGTTGTGCTGTGCTTGCAGGTGTCTGTAGTTTTAACTGAACCGGGATAGTCTCTTGATTGTGGAGTATGGGACAATGGTACAGTGCAGCCAGCACCAGCCAGACTAAGGTCTTCCAGTGGACAAAGTAGCAGTATTTGGGAGGTGTATCAACGCATATAGACAACGGGTAAGAACAAAGGAAGAAACTCCAGTTATACACTTAATTCTCGACGGAAATGAAGCTGAATCAGAAAAATGATAGACCAGGACTACCGGCGTGTTTCGTGACTGTTTAGTAAAGTACTTCCCTTCGAGATACGAATTGATGCAAGATGTCGATGTCAGTCCTTCCCAACGCATTTCAGAAAGAATGCTTCGCATGGACTTATGAAGCTGGATGGCACAAAAGAGGTCATTGCTTTCCTTTGCTCACTAAGTTGGCTGGTTGCAGTGAGCGAAGAGACACAAACAGGAGCCCATCAAGGACTGGATACGTGTTATCTCGTCAGACGAATCACGTCTCTGCTTGCGTATGAATGAGGCTCGGCGTCGTATTGTTCGAAGACCTCAGGACGCCTTCAAGGAAGAATACGTACAAAGTGTGACGCAAGCTGGAGGTGGCTTCCATTGGAGGTTTTCATTGCGTGTTACTGCGTCTTTTGATGAAGATGACAGACAATTGGAACGTGCTGTTATAAAGCTAGGTCTTTCCATTTGCTCTTCTCCCTAACGAAGTGTGTAGCATTTCCATTTCTTCCCCAATCACCGGGCTGTAGTTGTCAATAATTAGCAAAATGAACATTCAGCAGTGATCAACACCTGTTTTTGCCCGCAAAGTTCCCAGATGTAAATTCAATAGAAGATCCGTGTGAATACTTTGAATAACGCGTCAAACATCAGGGATGGGATCTACCCAATCTGTCCGACCTGCTCAAAACTTTGATGTTGCTATCTCCTCCGTTCAGAAACTTGAATACCACAGAAAAATGCAGCAGTTCTAGGATCGTGGAAGTATTACACTGTTATGTTGCAGGTGACTAATAGTTTGTCTGGTGAGCATAGTAGTAACATATTCAACCTATTACAACCAACTTAGTACTCAACAAACCTGAAATATAATCAACATTTCCGAACCCATAAGATTGTAGTGTGTAAATATTTAGTTGTTGATTTTTCTAAATTCCGACCTACGGGATACATTGCAGACAACGGTGGTAATTTTAATTGGTATTATTGACCCGATATTTTTAGCGCTTATCCTTCCAGCTCGGCTTCACACACGGATCATTCCTCTACTGTCGCAAGGACGGTGTCTGGGAGCTGAAAACACTCTTAATTAGCTGATACAACTAGGGATGGTGACAGACCGATCACCCAGGCAACCGCTTATTTGCGTCTACTTAAGGAAGGGTCAGGAAATGGATTTTGGAAGGAAGACAGCCGTGGACCTGTTGAAAAGAACCGTTACGGCATTTACCTGGTGGTGAAAATGGGAAACCACGAAAACTATTTTCAGGACGGTTGAGGTGGGATTCAAACCTACGCTTTCCCGATGCCCGCAGGGCACGAGCTAGCGCGTTAGCTATCTCGGCCACTGTGGCCGGTGACCTATTATTTAAGTACATAATTATGTAGAGAATTACAGATCATGAACTTCAAGATAACAAGCATGCTGATTTTATAGAAGTGACCTATCGAGCAGCAACAGGAAAAACAAATAATAATATAACAAGCTTGGTATGATGGAGCCTCCCAAAATACAGAAGTGCGTGTGTTCCTAAGATGTAAACATAGCCGTGCTCTTCAACTGAACCTTACACACTCATGTTCATGTCGAAGGTTGTGATTACGTTTTAAATTGTTTTGAGGAAGCTTCCCAACCTGGCTCAGCAAACATTTCGGGAAAATTGAGGTGGTCTTGATAAACATGGCTGCTTTTCTTTTTCCTTGAACAGTAAGGGTTGATATTCTATGTAATATCTTCAAATCACTTTTCCCGTTGAATATTGAAGTTGCATTATAAACTCCAAGGAATGAGGATATCTCCGCGTTATGGGTACTCTACATTATTCTGTTTGAGTGCTCTCAACATTGGCCCCAAAGGGACCATGTAAAGCTCTTCAGAGACCAAGAATTGGATCGATAGGGAGCTCTGTAGGGGGCTGGCATGAGTTAATCAATGCAATAGTTTACAAGAGAAGGTGAAATCAGTATTGCACATTACCTGTAAATACATGAACAGTTTACAGTCCTAACAGTTCATCTGAAAAACGAATTTATCAATCCTTCAATAGTCAACTAGACAGGGTACTAGGCTATCAGTTTTGAATATTATCTGTCAAGTTGCAAACATAAAAATGAAAGGTTCCGACTATGGCACATTGGTGGCCCTGGTGCCCATTGTCACTCTGCAATGCCCCCTTGGTGTAAGACTTAAACATGTGTATGCCCAGCTGAGGCTGGGTACAATTAGTAAGCGCCTGGCCGGAAAGCACGAGAGTTGGTTTTGAACCCAGATTGTGGTCTCATTTTCAAGTCATACTAGAATGTTAAGATATGAACAGTTCATCTGAAATGGGGTTTCGTCTGTCTTCCCTCCTAATTACACAACATGCAGAACAAGACGAAGGGACATGGTTTCCTTCTGAATAGGAAATGGCTGGCCGCGTGGTGCAGTATTAACGTTCTCACCAGCTGTGTCCAGTATTACGGGATCGAATCCCGACGCAGTCAGTTGTAATTTGAGGGTGCTGAAATAAAAGGGTGCCGTGTCACTAGATTTATTGGCAGGTTAATGATCCCCTTCAGGGCAAAATTGCGGCTCTCCAACGTCTTTTGCCCGTGTGGTGTCTCAAATAAAATCTAAACGGCCGAAGCGATTTCCATCAAACTCGGTAAGAACATACTACTACTCCGCTTGGCAACGACCGTGCCAATTAAATTCTAATACGATTCACCAATCTAACATGGTGGGCACGCGAAATATTTCACTGGCATTCTCTGTCTCGGCAACGGTTGCTGATATCACTCTGAAAGTTTGCACGGTGAAAAAGGGTATTACTATACGTTCACCTATGTAACTTTCATAAACCTGACAAGCACAAAACCAACATGGTGGCCAAGAGAAATTAAAATATTTAATTAAAATTTTCTCGTGATTTAATCCGTGAATCTTGGTACGGTAAATGTTTATACAGGATTTAATCTACTGGCATCTAATTTAATTCATGCTTTTATAACCAACCTCTAGATGGCGACTGTGTAAAATGTAAAATTAAGTTCTTAATCTTGTGTCCTAATCATGCGATCGAAGTAACCGTTTGACTAATGAACCTACGAAATAATGTTCATCTAATGCTACATAACTCAATGGAATGAATATAGAAAAATCCAATATGGCGACCATTCAAAATAATTAGACGGTTCTCAATATCTACGATTCTATTACAGAAATCAAACTGAAAATTTGTATGTTGATACAGGCTATTAACGTTAGTTCACATATGGTACTTTCAATAACCTGATGAGCACAAGACAAATATAGCGGCGACGTGAAATTTAAATATTTAAATGGATTTTTCTCGCAACTCATCCAAGCGCTGTGAAACATGACTAATTTAATAGAATTTTATGAGAACTTAAAAATGGTGGCTGTGCGATATTTTTTTTTCAATCTAGTTTTAATTTCTCGTGCCCTAATCAAGCAATAGAAATGTGGGTTGGTATATTGAACTAACATTAGAATACATACAGTCCTATAGCCTATCTAAGAAACAATCCAACTTGACGTCCACACAATATGTATCACCGGTTCACAATATCTCCGAAACTATTTAAGCAAACTGAATGTTCTTACGGTGATAGAGGCCTGTTAACTAAGTGCACATATGTGACTATCAAAATCCTGAGGAACACAGTAACAACATGGCGGCCAAGCGATTTTCAAATATTACAAATGATTTTTCTGGCGATCTAATCACCCGAGAGCAGTGATGCTAAGAACAGCGAATCTTTATTCAGAGCTTAGTATGGAGACATCCCATGTTCAATTGTTTTCAAAAATTTAAGTTGGCTTCAGTTTGAAATATGAAAACCTTTTTTTCTATTTCTCTTATCCTATTCCAGCGATTGAAGAGAAGATTCGTATGATAGTCTTTTATATTTATCATAAGCTAATGGCACTAAATTCCGTAGGTTACTTTTTGTAAATCATTGTTGTTTCTTAAATTAAACTCCCCTGACTCGTTACAGAAAGACACCATCTGGCGGGAGGAGTCTTAATCACCGATACTGAATGTTATATATTCTAGCACTCCTCAATGTAATGGTGTTGGTGGAGACATAGGTTGTGTACTAAAAGCTATTTAGTATACATCATATGGAAAATCATTTTAATAGCCAGGACAGTTTTAAATGGAAAAGACCAGTAGGATATGTGAAAATAGGCTATTTAGTTCTTCACGGAACTACTTGTTTACTATTGTTTTAAAGAGCCACTTCTTACAGTATACTGGAAGGCTCTCACTTTAGTTACTGATGTCCCACGGCGTAGCCGTGCTCGTTAAAGTGTGCATAATGGCTACGAGGGCTGCTGCAGAAAGTCCGGAGATCGCAGGTTCGAACACCGACGCTGACAACGACTATCCTGGGTGTATTTTCCCCGAGTTTTCCCACACTCCCTCCAGGCAAATGTCAGAATAGTACTTACCTGATCCCTGCCCCTACACACATTACTACAGTCATCACATAAATACAGGTTATCTGACAAGTTCCACATACACCCAACTACACGGGGCTGATGACCAAGATGCTCCAAGTCTCTAAAATGAATTTACAATAACTTAAGTTACTGACCACCGCGTGATGTAATGGCTAACATTCTTGGCTGTCACCCCAGAGGTTCGGGTTTGATTCACACCTCGGCCATCCTAGAAGTGGTTTTCCATGATTTCCCACTTCTACTTCAGGCGAATGCCAGGATGGTTCCTAACAAATCCCAGTCTCAATTACAAATAAACAACACAATAACACAGGTTATCAGGCAAATTGTACACACACCCAACTACATGGGGATGATATGACCACGATGTCCAAGCCAACAACTTTAGTTACTGGAGACATGTGTCGGTTGTTTGCAGGTGTCGGCTACGCCATCTGCCTGATCGACTTGTACATGGGGATGTACTACAACACCATCATTGGCTGGGCAGTCTACTACCTGTTCCAGTCGTTCCGCTCTCAGTTACCATGGAGCACATGTGATAACCCTTGGAACACGAAGGCCTGCAACGGGACCGCAAGTCCCGCGAAGGAGTACTTTGAGTGAGTTGTATTTCATACCATCTTCTGTTCATGGAGCAATCAAGGGTACAGTATTTATTAGTAAATCAAACGTCATATACAGACAACTTGACAATGTATGCAGTGATACATTAACAAATTATTTTGTCGAATAACTCAGGAATCAAAAAGAAAAAAATCAACACGTCCCTTTTGTATAGAATTTATACTTGACTCGATCTTAAGGCTAAATGTCCCGTTTTTTAGTTTGTAATTCTGACACCACGTAGCAGCACCAAAGTGCGACAATTTTTTCTTTCAGTTTTCTCTTGAACGGAAGCTCGTATTTGCGATCTGAAAACCACTATGTATACTAGAGTTCAATAGAATTGATTTTAATTCGATAAATTTTCCAAAACGTGAAAAACAAAAAAAGGTTACTAGCAGTTTTTTATATTTCTGCTTAAAATATGAAAAAAACGGTCATACGAAAACGGAGATTTATTTCCTGATTCCAATGCATTTTTCAGAATTAAAATCGGGTAAATGGAATCGTCAGCATTAGGTTGGGAATTGTTTTGAAAAGGTTGGTAGGGGTAGCGGCGCGGCTTCACAAGATCTCTTGCGCAAGGAAAATGATGTACAGGCCGACAGGGCGGAGGGAAAAGGGAGAGGGGAACATGCTGACGATAGGAAGGAGTTGTCATCCTCTTGTCATAGTTCGGCGAGTTACATGTACAAGTGCCTAGGCGTGGAACAATATCTGAGCAATAAAATTATACTGTAGTAGTGTCACGCTTATGTAACGTTGACACGGTGTGTTTGTACAGATACCTTTCTTACTTCCTCAAACATTCTTGTTGCTGTCGTTCTTGTTGATAATAATACATTGTAGGGGCTTGGGACATATTGGTCATCAGTCCCTTTGGCTGGCTGCGTGGCTCAGCGGTAACGTTCTCGCTTGCTGAGCCCAAGGTTGAAGGTTCGTACCTGGCGCAGTCAGCTGGCATTTGAGGGTGCGCAAATGCGAGGGAGCCGTGTCAGTAGCTTCCCCTTTGGAACAAATTTCCTGCACCCCGCCGTCTCTAAAAGCCAGAGAAGTTAAAATGGACGTAAAACCAATAACATTGTTATTATACTGAGAGATCAAGAGATACTAGTGTTCGGGAGACCGCTGACAGGAGTTAATTTAGCTGTGGCTGGACTATTAGGCTTGATTGACCAGCACCCGCGTAATTTCGCTATTTTCACTGAGTAGGCTACATTTTCTGCTTAAAATTAGGTACTGAAGGGAAGAATACTCAGGTTGACAGTAATAATCAATTGTTAAGAGGAAGAAAACACAGCATTTTGAGAATTATGTATAGGATTTTGGCATGTTTGAGCCATTGTTACTTGCATTATGTGTCTTATTGATATGAGGATAGATGATTGGACTATGTAAATAAAACAAACCCTGTAGCACCTAGCCCCTGATATGACCTTGGCCTACCGAGTGACCACTGCCCAGCCATGTTGGCCTACAGATTCTGGGGTGACGCGTGATAAGCACATCAGGTCCCATCGGCTGTTAATGTTGATTTATTTCGCCAGTGCGCTGCCTTTCTGGTCAGACCGTTATACAATTCTCCTCACGAGGCTGAGTGCAGCCTGTTACAGCCTTCACGTCAGTTTCTGACGGATCGGAAATTGAACCCATGTATTATTATATTATATTATACTAGCAACCCAACCCGGCTTCGCCCGGGAACAGTTATGAATGCATTACGTGATAAGCGCTTTTTTTTTTTTCAATGTCAATGAACAACGACCAATATCCGTTTTACGTCTCGGTATGATGGGTTAAAATCACTGACTGGACTATTAATTATATTATCATGGAGATGCATGTGCAACAAATCCTTGTCAGAAGTAATTAAAGAATGGCGAGGTGCATGAAACACAAATCCCCCTTCCTTCCAATCTTAACTTGACTGTGAATTTTGCGGAACAAAAAGTTCACAGGCGAAATTAAGAAAAGCCGAGTTGCACTTCCAGGGAAACTCCAAACACAACCACTCTTCTCTATAGTTTTTAACCCAACACGACTCGACAGTTTGCTGCTGGCTGTATCTGAGGCAATAAGCTCATCCGCTAGCTAAGCTGTAACTGGGGTGATAGACTCGCCCCTAGCTAGCTCGTAAACTGTCGCTTCAGTAACTGAATGGAGATTGTTGGAAGAAATTAAAACGTAAAAACACTTACTAGGCGATGTATTGAAGATAGAGATATGCTCTCCCGGACTTTTTTGTAGAACTTTTCGTGCTGAACAATTCCTACACTCATAGTATATAGATATTTTAACGGTGTGCCCAGCGAAGGTTAAAAAGCGCAAGGACGCTGAAATCGTTAGTGCTTGACTTCCTTTGGTCATAAATAAATTATTTTCTACAGAAACCTTCCTCGAGATATCCTTTATAGTATGGTGAATACCACATCAAAATCCATTCAGTGGTTCTCGAGTTTCCCCGTAACACCCAAGAATCGGGGACTTTGTTCTATACTAAGTATAGATTATACGCCAATCAGTATAATTTAATATAAAATAATCCCCATTACGTCCAATCTTAAATTGACTGTGAATTTTGCGGAACGAAAAGTTCACAGGCGAAATGAGAGTTGCACTTCCAGGGAATGGCGAGGTGAATGAAACTCAAATCCCCCTTCCGTCCAATCTTAACTTGACTGTGATTCACAGGCGAAATGAAGAAAACCCGAGTTGCACTTCCAGAGAAACTCCAAACACAAACACCCTTCTCAGAAGTGTTAACTCAACACGACTCAACGGTTTGCTGCTGGCTGTATCTGGGGCAATAGGTTCGCCCGCTAGCTAGGCTGTAACAGGGATGATAGACTCGCCTCAGCTGGCTCGTAAACTGTCGTCTCAGTAGTTGAATGGACATGGTTGGAAGAAATTAAAACGTAAAAACACTTATATTGGGCGATGTATTGAAGATAGACATATGTTCTCCCGGACATTTTTGTAGAACTTTTCATGCTAAACAATTTTTACACTCATAGTATTTAGATATTTTTAACGGTTTTCCCAGCGTAAGCTTACAAAGCGCTCGGACGCCAGATTTTTTCGACTTTTCCACTGAAATCGTAACTGCTCGGCTTCCTTTGATCATAAATAAATTATTTTCTACAGAAATCATCCTCGAGATATCCTTTACAGAATGGTGAAAACCGCATCAAAATTCATCAAAATTTACCCGTAACATCCAAGAATCGGGGACTTCGTTTCATACTAAGTAGAGATTATATTATAGTATATTATATTATATTATATTATATTATATTATATTATATTATATTATATTATATTATATTATATTATAGTATATTATATTATATTATATTATATTATATTATATTATATTATATTATATTATATTATAGTATATTATATTATAGTATATTATATTATATTATATTATATTATATTATATTATATTATATTATATTATATTATATTATATTATATTATATTATATTATATTATATTATATTATACAATTACAATAAAAGATAGCACACACATGCATCCCCATGGCCAGATTAGAACCGGCAGCCAAGCGTAAATTCAGTTTAAAGAGAAACCCTATACTGTTGACCCACGCCAGCTGTGAAAAAGAAAAAAAACTCAAGGCACATGTAGTCTACTCGTACATCACTTTAAATGTAATGATGTGTTCACATAAGTCCGTACCATCAAAACCAGTCTGTGCGTGCAGATTCACAATTATCTCACCCCTCACTGATCTCAGTAAGGATTAATAATTATACCAAAACAATTATTAGCTGGATATTTTCATAATAAAATTCCCAATGAATTGCGTTCTGTTGTTGTTTTTGTTTGAGTATTTAGTTTTTGACTGGTTTGCTGCAGCCTTACATGCCTCCCTGTCGTGAGATAATCGTTTCATCACTACATAGCTAACAAATCCTACATCCTAGATATTCTCTTTAATATGTTCTACCTCTACAGTTCTTATCCTCGACTCTTCCTTCCATAACTAAGTTTGCTATTTCTGGGTGTCTTAGTATGTGTCCTATGTGTCCTATGTGTCTTCTCTTCATTAGTAGTCGCCAGAAACATCTTTCCCTGCCCACTCTTATTAATGCCTCTTCATTTGTTACTCTATCTACCCATCTGATCTTCATCATTCTCCTGTAACACCACATTTCAAATGCTTCAATTCTCCTCTTTTCTTCTACGCCAACAGTCCAAGTTTCACCTCCATAGAGCGCCACGCTCCAGTCGAAAGGCTTTCAAAAATGACTTCCTTATACCTAAATCTATATTTGATGTCAACAGATTTCTTTTCTGTAGAAATGCTTTCCTTGCCTTAGCCAACCTACTTTTTATATCCTCTTTGCTTCGTCCATCACTGGTTATTTTGCTTCTTAAGTAGCAGATCTGTAGAGTTTCCTAATTAAGCCGACGCGACGGCTTTCAAGAAGAGAGAGAAAGAAATGAAAGTTTGAAGCTCGAAGCTTGTGGTTTAATGTGACTGTTAAACTCGCGATCATGAGCCACGGGACCTCCTTATTACGTGGAATCCAATACACAGGATATGGCATTTCACTTCAAAAATCACAATGCATTGACCGGGAATCGAACCCAGTCCGCCTTGGTGAGAGGCATACAGCTTGACCGCTGCGCCACCACGCCCCGAAATTAAAGTTTAAGGGAGTTCTTAGCGGAAAGGAAGGCAGTTTATTATTACAACTTCAAGGTCATCTACCCGTCACAGAGAAGAAATACAAGTCCTATGACATAAAAATGTATAACAACAAGATTTTGGTGGAGAGCATTGTCAATTAAATAGCTAATAGTGATACTAACAGGGTGTTCCGCGAGGAATGAAGCACCAACAATAGTATGTACAGCCAGAAAGCAATATTGACACATGCTTCGTCGGGAAATACCACTGGAGTTAGACAGCAATAAAAATAAAATAGTTCTGGAGAGAATCGATCATCCCCACTCCTGGCCGGTGTCAGCGTGCGTATGGACTCACTCCACGGTCCGTGTGAAGTGAATGGTGGCAACATGTGACTCCTCATTGGCTTCATTGAGACACATGCATTACAGCTGTGTTATGCCGTATCCATGTCAGGAATCTATCATTCTCACCTTCCGATATTATCAGGATAGCTAGGGAGTCAAACCTGGCCTGGTCATGCCAAGATAAGGATACAGATTTTCTTACTACCGGGATTTCAGGCTTCCTATTAACCTCTTCGCACCGTTTTAGTACTTAAATGCCGGGTGAGTTAGCCGTGGCTGTTACGGCGTGGCTGCAGGCAGTCGCTCACATCCGGGAGGCGAGGAAGTTCGAATCCCCCCGCCGGCAACCTTGAAGATTGTTTTCTGTGGTTTTCCATCTTCCTTCCAGGCAAATGCCGGGGTTGATCCCTAACTATAAGCCACAGCCGTTCCCTTCCAATTCCTCGTCCTTACACGCACACTTTCCTCCTCCAGACAACACTCCACACGTGACGGTACTTTTAGCTCACCCCATGGGTGTCCCCATAGAAGCAGCTACTAACTCTGGCGAGCCTAACATGTCCTCGGACACTCCCGGCACTAAAAGCCATACGCTAAAAAAATGTGTAGCTTAGTTTTATTTTGGGGGTGACTTCTATATGGCATGCTCCTGATGTTTTGACACCAGACACAAATTAACCTGAACATTATACACTCCCTCCGGAATAAAAACAAAGTTTTAGCCAAAAATTCAAAATGTTCAGACTGAAAACTTAGACTATTTGTAGAGATACCGGTAGCACATTCCCATTCAGCCTATCATATAACTAGCAACCCGACCTGGCTTCGCCTGGGAACAGTTTTGAATGCATTACGTGATAAGCGCTTTTTTTTAATGTCAATGAACAACGACCAATATCCGTTTTACGTCTCGGCATGATGAGTTAAAATCACTGCCTGGACTATTAATTATATTATCATGGAGATGAGTCGCCTCCGTAGCGTAGCGGTCAGCATGGTTAGCTGCCGCCCCGGAGGTCCTGGGTTCGATTCCCGACTCTGCCACGAAATTTGAAAAGTGGTACGAGGACTAGAACGGGGTCTACTCAGCCTCGGGTGGCCCAAATGAGTAGAGGGGGTTCGATTCCCCCTCAGCAACCCTCGAAGTGGTTTTCCGTGGTTTCCCACTTCGTCTTCGGGCAAATGCCGGGATGGTACCTTCTTCAAGGCCACGGCCGCCTCCTTCCCTCTTCCTTGTCTATCCATCCTAACCATCCCTTACCTTCCCTCATGAGGCCCCTGTTCGCTTTGCAGGTGAGGCCGCCTGGGCGAGGTGCCAATCCCACCTCACCAGTTATATCCCTTCCGATTCGATATTCCCAGCTCTAGGACACAGCCCGTAGAGGCGGTAGTGGTGAGTTCCCTCGCTGAGTCCGTGGGTTCCACCAACCTGGAGGGTAAACGACTAAAAAAAAAAAAACATGGAGATGCATGTGCAACGAATTCTTGTCAGGCGTAATTTAAGAATGGCGAGGTGCATGAAGCACAAATCCCCCTTCCGTCCAATCTTAACTTGACTGTGAATTTTGCGGAACGAAAAGTTCACAGGCGAAATGAAGAAAAGCCGAGTTGCACTTCCAGTGAAACTCCAAACACAACCACTCTTCTCTAAAGTTTTTAACTCAACACGACTCGACAGTTTGCTGTTGGCTGTATCTGGGGCAAATAAGCTCGTCCGCTAGCTAAGCTGTAACTGGGGTGATAGACTCGCCCCTAGCTAGCTCGTAAACTGTCGCTTCAGTAACTGAATGGAGATTGTTGGAAGAAATTAAAACGTAAAAACACTTACTAGGCGATGTATTGAAGAGAGAGATATGCTCTCCCGGGCTTTTTTGTAGAACTTTTCATGCTGAACAATTCTTACACTCATAGAATATAGATATTTTTAACGGATTGCCCAGTGTAAGCTTAAAAAGCGCATGGATGCCAGTCTTTTTTTTCGGCCTTTTCACTGAAATCGTTAGTGCTTGACTTCCTTTGGTCATAAATAAATTATTTTCTACAGAAACCTTCCTCGAGATATCCTTTACAGAATGGTGAAAACTGCATCAAAATATATTCAGTGGTTCTCGAGATTACCCGTGACATCCAAGAATCGGGGACTTTGGTTTATACTAAGTAGAGATTATACGCCAATCAGTATAATTTAATATAATGTAATCCCCCTTCCGTCCAATCTTAAATTGAATGTGAATTTTGCGGAACGAAAAGTTCACCGGCGAAATGAGAGTTGCACTTCCAGGGAATGGCGAGGTGAATGAAACTCAAATCCCCCTTCCGTCCAATCTTAACTTGACTGTGTTTCAAAGGCGAAATGAAGAAAACCCGAGTTGCACTTCCAGGGAAACTCCAAACACAACCACCCTTCTCAGAAGTGTTAACTCAACACGACTCAACGGTTTGCTGCTGGCTGTATCTGGGACAATAGGTTCTCCCGCTAGCTACCCTAGGCTGTAACAGGGATGATAGACTCGCGCTTAGCTACCTCGTAAACTGTCGCCTCAGTAGTTGAATGGACATGGTTAGAAAAAATTAAAACGTAAAAACACTTATAGTGGGCCTACATCATATTTTGAGTTGTGTCACTGTTGCAGAAAATGAGCGATATCCTACAATATTGCTCTACTCTCAGTACACATCGAAATTTTGGCTAATTTTGAGCTGAGTAATGAATAAATATGCCCTTTGATTAAGGTTGTTTGTGTCTCTGCCTGCCTCTATGTCTGTCTGTCTGTCTGTCTGACTCTTTCATAAGAGGGCGAAATTCCACAGCGGTCAAGCTGCTTGCTTCTCAGCACGGCGGATCCAGTTCGATTCCTGGTTAATGCATGTGAGAGTTTGGCTGTGAAATGTCAAGTCTTGTGGTTCAGATTCTGCGTAGAAAGGCGATCCCGTGACTTATGGCCATTTGATTAATAGTCATTTAAAACTGCAAGCTCCCTTCCCTTTTCGTATGTGTATTATGGGTTGGTGTCAAAGCGACTGGAGCAAATGGCAGGAAACTATGTACTTAAGTAGTAGATATCCTCGACAGCAAACCTAGTTACACATTGTTTGTGTACTAAGTTACTCAGAGGTAAGGGGGTTAAGTGTAAAACCATAAATAGTCTTTAACTCCCTTATTCAAAGCACCACCTTCTGTTGTCTTGGGTAAGTATAGAGACCCAGTGTCCAGAGGTCCTGGATTCGATTCCCGGCTCTGCTAAGAAATCTATTACTGGTATGAGGTTTGGAATGGGGTCATTCATCGTCGTGAGGAAAAACTATAAATCGATTGGTTTGAATTCCGCCTCAATTGTCCAAGAAGTGGTTTTCCGTGAATTCCCAATTCTATTCCAGACAAATGGAATCCGCATTGAGGTGGTTCTGTGGCTTTGATCGCGTGGTTAGTTGTCACGTAAAACTATGAATTTCCTTCCTACCATCCTTCCTTCCATCCTTCCTTCCTTCTATCTTTCCTTCTTTTCTTCCTACCATCCTACCATCCTTCCTTCCTTCCTTCCGTCCTTTCTTCCATCCTTCCTTCCTTCCTTCCATCCTTCCTTCTATCCTTCCTTCTTTTCTTCCTACCATCCTTCCTTCCTTCCGTCCTTCCATCCTTCCTTCTTTCCTTCCTTCTTTTCTTCCTTCCTTCCTACCATCCTTCCTTCCTTCTTTTCTTCCTTCCTTCCTTCCGTCCTTCCTACCATCCTTCCTTCCTTCCTTCCTACCATCCTTCCTTCCTTCCTTCCTTCCTTCCGTCCTTCCTTCCTACCATCCTTCCTTCCTTCCGTCCTTCCTACCATCCTTCCTTCCTTCCTACCATCCTTCCTTCCTTCCGTCCTTCCGTCCTTCCATCCTTCCTTCTTTTCTTCCTTCCTTCCTACCATCCTTCCATCCTTCTTTTCTTCCTTCCTTCCATCCTTCCTTCCGTCCTTCCTACCATCCTTCCTTCCTTCCGTCCTTCCTTCCTTCCTTCCTTCCTTCCTTCCGTCCTTCCATCCTTCCTTCTTACCATCCTTCCTTACTTTCGTCCTTCCTTCCATCCTTCCGTCCTTCCTTCATGTCATTGTTATTACGGTTCTTTTAGTTATGTATCCATTAGAGCCTACCTATTTAAAATTAAGGAAAAGGAAAGGAAGCTTGTAGTTTAACGTGACCGTTAATCTTGAGATCATGAGCCACGGGACCTCCTTTTTACGTGGAATCCGAACCACAGGACATGGCATTTCACTTCGAAAATCTCACATGCATTGACCGGGAATCGAACCCGGACCGCCTTGGTGAGAGGCATACAGCTAGACCGCTGAGCCACCACGCCCCCTATTTAAAATTAAAAGGAATGTGTATTTTCTGTTTTGTCCCCAAAATAGTTTAGAGTTGATGTTTAGATTTTATCATTTTCATTTGTGAGGGAACAGTATTTTTAGTATATGTTCATTTAATGAAATAAAAGCTTATGAAATCACATTTTGTCCACGCGCGAGCGCTTGTTTGTGTGTGTGTGTGTGTGTGTGTGTGTGTGTGTGTGTGCGTGCGTGCGTGCGTGCGTGAGTGCGTGCGTGCGTGCGTTTGCGCGCGCGTGTGTGTGTGTGTGTGTGTGTGTCGGATAAATTATAAACAGCTCGAGTGATTTCAATAAAACCGGCCAACCTTGACTGTGACAAATTTCAATAAATTTCATCAATCCACCATGGCGGTCGAGCAAAAATTGTCAATGCCATTCAATATCTCCTACTTATTGCAGAAATCAACCTGAAATTTTGTAGAGACCACTAAAGTAAGTTCACATATGTAGACCTAACTTTCAGAAACTTGATAAGTGTAAAACCAACATAGTGGCCACGCAAATTTCAAATATTTCAACGGGCTTTTCAAGTGACTTAATCATTCGAGCGCAGTGAAACGTGGCACAGAAAGTCTTTATTTAATGCTTAATATATTGATTTCTAGTGTTGTTCAGTTGCTGATATTCAATATGGCGGCTGTGCAAAATTTTAAAATCATGTTTTGATTTCTTCTATCCTATACCTGCAATATAAGTGAAACTCTGTGTATTGAGCCACTGTTATAATGCCCATCTACTGCTACATAACTCTAAGCCTAAATATAAAGCAATTCAACATGGCGACCTCAAGACCCCCATCCCTCTTCTCAATAGTCTTGAAACTATTTAGCAAATCAAACTGAAATTTTGTTTGGTGGTAGAGGACTATTAAGTCAAAATATATATGTGACTTTCAAAAACCTATTAAGCACATAATCAACTAAGTTGTTAATATAAAATATAATAGGAAGAGGAATAAATAGGAATATAAAATATTCAAAATTACATTTTAGACGATCTTATGATTCGAGTGCAGTGAAACATCACAAAACAAATCTTATTTTAGAGCTTAATATATTGACATCTAATTTTGTTCAATCGTCAAAAAATCAATACGGTGGCATTTCGAACTTTTAAAAACATATTTTATTTCTCCTATCCTATTCAAGCAATCGAATAGACATTTTCTATAACGAATCACCAATCGAATAGACATTTTCTATAACGAATCACCATACCAGTACGTAACTCTGTGGCTTCTACTTTAACCAATCCAACATGCAATTTATTGATGAGACAATGGTCCAACAGGAGATGCGTGTGAATGGAGCATATCTGAATACTCCTAATCCATCACATATTGAACAATAATCTTCTTACGCCTAAACGATTCTTCCACAAGTGTAATGTACCGTTCGGGTCCAAGCTCTGTTAACTTGCGGGGTGAGGGGAAAGAGCAGGGAAGGGTCAGGCGAGAAGAGAAAGGTCTGTCAGCAGCCCGCCGTGATATCTGGTACTCCTTTCTATTCCAATACTGCTAACATAGGGCCGTTGCTCAAACCACTGTGGTGTTACGAATGAGTGAGTGAGTCACCGACCAATGTATTTGGTTCTGTACTATGCACGGACCGAGAAACGTCATCACTCGTCAACACCACTTCTCATAGCCCGCGATTCACATTCCTCTCAGGTTCACGCAGCTTAGACCCAAGCAGTACATCTTCAGGTTTCTCAACCAGGTATCCGCAGCTGATAAAAGCATACAGGATTAAAAGGTGGAATAACCGTGCTATAAATTGGTCATGAATTATGTTGTTGTATGTGATGATTAATTTAGGGGCTTTGCGACATCGTGGTCATGCATCCCCGTGTACTTGTGTGTGGATATTGTCTGACAACCTGTGTGATTGTCATGGCTGTATTAGTGTGAGTAGTTGTAATTCTGATTAGGACAGGGAAGGAAGTGGCCGTGGCCTTGATTTAGGAACCATCCCGGCATTCACCTGGAGTATAAGTGGGGAAACCACGAAAAACTACTTCTAGAATGGCTGAGATGGGATTCGAACCCGGGCCTCTGCGGTGACAGCCAAGGAGGCAATGAATTATCTTCCTGTCTCTGTGGGCTATTAATGTAATAGCCACACTATTATGGGATTCGCTACTATAATGACATATCCATAGTGGAGTTGCGTAATATTCCTAAATATGCTGTAAACCACCATCGCTATTCTTCTTCTTGTAATAACGTGGCCAGTGGCATTCATTCAATACCATCCACCCTAGAAGTACAAGGGGAAGTGTTTTGTATCTAATTAATGAGTTATGTTTGTGGTAGCTATCTAAACACATTCAAAATCTCGCGCACTGAACATCTTATCGCCGCAAACCGTTAGGCTGCCTTTCAAACCGTGAAGTTGACGCATGCGCATTGTACTCCTTTAGACCAGTGCGGGGTTGCGGGACTGCAGGGGTGTTAATGTGAGTTAAATGTGTCTGAATCGGCTAGCAGGGAATGGGTGACGACTAGTCTTGTGTAGTTCGCGAACGAACTAGTTCGGAAGAGCGGGTCCCACAGGCGAACTACCGAACTAGTTCCCAGATCCCTCGCTTGTTAGTTCGTTCGATCCTTGTAAGAGCGCGAGAGCGCGGGACCGCCGTAGCTCGTCAGCTCGTCACATCACCACTCATTGCACAATCGCATGCGCTTTGGTTCGTTCAGTCACTTAGTTCGGTGCAGTTGATTGGGTGTATCTATTGTTAGTTGCAAGTTTTGGCGCGGTGCGGCGAATGTTGAATGTTGGTTTATAACACAGTAATAACAGCATAACACACTACAAGTGCTAACACGCTAACAGGTAATAACTACCTTATATTTGTATTGTAATACAGTGGCGGTTCATAAATTGAAGTTACTGATAGTTAAATGATTTAGATGTGGGGATAATTCCTCGGTTTTATTTAACTTAGTCATATGGGATTATTTGAAAATATCTCCAATTATTTAGAAAATTGGCGAACTGGATTAACATTACCATTTTAATGAACTGCTTGTTTTCTATTTTTGTTGATACATGGTGACACAACTACTTTTTTCTGTTTTTAACAAATGAACATTATACCGATGATTCACAAAGAAAAGCGATGGACAAAAACTCTGAACTAAGAAATCCTATTCCTCCCATTTAGATAATGATAATGATAATAAAGATAATGTCAAAAAATCCTGTGGGCGTTCATGAATCGGATGGTGATGCGCCAATTTACGCGAAAAAAAAATAATAAAGAGAATAATTAGAGTATGCTTCCACAAACACATCGTCCATATTGTTTTCTTTTAGGTACGGTATTTCACTAATGATACACAAATGACGACTTTTGGCTTTAGAAACAATAGAAAGAGAAGTCGTCCCAGAAGGAAAGACATGGAACCAAATTAAAAGGATGGCCAACAACACAGTGAGATGGAAGAAGCTTGTAGCTGCCCTATGTTCCTACAAGGAATAAAAGGAAATAGGAAAGAATAAGGAATTTCACTAATGTTTCAATACTCATATTTTTGTTATAAAGAAACTGCTATAACAAGCAAAAGAGCGCGTGCTGTAGCAGTAGCAAGGCGAGCGAACGATCTGTCTTTCAGGGAACTCGTGATGGGAACTAACGAACTAGAAGAGCGACCTAGTTCGCTAAGGAGCTGCGAAAGTGCGAACTAAACTGATCGCTCCCAGCCGCGAACTACTATGCGCACCAGTGCCTGACGAGTAATGAGTGGTGACAGACTGCTATAAAAAACAAGGAGCGCGTGCGTGGCAGTAGCAAGGCGAGCGAACGATCTGTCTTCGAGATGGGAACTAACGAACTAGAAGAGCGAACTAGTTCGCTAAGGAGCTGCGAACTAAAGTGATCGCTCCCAGCCGCGAACTATTATGCGCAAGACTAGTGACGACACAAATGTTGAAGTTCTACCATATAACGCTTCAAACACAGCATATGGATAGAATGAGAGTTAGGCCTGCACAGCATATTAAGAAATGGTATTTATGTGGGTTCGGAAGCCTCCGTGGCTTAGGCGGCAGCACACCGGCCTCTCACCGCTGGGTCCGTGGTTCAAATCCCGGTCACTCCATGTGAGATATGTGCTGGACAAAACGGAGGCAGACAGGTGTTTCTCCGGGTACTCCGATTTTCCCTGTCAACATTTCATTCCAGCAACACTCTCCACTATCATTTCATTTCATCTGTCATTGCCCCAGAGGAGTGCGTCAGGCCTCGGCAGCCGGCACAGTTCATATCCTCGCCGCTAGATGAGGGCTTCATTCATTCCATTCCTGACCCGGTGAAAGACTGGAAGCAGGCTGTGGATTTTCATTTCATTTATGTGGGTTCGGAAGTTTTTTCTTACAGCTGAGGCAACTCTAGTAACCACTGTACGCCACTGAACGTGGTGGTATCCACTGTATTGTTTGGGCATTACCCGATTATCCAGAATCTTGTATTTGCATTCGTGCATAAAGGTTATCTTTGGGATGCGTCATTCAGAAAATCAAATCCAGCGATACAGGCTAAATTGCGGAGCACTATTACATGTGACAGAACCATGAAATTGTGTGCGGGCATGTGATGTAGGCAAAAGTTCAATTGTCACTCAAAACTACAAAATTAACGATCGGCCATTTCTAATTAATAACAAAATACAGGCATCACATCTAGTTCCATTCTCATTCACAATAGTAAGCGTATTTCTTGATACTTCAGAGATTCCAGAGATATTTATTACATTTTTAATATAAAATATTAATTTCGTTGCCTGCTTTCGTGAAGGTGAATTCAGGTTTCATCTATATATTTAAAATCTTTCTATATATTTAAAACACTAAGATGATTTTTTGTTACCGCGAGATAGAGAGAACGGCTGAACCGATAGGCTTCGTAAAAACTCTGACGAAAGCTCTTGACCTGTAGATTTGCAGTGTGTCTTTAAAAGAAGAAAAATATATGTTACCGAATATATTTTTAAATTGATGAAGACAAATGCAAAATTCTTGCCTCTTGCACATGCGTACAAAGCCCTTCCTCCACGAGAGTCATGGCTGATTTAAAAAAAACACTCCGTCTTACTGCAATCGTTGTTTATGAGAATTAAAAGGGGGGGAGGGGGAAGGGGGGTAAATATTGGTTATGATGTTTCCACGATATATAGTATACTGGAATAGAATTATAAGATAGGGGAAATATTGAATTACTTAAACTAGCAGTTGAGTGTGTATGCGGTTTATGTGACTTAATATTGCGATCAATTTCCATTATTTTGGTGGCTCAGGGGCTAACGTTGCAGACTTTGTATTCCATTATAAATCGTCAAAGGAGTTCGAATCCCAACTCGGTTATGGTTTTTTTTTTCGTATTCATCTTTCTTGCTATTGGTACTCCATTGTCAAAACATATTTTACTTTCATCATTCCCGTAAAGTAACGAATTCTCCGTGAATTACGTTGCCATATACTTTTAAATTGTTAAAGAAAGTTGTGGTATTCCAGTCACTTACACGTGCGCACAATCGCTTTCGTCATGATAGACAATTGGCGAACATAAATCTTTAGAAGGGGCTTTGGCATCGTGGTCACTCAGCCCCGTGTACTTTCGTGCGCGTGTAATTTACTCCTTTATAACCTGTGTTGTTGCGATGGTTGTATTGATGTGTGTATCTGGATCTAAGGTAGGGATTTGGAAGGAGTCACCCGAGGCCTTAAGTAACGAACCATCCCGGTATTTGCCTGGAGATGAAGTGGGAAAACACAAAAATACATCCAAGAAGGTTGAGGTTGGAATCGATCACAACTCCCCTCAGTTTTACCTCTCGAGGCTGAGTGCGCCCCGTTCAAGCCCTCAGACCAGAATTAAATTTCTTGGCAGAGCAGGGAATCGAACCCGAATCTCCGAGGCGATAGCCAAGAATGTAGCCTTAAGAGTGGGCTTCACTGTGTTAATATGATTATTGACATGTACGGAACATAGAATTCTAAGACTGCCTTTGTTACGGTGGCTGGCGAATTGTGTCTATGCTCATTCCAATAGTTGGCGAAGTGATATTGCATATTTTACTATCACTATCACGGAAACCCAAAGGATTTTTGTACCTTAATACAGGTGATGGAAATTGCTTATTTAGATCAGTTTCGTACTGTTTATATCAAAATGAAGTACGTCATCGTGAGCTATGTTTGCAAACTATTGCAAGAATTGTTGCTGGCATGAATAATTATAAGAATTTTATTATTGGCGATGTGTCTCATCGCATTCTCCTCAGCAACCAACTTGAGTAATAAATTCTCTGGTTATGTTGAATTTCATTGTATAAGCCAATTAATTATTGATTTGTTTAGAGTACATAACAATGACTCAACTACGCTGTTGTTTTTGTTGCCATTCAATATTTAGCGGCTCCGTTGATGCAGGACACTAGTGTTATCGAATACGACGTTAATTTATAGAGAAATGCTACTATAAAATCCCCGTGCGACTAAACAGAACCTTGGCTGGTCGTCTGTTAACTATAAATAGACGCAAAATAGTGAGAAATTGGAGAAAATACGACGCCACTTTCAAAATCCAATATAAATATGCCATTTCAGGAACAATCCCAGATATTATGCAGTACAGTGTAGGGTCCTTGACGAACAAATATAAACATTGTTCTGCATTGTATTTTTCTTGCGAGAAGTAAACGCTTGGTTACGTTGGCCGTTGCTGTTGTCATAGTAAAATTGATCTGCCGGAATATATAATACCTGACAGGCTGAAACAATTTTTCGCTGGAGATGATATCTCAAGTAATTTCAGAGAGAATATTCGGATTTACAACAATGCTATGTCCTTTGATTCATTTGGTGCCAATGTTACCATGCCAAATTCATACGGTCCATATTGTTTTAAAATCATCGCATTTCTTCCTTATATTCCAAAAATATAAGCGACAGTTCTTACGAACAGTTGTATATACTAGACTTTTCCGAAACTAATCAAGCCAGGTCTGTAAATCAAGTACAATCTTCCAACAGGGAGCGCACATTTCACAATTTAAACAATATTTTCAAAAGCATTCGCCCTAAATTCAACATTCAAAATACCTCTCAATTTAAATAAGAGTTAAGTGTCTAGATAAAATTAAATTGCAATCCAGCTGACAATATTCGCTTAGCATGGTTCATTTGCCCCAATGACAAACATTAATTCATTTATGTGTGTGAATCGACTTCTAAAAGATGCTATTCGTAACGATATATATATATATATATATTTTTTTTTTTTTTTTGGGAAAGTTATTGCTCTTGGAAGAGATTTCAGGTAGGGTTTTCCTGTTGCGCCACACGCTTCTCGCCAAAGAGTTATTCACAATTATATTGAATACTCTTTGGCCCTTCTCCAAAATACGCCACTTACATAAAAACACGTGATCGAAACCAGATGTTGACGACGACTACCCCTCTGTGGATGGTGAGGAATCTAATGTTATTGAATTACCAGCCAGACTTCCAACTTATGATGATATCTTGACTGAGAATTAGGGCGAGACATTCACTTCTGCGAAGTAAATAATAAATTTATCGAAATTTTGCATTCTTACACCAAAAATGAACACTGTAATGAAATTAATTTTAAAGTCATTGAACTTATATCCAGTAGTTCAAAAATATACACCAGCGTTAACAGATGAAATACTAAAGATGAAAACCAGCTACTTCAGTTCCCTACAGAATTCCTTGGAATTAAGTGATTCGCCTGCACATATTTTTACTCTAAAAGTTTGAGCCATATTTATCCTCAGAAATCTTAATGTTTCCCAATGGCTCCTAAGTGGAACCAGATTAATTGTAAGAAATATGTAAGAAAATTGCTTGGATTTGGAAATTTTAAGTGCAGATCATTATCTGGGCAGGGAGCTCTTATCCTTCGAATTGATTTAACTCCATCCGATAAAACACTTCTATTTTCTTTTAAGAAGCACCAATTTCCAATTCGCTTGGCATACTTTATCACAAGCAATAAAGCTCAAGGGGAAACTCTGGAACGTGGAGGTCTCTACTTACCTGATCAAGTTTTCAGTCATGGCCAGTTATATGTTGCAAAGTTGATCTTTCTTTGTAATCGTACAAAGAATGCGTATAAGAGAATCATTCAGTAAGTATTTTCCCAATGAGCGTCATGTTTTGACGAGTTTCGACTAGTTAGTATTGTTATTACTATTCTTCTTCTTATTGTCTATCTTCTCTGTGCCCATTTAAAGAGCATGTTTGAACTTGTTAGTTGGCTGATGGTTTTCGCCTTCCTATCCTCCCAAAATCTCATTATGAATGCACTGTAGGCGTTCTGTGGACCACTTTCCAACAATTTTCTTCTTAGGATTCTCCATGACTTTGTGCTTGCGTACTATTGTCCTAAATGCTCCACGATTTTCTATAATGTCGTTTGTGATATTTATTTCTTGGAGGTCCGTCTTTGTTTCTTCTAGTGATGATGATGATGATTATTGAGTCTTCAGTCTTTTGACTGGTTTCCATGCCTCCCTGTCCTGAGCTAATCGCTTCATCTCTACATAGTTACCACACCCTACATCCGAGGCAATCTGTTTAACATATTCTAACCTTGGTCTACCCCTACAGTTCTTGTCCTCGACCCTTCCTTCCATAACTAAGCTTGCTATTCCTGTGTGTCTTAGTATGTGTCCTACAAACCTATCTCTTCTCTTCATTAGCAGTCGCCAGAAACATCTCTCCTCTCCCACTAGTCTTAAAACCTCTTCGTTTGTAACCCTATCTACCCATCTGATCTTCATCATTCTCCTGTAACACCACATTTGAAAAGCTTCAATTCTCCTCTTTTCTGCTGCACCAATAGTCCAAGTTTCACTTCCATACAGCGTCACGCTCCAGACAAAGGCTTTCAAAAATGACTTCCTAATACCTAATCTATATTCGATGTCAACAGATTCCTTTTTTGTAGAAATGCTTTCCTTGCCTGAGCCAACCTACTTTTTATGTCCTCTTTGCATCGTCCATCACTGGTTATTCTGCTTCCTAAGTATCAGAAGTCTCCTACTTCCTTCAGCTTTTCACCTGCCAATTTGATCTCCATAGAGGTTTCTGATTTATTTCGGCTGCATTCCAGTATTTTTGTTTTACATTTATTAATTTTCATCATGAATTCTTTCCGTAAGACGGAGTCCATACCAGTCAAAAACTCATTTAAATCCTCAGGCTTGTCGGCCAAGATGACGATATCATCAGCAAATCTCAGAGTTGAAATTATTTCTCCTTGAATCTTCACTCCCACTTTAAACTTTTCTACAATTTCCTTCATTGCTTGCTCAATGTAAAGATTGAAAAGTATGGGTGATAAGTTGCAGCCTTGCCTTACACCTTTCTGAATACCAGCTTCTCTCTCATGTCCTTCAGCTCGAATGACTGCCGTTTGGTTTCTGTATAGATTGTATATCACCCTCCTATCCCTGTACTTTATTCCAATAGATTTCAAAATGTCAAACAATTTAGTCCAATCAACGTTATCAAAAGCCTTTTCTAAGTCTACAAATGCCATGAACGTTCTCTTATCTTTCCTTATTCTACCTTCCAAAATCAGCCTAAGGCTTAGTACAGCTTCCCTTGTTCCTACGTTTCTCCTGAAACCAAACTGGTCTTCACCCAACTCCGATTCTATCTGGCTTTCAATCCCCTTGTAAATTATTCTAGTCAGGATCTTTGAAGCATGAGTGACCAAGCTGATTGTACGGTAATCTTCACATCTGTCAGCTCCCACTTTCCTTGGTATAAGGATGATGACATTCTTCTTGAAATCAGGGGGTACCTCACCTGTGTCATAAATCCTACACACCAAGTGAAATAACCTGATCAGACCTTCATCTCCTATGCAGCGTAGCAACTCAATCGGTATATCATCTATGCCTGGTGCTTTGTTCCTGCTTAAGTCTTCCAATGCTCTGTCAAATTCTGATCTCAATATTAAATCTCCTTTTGCATCCTCATCAATTTCCTCCTCCCTTTCCATTACACGATTCTCAATCTCCTTTCCCTTATACAAACACTCTATATAAGCTTCCCATCTCTCAACCTTATCTTCCCTATCTGTTACAGGCTTTCCATTTGTGTCCTTAATATTACAGCACTTAGTGTTCTTTTCCCCAAAAGTATTCTTAATCTTTTGGTAAGCTGTGTCTACTTCTCCTAATTTCAGACAATTTTCTATACCTGCACATTTCTCTTTCAACCATTCTTCTTTCGCTTCCTTGCACTTCTTGTTAACCTCATTTCTCAGACGTCTGTATTCTGCTTTCCCCTTTTCATCCCTTACCTTATTGTGTTTCCGCCTTTCATCCATCAATTCTAGTATATCCTGAGTGATCCACGGTTTTCTACCTATTCTTTCTTTCCTACCAATGTTTTCTTCTGCGGATTTTGTTATTTCATTCTTCAAAAGTGCCCATTCGTCTGCAATTGAAGTTTGTTTAGGGTTTTTCATTAGTCCTTCCTTTATACTCTTCTTGAATCTTTCGTTTACAACATTTACTTTCAGTCTGTCTATTGCCCACCTTTTTGTCTTTTGACTTTTCGTCAGTTTCTTCAACTTTAGTCTGCATTTCATTACAACCAGATTGTGGTCAGAGTTTATGTCAGCACCAGGATATGTTTTACAATCCAAAATCTGGTTTCGAAACCTCTGCTTGACCATAATGAAGTCGATTTGGTAACGCCCTGTATCTCCTGGTCTCATCCATGTGTATATTCTTTTATTGTGGTTATTGAATAAGGTGTTAGCTTTGACCAACTCGTGCTCGGTGCAGAATTCCATCAGTCTGCTTCCTCGATCATTCCTTTCACCTAATCCGAAATCTCCTACTATCTTCCCTTCTCTCCCTTTTCCTACCACAGCGTTCCAATCTCCCATTACTATAACATTTTCATCCCCCTTGATATACCTCAGAATTTCATCTATTTCTTCGCAGACCTTTTCAACATCCTCATCATCAGCTTGACGGGTAGGCATATAGACTTGTACCACTGTGGTGCACGTAGGTTTAGTATTGATTTTTGCTACAATAATCCGTTCACTATATTGCTCATAATATTCCACCCGCTGTCCAAGTTTCCTACTCAATATGAGACCAACCCCTGCTTGGCCATTGTTTGATTTAGTGTTAATGACCCTATAGTCTCCTGACCAAAAGTCCTGTTCTTCCTGCCAGCGCATTTCACTAATCCCAACCAAATCCAACCTCAACCTATCCATTTCCCTTTCTAAGTTTTCTAACCTTCCACTTCCTAGCAGACTTCTAACATTCCACGCTCCGATCCGTAGAATGTCAGATTTCCTCTTAGTCACTTCTGTGATGTTAACCCCCTCTCGAGTAGTCCCCACCCGGAGATACGAACGGGGGACTAGTTTACCTCCGGATTGAAATTTTACAAGGGAGGAGGCCATCATCACATGTAATTATGCATAGAGAGGTGCATATCCTCGGGAATAGTATTACGGCTGTAGTTTCCCGTTGCTTTCAGCCGTGCAGCAGAACGCAGTGTAGCCATTAGTTGGCTTATATTATCAATATCTTAACCGTCTATAAGACTAGTAAAGAATTGATTTATTCTGAAAGGCTGCTACTCCCTTTCAGAATAAGTAAAGAGCAATTCTACTAACAAAGATACTAACCTTCTACTAACAATTAAATACCAAAATTCTACAAACGAAAAAAATACTAAAGTTCCACCAACAACAAATACTACTACTAAAACATTCTGTCACCAGGCACACTCACATGCACCCTCACACATCACAGTCTAATGAAACAATGAACTATATAACTAATAAACAATGCAACTGCCACCAGACACACTCACATACCACAGTCTAATAGAACAATGGCATATATCTAATAAACAAACTAACTACATACTTACAACTATAACTAAGTACATACTTACTGTGCTGTAATCTGAATTGACAATATTTACAAAATGCAATTTAGATAGAAGAAAATACTTACAAAACGTAATTTATATATTATGTATAAATTACATATAAACTTTTGAACCGACGGTGGTTTTGGGGTCTGGGGGACTAGTGTGTAGAAAGAGATGATCATATTGTTAAGTTCGGTAGCATCGCATTATTTGCCTGAGGCTGAAATTGTATAACGGACGTAATATTCAGGTCACTTTCTTGTAATGAAATTGATAATAATGAATAGAATAGGGAACCGGCTATTTACTAACTACAGCACTGACAAATGTAATATACAAACAAATTGAAAAATATTATTTAATTAAAGGATCCAAAACTAAAAGGTCTCCGATTTTAATATCTCGCGAACCAATAATGATAGGAAATTGTATGGGGTATCCTAGGACTCGACATAAACCTCTCTTTCGTATGGATGACCTATTTCCACCCCAAAATAAAAACTACCCTTACAGTGGGGTGAAATAGTGATTGTTTGTATGTATGTGCACTTGGGGCTTTTGTAAGATGACGGACTTTTTAAATGATTATATATGGATGAGTTATTTAAAAAAATTAATTAATGGACCGAAAACTAAAAGGTCATCCGCTTTTAATATCTCGTGAACCAATAATGCTAGGGACTTGTATGGGACTATTGGAAGGGAAAGTTTGCACAAAGAAACAAATGATAATGGATTAGTAGTAACTAACTGCATGTAACGTCCATAGGACTTCACCAAATTTTGTATTCTGTACCTTAAGAGATGGAACTAAGAATATATTCAGTCACCAGGGCTGCCAACTGTAGTGCTCTATTAGGCTACATTATACCAGGTATATTTCGAACTAATTAGACATTTCTATATTACCAACTTAATTTTGTCATTATTCTAGATAGGTTCATATACTGTAGATTAATCATTGGCATGAATCTTAATTTTAAGAAAAATAGGCTCTTTAGTTCGTCACGGAACTTCTTGTTTTTCTGGGAATATCTCAGAAACTGTTGGTTTTAGAGCCTTAAAATGTAGTTTTCGAGGACCATTTAGAGCCCCCGAGTTTTGTTTCTGGCACCGAGGAGCTTTGTCTCGTCGTTGTACGCCATAAGATAATAATAATAATAATAATAATAATAATAATAATAATAATAATAATATTAGTATATAGGGATAGGAATATAATAGACCTGCCGTACCACACCCGCATGTGTAAATCGCGTGAAAAAATTCTAGAGTACCCCTTGACCCCCTTAAGCGTATTATACGTATTGATGAGTTTTACAGCTTAATTTGGTTCCGTGATAACTTTCCAGCCGTATCCAAACTTTCACACTAATGTAATTAATGGAACCGCATTGTGTCTTACATCAATAGATGGACCTCTGAGATGCTGTTGCCATGGTTACCGGCTTGCATTCTTTCATTAGTTAATTAAATGAAATTAGCTTTCTGGGAATATCTCAAAAACGGTTGGTTTTAGGGCCTTAAAAGAGATTTTCGGGAACCCTTTGGTAGAATATGTGAAAAATTTATTTAACACCAATAAATCACAAATTTCCAAACATTGAGATATCTGTAACACAATAATATTGCCATGAGATCAGTAGTAATTATATGACTACATATAGAAGGTTTCTTCCACTCTGCTCAAAAATTAACGAACTTGGTTTGAAACGTAAGCCAACAATATTCCCTTTTTGACTTCTTGGATTGCACAACCTAGGAGAAGAGGATACCCAGGAGAGTACACGAGTCGAAGTGGGAAGGAAAGAGACCGAGAGGAAGACCGAGAGACAGGTGAATGAAGGGGGTGGAAGAAAGCGTGAAGAACAGAGGAGAAGACTGGACAAGGGTGGAGGCTGGGAGATGGTGGGAAGACAGAAGACGTTGGAGAGGCTTGTGTTCCAAACAGACCCGGCCAGTGGCTGGAAACTGTGCAAGATGATGATGATGATGACTCCCGGAACCTAAGCCCAACTATTCGGAAAGGTGAGGCTTGTTTTCCAGCCAAACACAGTGCTTCATCACCAGCAGAATAATGACCATTTCGGTTCAAAGGCTCTTTTTCAGCAGCATCGGATGGTCGATTTCTCTTGAAGAATCCACATCATTTGAATGAGATATGATGATATTATTGGATATTATGTAGGTCTATTGGTTACTTCAGAAACCACCTTCAAACTCGAGTGCACATAATCTTTTGGTTGACAGTAGCTTCTGTACTGCAGACTAATGTCTTTGTTTGAGTTGCTTTCTATGTAATGATGGCCATTGGCTGAAATATATTCTTTATAATATGAGAATTAAACAGAAACACACTTCAACCAGTATAACATTGAACTTACTAAGTTTGGTAATAATTCTTGCTGTTAGGCGGTTAAGTAAGAACCATTGTCAGAAATTCTTGCCGTGTGGTAGGGTAGGACTGCGTTATGCCCTATAGCGATACCATCGTTACTTCCAACTTGATGTTCCAGTGCTACGCTAGAGCTATCTGGAGGTCAGAAGTAAAATCACTTTAACCAGCCAATCACAGGCAGCCATTCAGTTGGTATACAGTTATCACGACAAATCGACTTCTGTTCACGATGTTGCCTGCTAAATCGCAATGAAACTCTATTTGTCGTGAGTAGTGTAGAGTTATACAGTAGTATGTCTAGTTATTAATCCCCACATCTCGTTCGAGTGAAGGAAGTCTCAAGATGAGCGTAACCTGGTGTAACTCGTATGGCTTTGATGCATGGGACACAGACCATAAAATCTCTCTCCTTAAATAAGTGTGCAATTCCAAAATTATCAAATATCAATGGATCAATAATAATTCCAGTACCGTGCATAAAGAAATACAAGGCTAATTGACAAATTCCTAGCTTACGAAGTTCTGTTCGGTACCAAAAAGTGTAGGCTATGTTAATGCTAATGTATAACTCCTTTTAGAGTGCTCCATTAGAGTGCTTCAGTTACTAATTTTAATGTATTGAATGCTTAAATAATGATGAATTAAAATATATTTATCGTATAAATTGAAGAATAATGCCTAGGACACCAATAATAAAACTAGAAAATTGTAATTTAAAAATTATAATTTTTCGAGTTATTCCTCCGTTGATAAATCTTGCCTTCCGACGCCTGTATTCAACTCATCAATTTGTCAGTGAATTCTTACTTTTAACGGAACTAACCTTGGGGAGGTTCCTTTAGTTTTCTGGAAGTGCTTTTAATGAGATGAAAGGTCAGGAGAGCATTCTACCGACCATCTCGTGCTGTGCGACTAGCATTCTTGGCAGTCGGTCCGGGGTCAATTCCCGGCTCTGCCAAGAAATTTTAAATTTGGTCTGAGGGCTGGGGCTGGAACAGGGTACACTGAGCCTCGTGAGGCAAAACTGGGAAGAGGAGGAGGGTTCGATTCCCATCTCAGGCATCTTGGAAATGTTTTTCTGTGGTTTCCCCACTTCTACTCCAGGCAAATGCCAGGATGGTTCCTAACTTTAGACCATGGCCGCCTCCGTCCTGATCATCTGAATTACAAATGCACATACTAATACTTCTAGTAGGCCTAAGTTTATTTTGGCCTTCTTTGAGTTGATTACTCTAAATAATATTTTGGTTAATCTGTTGCTGTCCAGTAGGCCTAAGTTTATTTTGGCCTTCTTTGAGTTGATTACTCTAAATAATATTTTGGTCAATCTGTTGCTATCCATTTTATAGAAATGGCCATAGAATTTCAGACATCGCTTGCGTACGCCATCAATGAACCTGTCAGTTAAGGAATACAGGTCCTATGTTCACCACATTCCATTTCCTCTCGTGGAACCATAAATTTTCCAGAGAATTTTCCGTTCTTACTTTTCAATTTCTATAATTTTAGAGTGACCACCGAGAGATATGGTTTCTGAGGCGTATCAAGCTTTCGGCAAAACAACTGTCTTGTAGTGTCATAATTTTGCATTACGTGATATGACTTCTTTCTTGTAGTAATTCCGCGTTAGTTTGCACGCCTTATTGAGTTCGGTGGCTGTACGTTGGCCTCACCGTCAAGTCCCGATGGTAGTATGATTTATCCAAGGTATTTGATGGAGGAACCTGTGAAATTGCACCGTTTTCCATCTCTAGCGGAGTTTTTTTTTTTTTTTTTTTTGCTATTTTGATGTCGATTCTCAATTTACTGGGTTTCCTCTTACGATTTATGGAGGCCTGTCTTTGATGCTATATTGTGTAGTCTTTGTACGGCGTATCTTGTTATTATTATTATTATTATTATTTTCATTATAATTATTATTATCATTAATATTATTAATGCTGACTGGGTAGCTCAGTGCGTTATTATGGCCAGGGTATGTCCTGACTTAGGAAAAGAGTGGGTTCGATCCCCCATATTGAAGGATTATCTTGTGTTATTTTGATGACTGCAATATCTGTGAACATCAAAGACCAAACGCTGGTTTATTAAATCTTGAGGAATGGCTGCATTATAGTATATTATTTTGTTCCTCAAGCTTTACTTGTTACTTATCGTACCCCAAGTGCAGAGACTAATAACAAATACGAAATTAACAACTTGACATACCATTTCGATATTCATTAGAACTGTAATACGTGAAAAGTTAAAATACTCTAGTAATTGACTCATTATATTATTTGAGTTTGGTTTTGATCACCAAACTCTATAATGCTAGTTTTAGCTGAAGCTCTTAACTGATTGCACTGATTTGCTCTGAGAGTTTGTGCCATGTTTTATTTCTGAATGATTTGAGGTTCTGATTAGCATATATGCAAATATAAATATTAAATACATATCTTCTTAGAAGCCAGTTCGCATATTTCCCGTGTAGCTACTGGCCCATGCAAATAACATTCAAGAAGTATTGAAATACGATATTCTCGACAGAATTAGCATTCCAGAAACGATGTGCTCTCTCTTGACGCTTTACATTTCCACTTCAGTTCTCAAGCGGACCATTCACTCCAGTCGGTATGTAACTAAAATTACACGGGAGTGCTGGCGATGAAGCTTGCTGTGTGGTAACTTGATGTTAGCACCCCCATTGGTCGAGGCTTCCGATAGATAAAATGTGGTGGCAAATGTTCGTCGTGCAAAAATATTATGATTTATTTGTGCTCATATTATCGCAAATATAGGAAGTCGTTTAATGAAAACAAAAGCCATCAGCTAGACATTTTGTACAATGATAGAGGACATAAAGACAAATTCATAGTTGTGACTTTCAAATCGAAATTTTTAGCCAATTTTCACCTTATGAATTACAGGCTTATGATGTCACGATTTTTCGCTTCGTGTGTGTGTGTGTGTGTGTGTGTGTGTATGTGAATGTCTTATAAATTCTAAACGGCTTGAGTGAATTCAATGAAACTTGGCAAGGAAAAAAGGAAGCTTGTAGTTTAACGTGACCGTTAATCTCGAGATCATGAGCCACGGGACCTCCTTTTTTACGTGGAATCCGAACCACAGGACATGGCATTTCACTTCGAAAGTCTCACATGCATAGACCGGGAATCGAACCCGGACCGCCTTGGTGAGAGGCATACAGCTAGACCGCTGAGCCACCAAGCCCCTACTTGGTAAGGAGTTACTATTACACCAATCAAACATGGTGGCCGAGCGAAGTATTTCACCAGCATTCAATATCATCAAAACTACTATCGCAATCAGCCTGAAACTTTGCATAATGATAGGGGCTATGTATGTAAGTCCACGTATGTGACTTTCCAAAACATTGTAAACTCAAAACCAGCATACGGCTACGAGAAATTCACATAACTAAATGGGCTTTTCTTGGAACTTAATCATCCGAAAGCAGTGAAACTTGACACTGTAAATATTTTTAAGGATTAATATATTGGTGTCTAATGTTGTTCAATTGTTATGAAAAATTCAAGATGGCGGCTGCTCTAAATTTTAAAATTATGTTTTCATTTCTAGTGTCCTGTGCAAGTGATTGAAATGAAACTTTGTGAAATGAACCGTTGCTACAATATACATATACTGGTATACAGTATAACTCTGTGACTTACATAAAAACCAATACTACATGACGGCCGCGATAAATATTTCTCTAGTATTAAATATTGCCGAAACTATTGCAGCAATCAAACTGATTTTTACGGTGGTAGAGGACTATTAAGTAAATACACACTTGTGTCTTTCAATACCCTGATAAGCACAAAAACGACATGGTAGCCATGCGAACTTCAAATATTTAAGATTACTTTTCTGGCGATCTAATCATCCGAGCTCAGTGAAATACGGCACAGCGAATCTTACAGTAATTTAGAGTTCTGTATATAGCCATCCAATTTGTTCAATTGTTTTCAAAAATTCAAGATGACGGCAGCTGGAAATTTTAAAATTATTTTTTTCAATTTATCGTATGTTTAACTACTGACACTGAATTCTCTAGCTTGCATTTCATAAGTTATAGAAGCCATGCTTTTGATTTTTCTTAAAATTAACTCCTGTGACTAGTTACCGAAAGATGTCATCTCTATGGGAAGAGTCATAAATAACCCATACTGAAAGTTATACAACCTCTCAAGAAAATCTTTTATTATAGTAGGTGTGGTGGGGATGATTGTTTTAAGGAATGGAACATTGAGGTCATCTGCCCCCAATTCTTTAGTGTACGTGTGGTCTATATTCTATCCTACGCATGTTATTTTTAAAAAGGAAAATCTCTTAGTGGTGTTCTATTGAACCGGTCTTTCGGAAAGTTGATAAACCAGTAACATGAACTGAATATTCTGGTGCATCATTCTTCAGTGTTGAATTCATGTATAGTAGTTAGCGCCTCATATTCTTCAGGGCTGGAGGTGTGTTGATGCAAGTTGTCTTGGGAAACGTTGAAACCATTAGCTTAGGTCAGGACAAGCGCTTGTACCACAGAAATACCATATTGCTATCATAAATTATTAGTTTATATTAATTGTTTGAAATAGTTGCAATGTTTGGAGATTAAGTCTTAAATTTGAAATTGTTGCCCTATACTTTATCACACTGTAGTCATGTACCAACATCCAACTAGAACATCACACGAAAATCTATTTAACTGGCAGAAGAATTTCGAAATGAAAACCATCAGTAGAATATATGAAAATAGGCCATTTAGTCATTCACGGAACCATTTGCTATTTTAATTTCACTGATGCTGCATAATCTTTTATGCTGACAGTAACATGAATGATCCTTAACAACATGAAAATGGCAAAATAAAGCATTAAACCTTAATATGGGCAGAAGCCGAAATAGGAATAAGAGGCAAAATATATTTGCACTACCACCCCCCCAAATATGCCTAAACGTGTGCATTTTAAACAACTCCTTCAATATTGTATACTCAATAAAAAAAAAGAGTTATGTCCACATCCGAGACGCACAATCCTTCGATGCAACTTACGTTGTTTACTCGATCCCTTCGGACTGTCTGCGTGGCACAGCGGTAACGTTCTCGTCTGCTTTGACCAAGGCTGCAGGATTGAATCCTGGTGCAGTCAATTGGCATTTGAGGGTACGCAAATGTGAGGGAGCCGTGTCAGTAGATTTACTGACAAGTTGAAGGTCCCCTTCGGGGCAAATGTCCGGCACCCCAGCGTCTCTAAAAGCCTCACTAGTTAAATGGGACGTAAAACCGATAAAATTATGTATTATTATTATTATTATTATTATTATTATTATTATTATTCGATATATCAGTCATTACTCTTTAGGAACCAGATGAGTTAGCCGTGTTCGTTACGGCGTGGCTGCAAGCAGTCGCTCACATCCGGTAAGCGAGGAAGTTCGAATCCCTCTTCCGGCAACCTTGAAGATGGTCGTCTGTGGTTTCCCATCTTCCTTTCAGGCAAACACCAGGGTCGGTCCCTAGCTATAGGCCACAGCCGTTACCTTCCAATTCCTCGTCCTTACATTCACACTTTCCTCCCCAGATAACACTCCACACGCGACGGAACTTGTAGCTCACCCCATGGGTGTCCGCATAGAAGCAGCTACAAACTCTGGCGAGCCAAAGATGTCCTCGGACACTCCCGGCACTAAAAGCCATACACTAAAAAGGAAAAAAAAGAAAACTGTTTAGGAATCCCATGTATTGTGTCTACGTTCACGATATATCAGTTGTCACTGGTAAGGAATTTATTACAGAAAGCTTTCCAGTCGGTCAACACAACACAATAAAATTTGTATTGGCCGACTGGAAAGCTTCATATAATATAACTATGCAACAATGAAAAATGGTTTCTAATATTTCAATGTTGAACTGTTTCAGACGTGCGGTACTAGAGCAGTACCGCTCGACGGGGCTCGACTACGTGGGTGGAGTCAAATGGCCCCTGGCAGCTTGTGTGATGGCAGTTTTCGTCCTAGTCTACTTCTCTCTGTGGAAAGGCATCAAGAGTGCGGGGAAGGTAAATAAGTGTATTTATTATCCTATTCAATGGGGAGCGTGATGGCGCAGAGGCTTAGCTGCTCGTCTTTCAATCGGACGGCCGAAGTTCGAATCCTGGTGACAGCGGGGTGGAATTTTCACCTGGAAAATTACGTGGCGTCAGGAAGGGTCCTTGGCCTTAAATCCCCGGCCAAAACTAAAATGAGCCTGGTTGGCTCTTTTGACCCCAATTAATTGGGAAAAGCCGAAGAAAGTTAGTTAGTTATTATTCTATTCAATCTTCCTATGTTCTAAAAATCCTAAAAATCCCCATTTGAAAAATATCCAGGCGGGGTACATTGTAAATATATAAATAAACACACCTTGAAAATAAAATGTATTAGTTATGATCACATGTATGACAACAGGCATGGTTTCACTAACATGGAAACAGACATGACAATTCTACACTACAAACAGGGCTGGATTTACCAATAGGCCCCATAGGCCCCGGCCTAGGGGCGCACCATGTTGAGGGGCACAAAATTAATCCGCAATTTATTTATTTTTTGTCAGAAAATTTCCATAAAATATTATAGACTGCAATACACGTCTACGTTCAACGAATATTTTGCAACAGCAGATTTTTGACTTCAGCTTTAGAACTGGAATGTTTTATGATTTATTAGGAGAAAATTTAAGTCTTGAATATTAATTTCTGTTTAATTTGAATAATTCATTATGCATAGTTGTAGGTATCTGAATATCTGTAAGTGTATAATGGGTCGTAAATGGTTGATACTTATTTTAATATCTCGTTGGCCTATTTATTTATAGTTTATACATAGCGTATACGCTATGGTTTTTATATACTAATTTAGAAACAGTTGATTCTCTCATTATTTTGATTTATGTAGTCTAATAGATTTTTCTTCCCTTACCTTCACAAAGACCTTTCTGAGGTCTAAATTCTCCCTCCTTCGCGATGGTTTGAAGAGGGGGCGGCAAAAACCCACGGGCCTAGGAGCGCATAAAATCTAAATCCGGCCCTGACCATAAAATAGAGCTCTCGACATTAGAAATACATGTAGCCAAAATAGATCATTCAGTGAATCTGAACGAACACATGTTTTAAAAAGATCACCACTTTTCGCGCTGCTAAAAAAATAAATTAGGTAAATCCACACTCGCAACGAAAATGAGGCAATGAATGCATACGGAAAGGAATTGTTTGGAAAATATGTTATAGAATTAGGCTATACTCTGTGCTAATTCTCAAGAAGCCGAGGCCTCAAAGTAGGCAGTATTGCAGGGTCCTATCCCATCTAGAAGACCGGTTGCAAGAATATATGGGCATTGCCTGCGCTGTGGCAAATGGGTTCCAAAATCCATAACATACACCACTTTTATAAGTCGTTCCAGCCTCAGTTCCTATAAATCAGTTAGTTACAACTTCTACTAACAGATGCCGCCGCAACACTGTTCAGGCTGACGTGCACCGTAACAAGTCAGTCAGGAGTAAACACGCGAAGACGTAACACCTGTACAACCAATGGCTGCGCTAAGATAAATAACCACATATACAATGATATTCAAGTGCATGTTCTAAATTTATTATTACATTTGTTATATTTTGTTGTTCTAACTACATGCACGTGCATAATACTCATTCGTAGTTTCACAAAGCCTTAGGAAACAAACTAACGTTAAATAAAAAGAGGCTAAAACTGCGAATCGTAATCTAAACATCAACCAGACGCATTATACAATTTATAATTAGACCACACAGATAATACAGTGTGGTCCCTCTCTATAGAAGCAATACTTGCAGATGCCGCCTGACGGCTGGGACACTCTTGCAAGCCGCGTGTCAAGCAAGACATTGGCGCTAGCAGCAGCGTAGTCCCCAACTAGTTTAACACATTTACACTTTTTAATGTATTTAATAATCATAATTACTTACGTCGCCTCCGTAGCGTAGCGGTCAGCATGGTTAGCTGCCGCCCCGGAGGTCCTGGGTTCGATTCCCGGCTCTGCCACGAAATTTGACAAGTGGTACGAGGACTGGAACAGGGTCTACTCAGCCTCGGGTGGCCCAAATGAGTAGAGGGGGTTCGATTCCCACCTCAGCCATCCTCGAAGTGGTTTTCCGTGGTTTCCCACTTCGTCTTTGGGCAAATGCCGGGTTGGTACCTCCTTCAAGGCCACGGCCGCCTCCTTCCCTCTTCCTTGCCTATCCATCCTAACCATCCCTTACCTTCCCTCATGAGGCCCCTGTTCGCTTTGCAGGTGAGGCCGCCTGGGCGAGGTGCCAATCCCACCTCACCAGTTGTATCCCTTCCGAATCGATGTTCCCAGCTCTAGGACACTGCCCATAGAGGCGGTAGTGGTGAGTTCCCTCGCTGAGTCCGTGGGTTCCACCAACCTGGAGGGTAAACGACTAAAAAAAAAAAAAAAAAACGTGCTGGAAATGCTGTCCTTCCTTTTTTTTTTTTTTTCAAACAAACGTTGCACCAACGCAGGAAGTTTTGGTACACTCGCTGTAATTCATCCTCACTGATATTTCGTATCAGTGCAGTTATTTCGTTCTCGAGAGCCCCCAGAGTACGCGGATTGTTTCTGTATACCTTTTGTTCGAGGTTCCTCCAAAAGTGAAAGTCCCTTTTAAGTACCATGACTTTTAGAGACGCTGGGGTGTCGGAATTTTGTCCCGAAGGAGATATTTAACGTTCCAGTAAATCTACTGACACGGCTCCCCCACATTTGCACACCATCAAATGCCAACTGACTGCGTCAGGATTCGATCCTGCAACCTCGGGCACAGCTGGCGAGAACGTTACCGCTGAGCCACGCAGCCAGCCAAAAGTAAAAATCGCATGGCGCTGAAACTTGTGAACAAATTTACTGCAAACTTCTTCTTGAGAAGAGAAGTTTCCACAAGGAAATTCCGATTTTTTTGTTTTATACCTAACCATGTTCACGTGATACGAGGTAGGCTAAAGTACTTCATAGCAATTCTTAATTATCACAACTAAAAGGTATCTTGCCAGGTGCGTATGTAATGAATGCTATGACAGCATCCAGGGCTTCACGGCGCACTGTTATGATCGGCACATGCTATAAATCTGACGGTGAGTCATTGCGATCTGTCCACGGCAAGGCATTTGGAAAGTCCCGTTCTATAGGCAGGGCCCTCACTGTAGGGTGTCAGAAAATGACAGGTAGAAAATCAAACCACGCATGGGGGTGGGTCTGGGGAGCAATATGAGATAAGATACCTGTGGGCGCAAACCAACCGTTAAGCCCATGTGAGCATTTGAATTTCGAGGAAACTTGGCAACGTCGCGCAATGAGCAGTATCGAGTGCGGCGTCTACACTCTTGTGTGTTTCGAGCTGAGCAGCTGACTAGTGGTTCTCGTAGCTCAGTGGGCAAGGCGCTGGCGCCATTCAGTGTGATTTCATCTGTTACGTTAATGGCAGCTCTTTTTAATGACACAATTAATCAGAAATTAAATAATTTGATAAGAAACGAGCCACTTGAAAACCGATTTAAATAAAATTACTTCATAATAAGGACAAAATGTCGCCTCCGTAGCGTAGCGGTCAGCATGGTTAGCTGCCGCCCGGAGGTCCTGGGTTCGATTCCCGGCTCTGCCACGAAATTTGAAAAGTGGTACGAGGACTGGAACGGGGTCTACTCAGCCTCGGGTGGCCCAAATGAGTAGAGGGGGTTCGATTTCCCCTCAGCCATCCTCGAAGTGGTTTTCCGCGGTTTCCCACTTCGTCTTCGGGCAAATGCCGGGATGGTACCTTCTTCAAGGCCACGGCCGCCTCCTTCCCTCTTCCTTGCCTATCCATCCTCACCATCCCTTACCTTCCCTCATGAGGCCCCTGTTCGCTTTGCAGGTGAGGCCGCCTGGGCGAGGTGCCAATCCCACCTCACCAGTTGTATCCCTTCCGATTCGATGTTCCCAGCTCTAGGACACTGCCCGTAGAGGCGGTAGTGGTGAGTTCCCTCGCTGAGTCCGTGGGTTCCACCAACCTGGAGGGTAAACGACTAAAAAATATATATTATTATTATTATTACGTGATGTTGGACTGAGTCCTCACATTACAGGTAGTGAACTGCTATAATAACAGTGACTTCACTAACAAGACCCTGTTAAATGTTTCATGACGGAGTGAAATATGGCGTCCTAAATCTCACGATAAGAGATATGAGATGGCAGAGTGAAGAGTGATGTGAGATATATTCTTTGGGCTGGGAGATTAATAAAACACGACTAAGGAGGAGAAGAAGAGGAATAAGAAGAAGAGGAAGAAGAAATTATTGTTTTAAGGGCCTACCTGTTTGGGTATCGGCCATAGCGATACCAACGGTGCGATGTAGTACACTTCACAGTCAACGAGTCAACAGTTGTGTATCGTGACGAACCTACCCAGCAGCTTAACCGAGCATGTTAAGTCACTCTACTACACTATAATGAAGAGCTGTAGCAAATCCGGAGATAGGAGGTTCAAACCTTGGCACAAACGTTGACTATCGTTAATGTGGTTTTTCTCCGTGGTTTGTCGTACTGCCTCCAGCCAAATGCCGCACCTATCTCCAATCTTTGACCCTACAGTTTCACACACAACTAAAATCTCAAGAAAAGCATAGTTTATCAGATAAATTTACCACACACCTAGGAACACGGGGCTGATGTCCCAAAACCGAAATGAATCAACACCAAGTAACAGGTTCATATTGTGCTTAACTTGAAAGCATATTATGTATATTTTGGCAAAATACTAGGTACAGTACTGTATTACCAAAGACGAAAGTATTTCAAAGTCCAAATGTTAGTAAGATACAAGGGGGAACATTTACCCTAGTGAACGTGGTATTGTTATTTATGTAGAATCATCAGCCTTGTGTACTTCGGTGCATGTGGAAACTCTCTGATAACCTGTGTACTTCTAAGTGTAGCTAACTGTCGTTAGGATTGAGAAACGGAGTTAGTTGCTACCTTAGCATTCACTTGGCAATGAATCGGATCAGCAGGATGGGATTCAAACTCCCCTCTCTTCTGAGTTGATTCATCAGACTGATTGTGAGTGCGCCCTGCTGCTACGTGTGAGGAAGGGCTTCAATCCTTCATGTCGTCGTGACTTATAAACCCAGCCGAACTACTATATTTTTTTCAGTTTTGGTTTGGTTTTGTTTTTCGTGTTTATTTAGTGCTTTATTGTTTCTTGTGTGTATTGTGTGTGTGTTTTTGCGGGGTGGGGGACCTGTGGTATTGTCTTGAACCCAATGCACTCACTGTATGCCTAACATCCATCTAGTACAGTGGGTTATAGTGAAGTTTCTTCTCATGTCTGTATATGTAATTGGGACCGAAGCCATCTGCCACAATTTTCTAGTGTGTGTATCGTAAGTTATAGATTGACTTACTTGACATAATTCCTGTTGTCCCTCGTGGAACATACGGCATCATCAAAGCATCTCTATCTGGTCCTATTGACAGCCAATTGGCAACTCAAACTATCACTTGGGACGCTGCGGTTGGTCCAACATGGCTGGGATAGGTAGGATAAAACACGCAATAATACAGGATTGGTATGGAACACTTTCGTATTATCCTTTTATAATCAGTAAATGTGATCCCTAAATTACTGACAGTTTACGGCGATACACCCGATCTAATTTGTGTGTTCCACTGGATTTTATGTGTGAATTACGTATTATCAAGCATTGATTGTATGCTCGGATTTGTTTTTGTGCATTTCGAATCATGACGCTGTTACGCTTCAAAGCTATATTCGAGTTTGCTAACTGCACAATAGACTCCAGAAACTTTACAGAACGTGTAGAAGTGTTATTTGCAAATATGTCTTATGAAAGAGTAGGCTTACGGTACACAATGATGAAACTTTTGGTCAATACGCTCTTGGGCTTCATGTCACTGCTCCGCCCCACATTGTTCAGGAGAAATTGAAAGGAGAAAGCTAACAATTAAGCAGTTTCAATGTTCTTATAAGGTAGGTGCATCAGAATGTTGCAAACTTGTTTTATCACTGTTTCTTTTCTGTCACAGGTAAATATGGCCTATTAGCCATTATTATTATTAGACTATTATTATTATTACCTTAAATGGTTAGACTGTCCCCCTATGTCCACACCAACTGTATTCCAACTCGTTCCTGTTCCCCGCATTTATTCGTTATCGCCACTTTTAACTATTGATATTTGCATCTTTTGGAATATAATGAAAATTTATATCCGTAGCCCTTTCATACATCGGCTTGTAACCGTAAACTGAGCAATATACTTTGCTTTTACTCATTTTGTATTATAACAATGAGTAAAACTCATTAATTGTGTATAAAAACACAAACAAATATACACGCTCTGTTCACCCATACAAGAAACAATACAAACTGTCACCACATGGTAGATTTATCCTACTTGGTGAGATTCTTATTTTCACCGCTAGATGGCACATCAGAAAGCTGGAGTTGCCAATCTCTTCGCCTGGCTCCAGGTCTTGCCTCCTTCCATTGTTTCCATCTTCAAAGGCTAAGAGAGGCAACACCTACAGAAATCCGCAGGCTTGGAGGCGTAGCTGACAGCCCCATCACCAAGCTCGGGTGCTGTGGACCAATATCTCGCAAACCTTAAATTAATCTATTAAATAAACATCAACTAAGAAAAACCGGATTGACCCAAAGATGACGACCTTTAGTTTGAAATTATAGATTATACTCATGTTAATGTCTGAAAAGGAACATGTTTTATTGATGTTCAATTGAACTGGTCTCTTGTTATGTTGGTACACCAGTAGCGCGAACTAAATATTCTGATACACAATTGCTTAGTGTTGTATTGATGTACGGTAACGCCTCATCGCGTGCTCTCGACACAGTGCTGGAGGTGTGTTTCTGTGATTTATCTTGAGTAACGATGAAAGCTCTGTTTTAAGACAGGTCAACGACTAGTGCCATAGTAAGATAATTTTGCTATCGTACAATATTATGTTTATTGTCTAAAATTACTACCTATGTTAGGATACTGATTTTGGAATTTTGGCCCTATACCTTGTCACTATGTAGGGTTATCTCATGTGTCAGAAGCATAGAAAGTACATTTAATTAACGGGATATTTTTGATATGGAAAAGACTAGTAGAATACATGAAAATTGGCTATTTAGTCCTTCACGGAACTACTGATTTCTATTTAAACATTCTAGAAGTCCGAATGTTTTAAATTGTTCATGATCAGTACTTTCACTACTTAAGATGTGATTGTTAGCCTATGCATAGAATTATTAGGCCTATTCTTAATTTTCAATTCACCATACTGGTATTGGACCAAAGTTCTTTACCAACTGGACTGTCTGCGTGGCTCAGCGGTAAGGTTCTCGCCTGCTGTTACCAATGTTTCAGGATTGAATCCAGGCCGGGCCGTGGAGGGCGCAGCGGTCAAGCTGTTTGCCTCTCACCAAGGCAGATCAGGTTCGATTCCCGGTCAATACATGTGAGATTTTCGAAGTGAAATGCCATGTCCTGTGATTCGGATTCCACGTAAAAGGAAGGTCCCGTGGCTCATGATCGCGAGATTAACGGTCACGTAAAACTACAAGCTTCCTTTCGAAACTTAGAACAGCCAGTTAGCATTTGAGGGTGCGCAAATGCGAGGGAGCCGTGTCAGTAGGTTTACTGGCACGTTAAAGATCCCCTTCGGGACAGATTTTCAGCACCCTGGCGTCTCTAAAAGCCGCAGAAGTTAAAACGGACGTAAAACCAACAATAGGATTAATATTATTATTCTTTACCAACTGTTGTAAGACCTAATAAATTAGATGTTCTTGTATTGGACCTCAAATCGTTAGCCGTAATGACCACTAACCGCTTCGATACTCGGTAGTACTGTCCTCACACAAAAGCGAGCACTTCCATGAATACAAGTACAGTAACAGAACATTGTTTCTTATATTATATTTTTGGCCCACCGGCGTATCTGTAATGCCAAATGCAGAATCCCGTTTCAAGAAAGCAGGTTTGAAAGCACTAGCCACGTTCTGTGTATTGGACAGGAAGAAGAATACCATAAATAGATGGAGACGTATCCAGAAAAGAAGTTTCCCTATTAAAAAAAAGAGATCATAGTTATATGCAAAACTTTATTGACAACAGGTACAGCAATGTGTCAGCTATTTTTCGACAAAGGCACCAAACGAATTGAGGCTCTTGTTATAGCGTGGTATCAACTATTGTTGTCCTGTGTCAGAGAAGTCTGCCGCCTGCGAATGGAACCAGCGTGTGACAGTCATCTTCAGATCTTCGTCAGTGTGAAAATGCTGACTGGAGGCCGGGAGTTTGTTGAAGAGAAAGGAAAGGTGGAAATCGCTGGGAGTAAGATGAGGACTGTACGGTGGATGATCAAACAGATCCCAGCGCCAAACTTCTGCAGAACAGTTGCTGTCCTGATCTTGTTCCCATCGGTTTCCTCCTTTCCTTGCACCTCGAAAAATTCCTGGCTTCCGGTAAGCATTTTCACAGTGACGAAGAACTGAAGACGTCTGCCACACGCTGGTTCCATTCACAGGCGAAAGTCAAGAAAGCCGCTTTTACTGCCCCCTTTATTTCACACATTATACTGTATTACAGTCCCTCACTAGGCGTCAGATGGACCACAAAGCAAAGCAAAGCAAAGCCAACTCCATGCAGACAATTGAGGCCCTGGGAGTAGTGAAAATTAAAGGCTTCCACTTGCTGTGACATCGGCACTAGATGGGATGGAGTTGTCTGCTCCAAGCCGTCTTTGCTCCCAGGAATTACCCTGGTACTCATTTCTGGTGTAGGCTGAGTGAACCCCAGGGCTATTTGCGTTTCCGAAAGTGGTAGTTTTGTTTCTAAAATCCACTACCTGGGTGGGAATCGAACCCACTCCCTTTCAGTTGGAAGATCAGCGCCTCTACCGATTGCGCCACGCAGCCTCCTTCTATGACACAGGACTACAAATGTGGATACCACGCTATGACAAGAGTCTCAATTCGTTTGGTGCCTGTGCCATAAAAATAGCTGACACTTTGTTGTACCTGTTGCCAATAACGTTTTGCACTATGTTCTCTTTTTTTTAAATAGGGAAAGTTACTTTCTGGATGCGCCTCGTAGATTTAACTCAAAGGGCAATATTCAACTGAACTCTCTAGAAGCCAAACATATTGATAGTGTAAACCCAAAAGTCGATAACATTTGGGAAGGCCATGCTACAGGACGTTGATTCACGACACCTACCATCTATCGTGACTTCCACAACCTCCTTGGTTACCCCTCGGAGTTACAGTGCTTGAATTCGGAACATTCTGTATATCATATACAGTATAAGACTCATTTTCTCGTGAACATTTTCGTGGAGAAATGGGTTTCTCTCATAGCAGGGCAGTGATCTGTAAGCATGCAGCGCATGTGATACAATTTCTTGGTTTTACCCTCGTTAGACATGAGATAGCCGCTTTTACTGCCCCCTTTATTTCACACATTATACTGTATTACAGTCCCTCACTAGGCGTCAGATGGACCACAGACGAGCAAACGACTTGATGCTGGTGGTAGACTGGACATCAAACACGCCCCGCTTGCTGCAGATAGAACAATGTATTAACTGTTGTGTCATTGGACTGTACTTTCCCTTTTAAATTTAGATAGCTATTTATAATATCGAAGGTGGAAGGAGCAGCATTGTAACCTACAGGGTCTTCTTGCGTTCCCACCGTCGATATGATAAGAGTTAGCATATGTGTAGAAAATTCTTTGAAAATGAAACAGAAGTTACGTAAATAACGCATAGCCGAGTTTCTTTGAAATTCATGAATTTTATTATATCTGTTGTAGTTATTTTAGAATAAGATTTAGTGCAATGAAGGTGGCGAAATTTCTTCTTCACATTCCAACATCAAGCAGTGAAATGTACCATACGCTTATAGTTCATAGGGGGCAGATGACCTCGTAATTCCGCCCATTAAAACAACAATATCTAACTAACTAACTAACTAACTAACAACTTATAGTTCATATAAGTACATGAGACGTTTCTATTGCCAAGGCTCTTATACGATTATTATTTTTCCAAATTTTCGTACGTGTAGCTTTGATAGAGTTGTTGATTATTTAGGGATTTTACGACATCGTGGTCATGTAGCCCCGTGTACCTGGGTGTGTCTAGAAGTTATCTGATAACCTGTGTAACTGTGATGTCTGTACTAGTGTGTATTTGTAATCGAGATAGGATTTGGGCAGGAAGCAGTCGTGGCCTTACTTTAGGTACCATCCCGGACCTCCCCGGTGGCAGTCAAGAATTCTAGCCACTACGCAACGGGGCGAACTGGCTTTATTAGGTGATGAGTATTCGATTTCAAAACATTATTCATTCAAGATGGTAGTGTAATGTTTAATATGACAGTATTGTGGCTAAGATAAGTGATTTCCCTTATAAGTGACTCCTGTCATGCCAAGTTTCATAAATATTTTCATTTATATTCTGAGATATCGAAGTTAATACAGTATTTTAATAGTATGATTGACTGGCATCTTCGATCTATTGAGTCAATGAATTTAATCCCCATATACAGGGTTATTCAGCTAAGAAGGCCACCTCAAATATCTACGGAACCGTTCAAGATATCGACATTCTGGTTTAGAATTCTTAAAGCATATTAAGGGGCTGATACAACACGGTCCATTTCGCCCTCAGCACATACTGTACACTACGTAATTAACAAGAAACCGGTAGCAACTTTGGATTTTTACATGGAACTATACTAATTTCACCCTCTAGAGTAACTAATAATCAAGTGACAAGTTCAGTGAAGTGCTTATTTTGCAAATCCGACAAGTACTTTTGAGATATCAAAGGTTTCCCCCACGTGTCTGCATTAGACAGAAAGAGATGATGCGCCAGCTGCTGGAATGCCAAGTGCATGATTCTCTTACGCGACCCACTCCTTGCTGACAAACTCACTTATCAAATTTATTCCATTCATAGCACACTGTCTGTCTGGTAGGTAGTCAGCCCGAAGGCTGGATGGATCCTCAAAAAGCACCGCCGTTAGGTTGTAGACACCCACAAAAACCCAAGGCAGTTCTATATTGAGGCGTACTAGGCAAGATGAGGAGGGAGGTAGTTTGCCATTGCTTTCCTCACGGAGTCAGAACAGCAGTACTAACCCTATGAGTAGAACCTTTCACAGCATCCGCAGGCACTGACTGTGCCCTGAATGTCATTACTAAGCACCACTCATACCTCAGTAACTTCCATATAATCACAGCTATGAGTGAGGCTCTGCCTGCATCCCGTATTGTACTAATACACTACAAGCATATCCCGCAAATGATACTGAGCTCTATTAGCTTTCACTCGTATTCGTCTGTAGTCACATCGAGGGAAAAGTAATAGGGTTCGGTATCGTTTGCAGTATTATGCTTGCAGTGCATTGGTACCATACGGGATGCAAGGAGAGAAATATCGACATTCCTGATAACAGCTCTAGTTGGGCTGCATAAAACAATTATTATAGGGGCAACTGATTCACCTGGTATATAAAACGCCAAGGTGTACGTTTCACGAAACTCAAGCTCTTAAACCAGAAGGAGTTAGAAGGTGCAGTTTGTGCCAAAATCTTCCAAATCGTCTCAATAATACAGGAGACATCTTGCATTTATGAAAAGTCAACGGAAATATATTTATTTCTTTAAAAAGTGCGTTTAAACAAATAGCCCCTGGGAAAACTGTGTCGCGTCAAGCCCGTACAACAGTAACGCCGGGTGGGTGGTTTGATAGATGGGCGCTAACAAGTAGCCGAGAGTGCATTCAAAAGAAAGAAAAATACTCGCAGCAGTGACGATTTGCAATTTGATTTCATAAATATCGTTAATTTGTTTAAAACGTGCGTTCAAACAATTCAACAAGAAACCCACATAACAGTAAAGCAGGGCGGGAGTTTACGCACATGCGAGATTTCTCGCACAAGTGCCCTAGTACAGGGTCTTTATATTTGCTTGGCTAGGACATTCTCGCTCACGTGCTTCGCCAGTGACGCCTCAGTTGCCGGCTGCCACGCGCGCGTAAGTACGGCAGAATAAAGTGCATTAAATCAGTATCATGCATTTTTACTCACCATGCTACAGTAGATGCTGAAAATGTTTCTCATCCGATGCCAAACGTAATCGGCATCTGCTTATGAAGTTTCCGGTTACTCCGGTTAATTCAGCTCCAGTAAGGAAATAACGACCTATACGTCTATTTTTATCGTTTACTGAACCTGTACGTTTGAATCGTTTAGCCAGTTGTTTTATTGTGGTTGTGTATAGTGTTGTAATGCCATATGTGAAATATTCGTTATCTGCACAATACGTACATAAAGTGCAGGAAATCGTGCGCTAGAACAAGACAAAAGTTTCGAGTGAAATTTCCAGGGAAACCCATTCCTATAAATCGGACAATAAAACAACTGGCTAATTTGAGATTCAAACGTACAGGTTCAGTAAACAATAAAAATAGACGTTAAGGTCGACATTTCCTTACTGAAGCTAAATTAACCGGAGTAACCGGAAACTTCATAAGGAGATGCCGATTATGTTTGGCAGCGGATGTGGAACATTTTGATCATCTACTGTAGGCCTGGTGAGTAAAAATGCTTGATACTGATTTTAAGCACCGTATTCCGCCGTACATACACGCGCGTGGCACCCGGCAACTGAGGCGTCACTGGTGGAGCGCGTGAGCGAGAATTTCCTTGCAAGCAAATATAAAGACCCTGTATTTGTATATGCATTTAAACTTCAACCCTAGTGGTGAGGATGTGATGATGTCCACTTGACGGTCGACACGCGAAATTCTGAATCGCCCATTATTTATTTGTGAATAATAACGAATACATGTAATAATTGCATTACATATTGTTTTCAGGAAGCCTCCGTGGCTTAGGCAGTAGCACGCCCGCCTCTCACCGCTGGGTCCGTGGTTCAAATCCTGGTCACTCCATGTGAGATCTGTGCTGAACAAAACGGAGGCAGACAGGTTTTTCTCCGGGTACTCCGGTTTTCCCTGCCGAAATTTCATTCCAGCAACACTCTCCACTATTATTTCATTTCATCTGTCATTCATTTAATCATTGCCCCAGAGGAGTGCGTCAGGCCTCGGCATCCGGCACATTTCATATCCTCGCCGCTAGATGGGGGCTTCATTCATTCCATTCCTGACCCGGTCGGAGACTGGAAGCAGGCTGTGGATTTTTCACATATTGTTTTCAGGAATTGTGTTATACATAGTGGCGTACCGACGTGGGGGTTTTGGAGTTTAGTCCCCCAGAAACATTTGTTTACTTGAATCTTTACTGTATATTGTCCCATCTATCACCTGTTTTACACTACTGCTAGAGAGGCTTCTTTACTCATGTACTGTATATACTGTGTTTAAAATGTGATCTTGTTCTTCACTTGGTGAATCCCCTACACTCTACTCGGAGTGAGACTCCTCCTCCAGCGTTGGACGTAGCCACGGATCAGTTTTGCTGTTAAAATGTGCGATCGGTAGCATTTTTCACGTCGCTTCGGGCTGCTTTAAATGTACAGATCTGTGGTCTTTTCGTTAAAGATAATTTGGTACATGAGGAGTTTCTGCAATTTATTCCTATCAATGATGCAGATAAAACCATCAAAATAGGCAGATTTTGAGAGTCAACAGTAGCCTAGTAGTAGTAAGAACATGGAGCGCCAAACATTATTTTTCTCTCTCATGATATCAACATTCAAAGCAGTCACGTATGGCCATGATGATACCACGGCATCAATTGAGTTTTAATACTTAGTTACGGTTTTCCATATTTAAAAAGAGATTTTTTGATGTGTAACATCTTTCCACTCGGTTGCTGGATATTTTTGTGGGAGTGATTTTGAAAAATGGGACGGAAGTGGATTGGACGGAAGTGTGTTTAGCAGCCAGGAGGGATGCGATCCGATCCAGCTGGCAGTGGTACCATGTGGAATGTATATAACCTACGGATTACTTCAAGGTTAGGAGGCACCATTACAGATATTACTACCATGAATCATCATCAAGTTGTCGTTCTTTGGTGTAAAAATATTCATTAAATCATATTTGCTGAAAACAATTATGATTTATAGTCTGTTTTTCAATCTCTGGGTAAAGGTGATGGGCATCCACTCGCCGAGTAACTTCCCTCAACACTTTCATACTGAACGGTAAACGCTCATGCGAACTCTGGTGTCAACTCATTGAAACACAAACCACATGTCTTCGTATCAGTATTTAAATGATGATATGCTTTTACATGAAATATTGTAACTAGTCGGCAAAGCCGGTATTATGTTTCTGCACAATGGTTATTCAGATATCAACCCACATTGCGGTAACGAAGTGATCAATGTAATATATATCGATGATTTTATACGGGAACTGGGCTAGCCTTTCATAGACCACTATAGGAATTCCCTTTTATTCATAACTAATTTAAAACTCAATTCCACGCAGGAACATTATCGAAAGAAAAGCAAAATAATAATAATGGAGCATTAAAAATACTTCCATATTATTATCGGCACGTGAAAATGAGTACCTGTCGACTACTCCAAATGTCTGTAGTTGTAATGGCTGCGCGGATAACATCTTGGTCTGCGAATCATGAGGTCTCAGGTTCGAACCCCAGTCGCGGCAATTATTTTTGCTACCGGATTATCGATTTAAACGATATATATCATAACATTATGAGTCATTTTAACAGATTCTACATGAAATTACGATTTATCTAATTTTAATTACAATAGTTTGCACCAAGCAGGAGTTGGGAAATTTGATTGTATTGAACATTATTTCTATTAGTCTATAGATAGGCTAGAAACTATGGTTTCATTCATCCTCTTAATTTACAATATAATTGTTTGTTCAAACAAGTGTGACAGTAGCATATCTCCAATTCAATCTATACATTCATCATAGTACCAGTATGAAAACGGAGCGTAAATTAATTTTTTATTTTTTTTATTTTTTATTTAGTCAATTTACCCTCTAGGTTGGTGGTTCCCACGGACTCAGCCAGAGAACTCACCTCTACCGCCTCTATGGGCAGTGTCCTGGAGCTTGGAACATCTGGTCGGGATGGATACAACTGGGGAGGTGTGATCAGCACTTCGCCCAGGCGGCCTCACCTGCAAAGCGAACAGGGGCCTCATGAGGGATGGGAAGGGATGGATAGGCTAGGAAGAGGGAAGGAGGCGGCCGTGGCCTTACAGTAGGTACTGTACCCGTAATCCACGTGGTCTTACCTGTTGAAATCCGATGGAAAAGCTGGATCGTAGATTCTGGAAGTTCCCGGCTGAAATAATCCCTAAAAGTCTACCAACTAGGATCAACCAGGGATTAGGATACGTCGATATTAAAGAATGCGATACGAAGATGCCAGTGGTGTATATATTACAATGAAACGAAGCTCTTAAAAGAACTCGAACAAGAGACTCTAAAAGAAAACGAAAGTATCTCGGGCGTTAATTTTAAGCAAACTCAAGAAAAAAACACCCACTGGTCCTCCTAACGCACTCCCTTTTCTAATAGAAAACACCAGTCGTTCAAAGATTTTTTAAATTACATTCAGTTTATTTACTGGCAAATGGTGTATGTCTGTCAATTAGACAAAAATGAAGAAAGTTTCTCTAAATCAAATGACGAAAATAGTTTCAATAAACGCCTATAATAAGGCCCCATCTTACTGCTCTAAATCGCAGTATTTAAATATCTCATTCATTGAACACATTACATGAAAAATACAATACTAAATCATGCACTGATGCTATACCCTTATTAAAAATTTATACATATCTTACATTTTATATACAGATTATATCCTTAGTTAGGATTTTGTTATTATCGCTGCCCATTTCCATTTAATTCGACAAGTATATCTCAAGGTTATAATTATCTTAATTTGTTGCATTCAACAATCAATTAAGATAATCGAATAGTGTTACAAGTTAGAAAATAGTTTATTAACTATCCAGATGCTTCAATGAATGCAGTATATTTTTGTTAAAATCACTGAAATATCAAATGTATTATATTGCATGAATTAATTAAAGTTATTCGAAAAGTGGCTGTGTCACTTAAATATGTGTGTCACGATATAAGCAATCCAACTCCGGCAAACCTTAATAGGCAAGAATAAAAACGTAGGGTTACTTGAATTAATACTGGCATTTAAGAGAAACATTCGTGATTCCAATTCACGTTCACAACAACTTCCTATTCAAATTAGTGATAGCACAAAAGCTAATTTCACTCTTACAAAACGAAATGACTACGTTAATGTCTTCACATAAGACTTCGAGTACATTATACAATATTAATGTTGACCATCCAATGATGTCAAATATTCGCTTCATTAGCACAACAAATTCGTATTCATTAAATTGCAATACATTAATTCAGCTTTCCAAAGCTGTCAAGAATTTTTCCCAAACGTAATTAAACTCAAAACCTTTCAATAATTACTCTGAAGATATCTCGCCTTATCGTAGACGAATATAGAAGTGTCACAGAGTACCTCTTTCCCAACTTCACTCAACAAGTTGCAACAATTTATTAGATAAGTTGTATTATCTACTTCCATAAATTATCGTCATTTAAGTCTATGACAAATTCTGTTATACTTGTTTGAACTGTTAATTTAGTTCACTATATAATTATTTCCATAATAACTTATATATTACAAAAATCGTAGATAGACACTAGTAAAATAGTCGGTTCAGTTTCGCCTATCCAAACTCGAAAAACGGCTTAACTACTCAGAAGAAAACACGTGAGATTTACACCATGGAAAGGAGTCTATTATCGTATCAATAGATACACGCAAACCATTAAATCAAACGATGATCTAGCCAAGAGCCTACCAAAAACGAATTAAAATAACACAAGCTGAAGACTGAACGAACTAAAGTTTCAGTTTAAAAAAAACTCTAATCTAAAAGAAATATGAAAGTAGGCTACAAATGCCTCGACAATCAATTCACAATTGTTCTCGCTAGACGATTTCTACGATTCCATACCCATGGAAAATAATGATGAAAATGAACTATCATTTCTAAAAGAAAGAAATGTCTACTAGAATGTCATAAGTCCAAACGAAGAGTATCACTGAAATATTTTTGTAATAGTTGAAGTGCACGTGTGTGTGGCCATCTTCTTCCTAATCGCTATTCTTATACAAAAATATCGTCGTCTTGGTCCTAATTATGCTGCAGATGTCTTCCCAACAAAATTCAATGCTTGGTTTTATTTTAAAAAAAATCAAAAAAAAACACAAGTAATGCTCTAAATAGCATTACGTTTACTGTTAACTACAAGATAAATTACACTCTCCGACATAAATGATACAAGGAACCAAATCTAGTCTTCGAATGAATTTCATACTATTTAATAAAATATTGGTGAAAAGTGACGAACTAAAAGTAACAAAGTCTACTGTCTACAAGAAAGAAAAGTTTTCCAGCTACCTTGGGCGATGTTCTGGTTGAGATTGAGGAAAGTAAAGGAATATACATTCCTTTCAGGAACTGGACCCTCATCCTTGAGTAGTCCATGGCTGGAGCTGTAAGTCGTCGAACCAACTTCCTCCTAACTCGAAAACCACTGTCTACGAAACGGAGTTCCTGCATATTACTTGTACAAGGCTCCCTCGACGTTATCAGTAAAGTAGTTTCGTTCATTTGGAGTTGTTTCTTCATTCTCATGTACATCAAAACCACTGGATCAGAACGAACGCCTACAATCGTTTCTTTTTCTTCATTGTAGTATTTATAAGGTTGTCATTCCAATTGATCAATCCTGCCTCTGCATTGCATTCCTGTACTATCCGCTTAGCCCAACATTGCTACAGCAGCTAGATTCTCACAATAAAGTCCAGTCGTATTGTTCTTGATAATACTAATGCTTTCCTGCATTTCAACCATATATGTAGTAGATTTCCTCATCGTGGAGTTTGTACTGACAAGTCCATGCAATAACTAAGCTCACTCGCATATATCTATTTTCTGGGTTATGCCAAACACGCCAGAAATACGAACAACCGCATGTTGCTATGAAGCAATCCGCCTGTTCGCTCCGCGCCGTGATTAGAGTACACTCGTACGACTGCGTGTTTAACGAAACTTTTCTTACAGAGCTGATAGCACGTTCACTCCGTGTGTCACAAAACTCAAGTGTCTGTGATTTCAGAACTGCTCGCAGACACGCCACAGCTGGCAGTCTACCCATGATACATCTCTCCTTGTATCGAGGTTGACAATCGAACTCTGTCGATTATCATCTTATATATATGCATCAGACAGTTGCAGAAATAAGTTAGTGAGCATGTCCTGTCCACGTGATCAAGAGCATGGCGGGATTGCCTATCTATCTCCTAAGTGAATGACGAGTGTATTGCTCCTCAAGCCTGCAGCCAAATTAATGCCAAACAATAATTTCAAAATACGTCTCGTTGTCGTATCAGGGTTCAAGTATACAGCAAAATACTGGCTCATCCTCCTCCCAACCTAGCTAATAAAAGTGTGCAAATACTTTTATTACACCATTCTAGGTATTCGTTAATGAACAGTATTTTGTGTTTTATTCCACTCTCTTAAATTACTTTCTGAGGTTCTTCTCATTGAATTTTCCTATTTCCTCGTTCGTGTGGATGTCTAGGACTTGGTAACTATTATTCCCGTACACTCTGCCTACCTTGTAGGGGCCAATGTAGAGGCTACTGAACTTCATGTATATCTTCCTCGCTGCATCTGTTTTAGTGGATTTACGTACGAGAACTAAGTCATTAGTTTCTAGAGGCGGGTTGTAGCGCTTTCCTTCATTTCTTTTCTGTCTTTTTCCCGCCGCATCCATCAGGCTTTCTCGGGCATTATCCACCCTTTCCTGCTCTGACGGTTCAGCATCTTTAGTTAAGAATTGTGTTATTTCATCCCAAGCTCTTTCTGGCTTTCTGTTATGATGAACTAACACTGGAATATCTCTCAGACTTTCATGATATGCCGTATTTAGGCATGTCTCCATCAGAGGTACATATTTTACCCAGCTAGGATGATCTTGAGGGCAGTATAAACGTGCAAACTTGGCAACCTCTGACATTAGCCCTTCCGAACTGTTGGACTCAGGATATCTGATGCTGGAGAACACGTGACGTATTCCAAATCTCTCCATAGCGACTTTGAATTCATGGGAAGTAAATTGTGATCCATTATCTGAAAGAATCGTTTCTGGTCTTCCAGCTTTTGACTATGGTAGGCGACATAGAAGTATGGTCGAGCCTACGCAGCAAGTCGTCCATTGCCGCTAAATCTTCTACGCCTGATGAGATTAAATTCCTTCTAACATCCACCGGTAACTGGCGTGAAATTGTCTCGAGAATTTCCTCCTGTCTCAGTGGGGGTTGAAGATATCTAAGGCGGGCTAACTGAGATGTGAAGAATTCAGAGTAACTGGTGGGTCCAGTACTACTATACTTCCTTGAATATACTTCCGCCCTCACTGCGTGTTGTATCTCTATCGACCAGAATCTTTTAATAAATGCTTCCGAAAACTGTTCGAAGTTATCGAAAGTGTATCGGAAATCGCGAAACCAATTTAGCGGTGCATCTGCCAGATGCTTCTCAACAATCCGCAGTTCTCTGTCCCTTGTAACATGATGTTCCGCAAAATGATCCTGTAGATTTCTAATGAATTCTATGGGAGTTAAGCCCTCCGTATTTGAAAATTTCTTAATTTTCTCCTCGTAATTCCTCACTATCATGACATTAGATCTGTCATTAGGCGTTGATGTCCTAAAATCTCTGGGATTTATTTCTGATATAGCCTCATTCGGGATCTCTGATCTAGCCTGACTCTGTTCTGTTTCACGTGCTTTATTCAACCTCGCTAAATAGTTTCTAGCTGGAGTGGTGGTATCCATCCTGTCCCTTAAATAGTGTACCGTTCCTTCCCCATCGGAATTTATAGGTTTCCCCAACGCGTCCAATTGTGACTTGATTTCCTCTCTTAATTTATTTATGTCTATGTGATCCTTTAAACTGAACGTTTGCAACTCTTGTCTAATCTCGTTTAATTCCGATGTTTTCTTTTCACGCTCTGAGTTTAGATCTATCTTAACTTGGTTTACTTTCAGAATTACGCCTTTAATCTGCGTTTCTAAATCCTCCCTAAGAACAGTGACGCTTTCGACCTGCATAGTCTGTACTGAATCGATTCGTTTATCAGTGTCTTTTCTAGCCTGGGAAATATCTTGGTTAAGTCTTATTTCCGTTCTGTTAATCTTTAATTCAAAATCTGACTTAATACTTTTAATGACGTCTTCATTTATTTTTGTGATTTCCCCCCTTAAGATGGTCACTTGATCGTTAACAATAGCCTTGAGATCGATCTCTATATCCTTTCTCAAGACCTTGTTGTGTTCTTCAACCTTTTCCTTAAGTTGGGCCATATCACCCTCTAATTTGGCTAGAGTTTCTTGCGTTGTAATTGCTTCGTTTGAAAACTGCAATTGCAATGCATCTAAGCTATTTTTATTTTCTTTTTGGTTACTGTCTAGTTCCGATTTAATATTTCTAACATCCTCCTTTATGGTAGAAATACTAGATCGTATACCAGTTACAATGTCTTCTGTTAGGTTAATTTTAGCCTGAGTGGCATCTATCTTTTTCTCAGTCGAATCTATTTTATTTTCAGTTGAATTTATTTTATCCTGCATTGCAGTTATATCAACTTGAGCTGCATCTAATTTGCCTTCAGTTGAATCTAATTTATTTTCAGTGCTTATGGCTCTTACTTCTAATGATGCAACATTAGATCTAACATGGCTAAGTTCTACATTAATGTTACTAATATCATGTTGAACAAGCCTGACATCGGCCGTCACACTGTCGATGCCCGTTTCTATATCATCTATCTTTTCTTTTATATCTTTAGTTTTAGCTGAAATCTTGCGATTACTATCTTGAAGATATTTGAGGGACAAGTGCATTTGACTAATCTCTGCCTTCAAATTCTCCCCTACAGATTCCTGAACTAATTCAGTATTCTTATTGACAATGGCGTTGATATTGTCAAAACTAGTTTGGCAATTACTCCTGATCTCAGCTAATTCATTGGTGTGACTGCCCATCTTCTCCTGTATTGCCGTCAACATATTGGCAATGTCCTCATTTGACACAGCTGTCATGATAAATACAATTATAGAAAACACAGGAATGCAATACATAAATAGCAGAATTGACACATTTAGAATTACCCTTTTCACCAATACAAGCATTGTATTTCGTTTTGCTTCTAAACTTATTATATAAATTAAGTCTACAAGAAAAGAGGAGGAATGCAACGACGGTGATTTATATTAGAAACGGTTTAAATTAAAGTTGAGATGCTGAATTATTTATTTTATTATTAAAGAAATTGATTCTATCATTACAGATGATCTACAAATAATCATCGCCGGTGACTAACACGAAATGGCCGACAAGCATGGAGTGAAAAATGGCCCCATGTCATGTCCCATCTGAACACGCTGATCCATAAAAAAAATCCTAGAAATGTCTTTTATGATCATGTCGTAATCAATCAAATTACATTTTACTAGGCACACACAAAACAAATAAATTTAAGCAATGGCGATAATTCTATCTGTATGCCAGGTAGATTGAGTAAACTCATCTTCACGTTTTGAAGAAACGTGAATTCCCAACGAATTCGACGTGTATAACCGTAGCAGTGCCAAAGAAAATTTATCTAACGACTACATCGTTCGAAAACTGCTAAACTCAATAACCTCATAAAAATGGATTCTCACACATGGGTTAAGCATTGGAGAACTCGAGAATACCAATTCGAAATCCCCATAGGTTGGGACGCCATATACAGATGTACCCGTAATCCACGTGGTCTTACCTGTTGAAATCCGATGGAAAAGCTGGATCGTAGATTCTGGAAGTTCCCGGCTGAAATAATCCCTAAAAGTCTACCAACTAGGATCAACCAGGGATTAGGATACATCGATATTAAAGAATGCTATACGAAGATGCCAGCGGTGTATATATTACAATGAAACGAAGCTCTTAAAAGAACTCGAACAAGAGACTCTAAAAGAAAACGAAAGTATCTCGGGCGTTAATTTTAAGCAAACTCAAGAAAAAAACACCCACTGGTCCTCCTAACGCACTCCCTTTTCTAATAGAAAACACCAGTCGTTCAAAGATTTTTTAAATTACATTCAGTTTATTTACTGGCAAATGGTGTATGTCTGTCAATTAGACAAAAATGAAGAAAGTTTCTCTAAATCAAATGACGAAAATAGTTTCAATAAACGCCTATAATAAGGCCCCATCTTACTGCTCTAAATCGCAGTATTTAAATATCTCATTCATTGAACACATTACATGAAAAATACAATACTAAATCATGCACTGATGCTATACCCTTATTAAAAATTTATACATATCTTACATTTTATATACAGATTATATCCTTAGTTAGGATTTTGTTATTATCGCTGCCCATTTCCATTTAATTCGACAAGTATATCTCAAGGTTATAATTATCTTAATTTGTTGCATTCAACAATCAATTAAGATAATCGAATAGTGTTACAAGTTAGAAAATAGTTTATTAACTATCCAGATGCTTCAATGAATGCAGTATATTTTTGTTAAAATCACTGAAATATCAAATGTATTATATTGCATGAATTAATTAAAGTTATTCGAAAAGTGGCTGTGTCACTTAAATATGTGTGTCACGATATAAGCAATCCAACTCCGGCAAACCTTAATAGGCAAGAATAAAAACGTAGGGTTACTTGAATTAATACTGGCATTTAAGAGAAACATTCGTGATTCCAATTCACGTTCACAACAACTTCCTATTCAAATTAGTGATAGCTCAAAAGCTAATTTCACTCTTACAAAACGAAATGACTACGTTAATGTCTTCACATAAGACTTCGAGTACATTATACAATATTAATGTTGACCATCCAATGATGTCAAATATTCGCTTCATTAGCACAATAAATTCGTATTCATTAAATTGCAATACATTAATTCAGCTTTCCAAAGCTGTCAAGAATTTTTCCCAAACGTAATTAAACTCAAAAACTTTCAATAATTACTCTGAAGATATCACGCCTTATCGTAGACGAATATAGAAGTGTCACAGAGTACCTCTTTCCCAACTTCACTCAACAAGTTGCAACAATTTATTAGATAAGTTGTATTATCTACTTCCATAAATTATCGTCATTTAAGTCTATGACAAATTCTGTTATACTTGTTTGAACTGTTAATTTAGTTCACTATTCCTATATATATATATATATAAATATTTCCATAATAACTTATATATAAAAAATCGTAGATAGACACTAGTAAAATAGTCGGTTCAGTTTCGCCTATCCAAACTCGAAAAACGGCTTAACTACTCAGAAGAAAACACGTGAGATTTACACCATGGAAAGGAGTCTATTATCGTATCAATAGATACACGCAAACCATTAAATCAAACGATGATCTAGCCAAGAGCCTACCAAAAACGAATTAAAATAACACAAGCTGAAGACTGAACGAACTAAAGTTTCAGTTAAAAAAAAACTCTAATCTAAAAGAAATATGAAAGTAGGCTACAAATGCCTCGACAATCAATTCACAATTGTTCTCGCTAGACGATTTCTACGATTCCATACCCATGGAAAATAATGATGAAAATGAACTATCATTTCTAAAAGAAAGAAATGTCTACTAGAATGTCATAAGTCCAAACGAAGAGTATCACTGAAATATTTTTGTAATAGTTGAAGTGCACGTGTGTGTGGCCATCTTCTTCCTAATCGCTATTCTTATACAAAAATATCGTCGTCTTGGTCCTAATTATGCTGCAGATGTCTTCCCAACAAAATTCAATGCTTGGTTTTATTTTAAAAAAATTCAAAAAAAAACACAAGTAATGCTCTAAATAGCATTACGTTTACTGTTAACTACAAGATAAATTACACTCTCCGACATAAATGATACAAGGAACCAAATCTAGTCTTCGAATGAATTTCATACTATTTAATAAAATATTGGTGAAAAGTGACGAACTAAAAGTAACAAAGTCTACTGTCTACAAGAAAGAAAAGTTTTCCAGCTACCTTGGGCGATGTTCTGGTTGAGATTGAAGAAAGTAAAGGAATATACATTCCTTTCAGGAACTGGACCCTCATCCCTGAGTAGTCCATGGCTGGAGCTGTAAGTCGTCGAACCAACTTCCTCCTAACTCGAAAACCACTGACTACGAAACGGAGTTCCTACATATTACTTGTACAAGGCTCCCTCGACGTTATCAGTAAAGTAGTTTCGTTCATTTGGAGTTGTTTCTTCATTCTCATGTACTTCAAAACCACTGGATCAGAACGAACGCCTACAATCGTTTCTTTTTCTTCATTGTAGTATTTATAAGGTTGTCATTCCAAATGATCAATCCTGCCTTTGCATTGCATTCCTGTACTATCTGCTTAGCCCAACATTGCTACAGCAGCTAGATTCTCACAATAAAGTCCAGTCGTATTGTTCTTGATAATACTAATGCTTTCCTGCATTTCAACCATATATGTAGTAGATTTCCTCATCGTGGAGTTTGTACTGACAAGTCCATGCAATAACTAAGCTCACTCGCATATATCTATTTTCTGGGTTATGCCAAACACGCCAGAAATACGAACAACCGCATGTTGCTATGAAGCAATCCGCCTGTTCGATCCGCGCCGTGATTAGAGTACACTCGTACGACTGCGTGTTTAACGAAACTTTTCTTACAGAGCCGATAGCACGTTCACTCCGTGTGTCACCAAACTCAAGTGTCTGTGATTTCAGAACTGCTCACAGACACGCCACAGCTGGCAGTCTACCCATGATACATCTCTCCTTGTATCGAGGTTGACAATCGAACTCTGTCGATTATCATCTTATATATATGCATCAGACAGTTGCAGAAGTAAGTTAGTGAGCATGTCCTGTCCACGTGATCAAGAGCATGGCGGGATTGCCTATCTATCTCCTAAGTGAATGACGAGTGTATTGCTCCTCAAGCCTGCAGCCAAATTAATGCCAAACAATAATTTCAAAATACGTCTCGTTGTCGTATCAGGGTTCAAGTATACAGCAAAATACTGGCTCAGTACCATCCCGGCATTTGCCCGAAGACGAAGTGGGAAACCACGGAAAACCACTTCGAGGATGGCTGAGGTGGGAATCGAACCCCCTCCACTCATTTGGACCACCCGAGGCTGAGTAGACCCCGTTCCAGTCCTCATACCACTTTTCAAATTTCGTGGCAGAGCCGGGAATCGAACCCAGGACCTCCGGGGCGGCAGCTAACCATGCTGACCGCTACGCTACGGAGGCTACTAGCGTAAATTAACATTTTAAGAATGTCCAAGCTGTGTAGTATACGAGTAGGATATCATGTCAGATGACTTCACATAGTCTACATTTCATCTCAATTTCATAGTAGGATAACATGTTAGATGTTACACATCATATGCGACTACTGTAAGGCTCGTATCTTTTTTCCTTTTCTTTTTTTATTGTGCTGGAAAAATAATTAAAATAGTTATCATGCAAAGAGATTGTTTATTTAATTATTGCTTTTAATAAATAATAATCGAAATATAATTTTAAAAATGTAGACAACTACCCTACTGTTTAAATGAAACCCCGCAGACGGAAACCCTGCGTACGCCACTGGTTGTATAATTACCCCCACCCAAACGCATTGGGCAAAACGTGTTGGCCGACAGAAGAGTTGACGATTGATATTGTGTACAGGCAATACACAAGAAATAGCTTCAAAACTTCAACTGTCCAAATAAAGTGAAGATATTCCCCATCTCAACTTCATATCTCTACTCATAGTTATTGCAGCTCAGGTGTGTCTCCCTTTCATGTGAGCTTAACGCCGTCAGCTCTGGGTCAACACTCAGTGGTGGGAGGAAGGAGCACTCATAAAACTCACCAACATTACCTGCATTTAAGAGCTTCAGATTGGCGTCTGACCTGACACAGATATTAGTTCACTTCTTTTTTCACTTCGAAACTTTCCGTGGTCTAGGGTTACGTTTTGAGACTCATGTTCCGAAATTCCCGAATTTGATCCTTGGTTCTGGCTAGAAATTAATTCTTATCTGAGGCCTGGAAGGGGATATTCCCGAACCTAAGGAGTAAGAGCCAAGAATGCTAGCCACTACATCACGAGGTAAATAACATAAAATTAGTCAATCCTCTTTGAGATTCAAGGATATTCACTGAGGGGTTCTTAGTATCCATCCTGGCATTCACCTGGAGTAAAAGTTGAAGACCACGAAAAAGTGCTTGTAAAATGGTTGGGGTGAGAATCGAACTCTCCTTTTTTGTTGTTGTTGTTCCTTATGAGATTAAGTATAACCCGTTCCAGCCCTCAGGCCAGAATTAAATTTCTTGGCAGAGCTGGGAATTGAGCCCGAGCCCTCGTGGTCACAGCGAAGAATGCTAGTCACTACACCACGACGCAGACCGAAATTATTTAACTAAGCAATGCACAGTGTAAATGTGTGCATGTATATGAAAGGGGCCCTGTTGTCCTTGACTTAATCCGTTTGTATCTAACAATAAGTACCTTATGAATGAAACCTGAGATGCACTCACAACCCGCACGCGTACCGATCAGGCCACGTCGCGTCGCCTCGCCAAAATACGTTGAAGCTAGCAACAGTAACGTGAAATCTTTTGACTCGTAGGCCTAATGGTTTTTCGTGGTTTCCCACTTCTACTCCAAGAAAATGGCGGGATGGTTCTAAACTTAAGGCCATGAGCGCCTCCTTCCCAATCTTTACCTGAATTACAAATAACTACTACAGACACCACAATAGCACACGTTATCCGACAAATTATAATATTTGATATATACACCCAAGTACACGGGGTTGAATGACCACGATATCCAAGCCCCTGAAATGAAACAACAACAACAAATATAAAAATCGTTAGGCCTACTAACCGTTACTTGTAATTCTTCAGTTCCCATCTCTGTCTGTTCCACGGGTGTTGAATGATGTCATTTAACAGCAACACATTAAAACATTACAGTCCCCACTTAAGTTGCGAGCCACTGCGTAGTAAGCATTTTACTGGAAGTGAGCGCAAATGTGTCGTTGACATTTCGAGTAAGTGAAAAGAGCACTTAAAATGTGGCACGTTATGTCTCGAGGTGTTAACATTGTTTCTGAGCCGTGCTGCTGTCTGTCATAAAGAGACTCATTTCTTACTAACTGTTACTTTTCTTCAATTTCATTCTGTCGTACTTAAGCTTTTATTTGAAGAGTCCGCCAGCTAACGGCCGCGGCCGGCTGTGAGAGTGGGGTCTATTCAGTTCTCGGTTTATGCAGCAAAACACCGGGGGTTAAGACAATTTACAGGGTCTTAATATTTACTTGGCTAGGACATTCTCACTCACGTGCTTCGCCAGTGACGCCTCAGTTGAGGCCTGCCGCACGCGCGTATGTACGACAGAATACGGGGCTTAAAATTAGTATCATGCATTTTTACTTACCATGCTTACAATAGATGCTCAAAATGTTCCCCATTCGCTGCCAAACATAATCGGCATCTCCTTATGAAGTTTCCGGTTACTCCGGTTAATTTAGCTTCAGTAAGGAAATAACGACCTTTACGTATATTTTTATCGTTTACTAAACCTGTACGTTTGAATCTCTTAGCACTCAACGATAAGTTTCGGAATAAACGAAGGTAAATTTGAAAGCACCAACGCTTATTGGAGCTGATAACCTCAATGTACTGCACCAACACCATTGCACTTATACAGAGGCATAATATGTTCATGAAGATAACTGTTTTATGGGGCCTAAGAAATCTTTTTGCACTAATCCCCGTGACTGCAATTTATAAGCAGCGCAAGATTTAACTATTTTCGCAATTCTGCACCAGAACACTGGTAGGGGCGTTGTGATGCAGCCCGAATTGCCAGTCAGCAATGGACTTATTAAAATACTCTTATAGTTACACTACTACGGACATGAATGGTTCAAGAGCCTTAATACGTGGTTTTCAAGTTCAGTTTGTTTGTTATTCTAAATGTAGGGAATGGAGAGCGTTGTCCAAAATATCAAGTGGACAATGTTACCAGCAGGGTTTCAAAGGGTAAGTATACAAAATGTCGCCTCCGTAGCGTAGTGGTCAGCGTGGTTAGCTGCCGTCCCGGAGGTCCTGGGTTCGATTCCCGGCTCTGCCACGAAATTTGAAAAGTGATATGAGGACTGGAACGGGGTCTACTCAGCCTCAAGTGGCCCAAATGAGTAGAGGGGGTTCGATTCCCACCTCAGCCATCCTCGAAGTGGTTTCCCGTGGTTTCCCACTTCGTCTTCGGGCAAATACCGAGACGGTTCCTACTGCCAGGCCACAGCTGCCTCCTTCCCTCTTCCTTGCCTATCCCTACCTTCCCTAATGAGGCCCCTGTTCGCTTTGCAGGTGAGGCGCCTGGGCGCGGTGCTGGTAACACCTCCCTAGTTGTATCCACTCCGATCAGATGTTCCCAGCTCTAGGACACTGCCCGTAGAGGCGGTAGAGGTGAGTTCCCCCGCTGAGTCCGTGGGAGCCACCAACCTGGAGGGTAAATTCGATAAAAATAAAAATAAAGGATACAAAATGTGGTTCAGATCGGTGAAACTGTGTAGATTTGTGCCAAAGGGCATAAATACAGGGAATGGAGTGGTCTGTCCGAAATTTCATGCAGACAGTGTTACTCGCAGGGTTCCAAAGGGTAAGTATACAAATTTTCGTTCAGATCGGTGAAACGGTGTAGATTTGTGCCAAAGGGCATAAATGCAGGGAATGGAGTGGTCTGTCCGAAATTGCATGTAAACAGTGTTACTCGCAGGGTTTCAAAGGGTAAGTATACAAATTTTGGTTCAGATTAGTGAAACGGTGTGGATTTGTGCCAAAGGGCCTAAATGCAGGGAATGGATTGGTCTGTCATAAATTTCATGTAGACAGTTACTCCCAGGGTTCCAAAGGGTAAGTATACAAATTTTGGTTCAGATCGGTGAAATGGTGTAGATTTGTGCCAAAGGGCCTAAATGCAGAGAATGGACTGGTCTGTCATAAATTTCATGTAGACAGTGTTACTCGCAGGGTTCCAAAGGGTAAGTATACAAATTTTGGTTCAGATTAGTGAAACGGTGAAGATTCGTGCCAAAGGGCCTAAATGCAGGAAATGGACTGGTCTGTCATAAATTTCATGTAGACAGTGTTACTCGCAGGGTTCCAAAGGGTAAGTGTACAAATTTTGGTTCAGATCGGTTGAATGGTGTAGATTTGTGCCAAAGGGCCTAAATGCAGGATATGGAGTGGTCTGTCCGAAATTTAACATAGCCTAAACTATTCCTCTTGAATCTGGCTATCATATACAAAACGAATTTTTCTAATCCGACTGGTAGTTCCAGAGATTAGCGCTTTTAAAGACACAAACACACAGACAAACTCTTCAGCTTTATTATATTAGTATAGATGGAGAAAACTAAGGGATGATATGTTTCGCCCGTCAAGCGAGCATAATAAAATCCAAACAATATATAGACCATAGCTTAATCACAATCATGTAATTCAATTCAGGTTATTTTTTCACATATTGCATTAATTGGAATAATTTTTTGTTCAGTGGCCATAATGTATACTGCCAACTTCTGGGTTTCATAAAAATGTCTGAGAAGAACAGCCGCGCTATGTCGAAATGGTGCGGATCCGCGTTGTAAAGAGTGGAACGGCAAGTTAATGTGCCTCTTATACAAATGAACTCTTTTGTGTGGGAACTGTAGCAGCGACAGACTTTATTTTGCCAGAAAATGCATATGTAGATAAAGACAGGTGTCATAATATAGTGACTTGAAAGCACATTGCAAACACCCGCTAATACGTTTTACTTAGAGAGGTTACTGGATGTTTTCTTTATTACATAGGCCTACTATCTTCACTGTAGATCACCTTGTGGTGATTGTCACGGTGGGTGAATGGTTATCGTGTTAGATTACTAACCCCAAGCTTGCAGGTTCGCTCCTGGCCGTGGTAAGTGATTTTTGAAAGGCGGCAAAAGTTACGACACGCATGTCATAGGATGTTGGCAAATCAAAGAACCCATTTCAATTTAGTAGGCCGTGTTCATAATGACAAAATTAGTCTCGGGATTTTCCGCCAACACAAAGTTCCTCATTTCCCTACTAGAAAGCGCTATCGTGTCAAGGAGCTTAGATATCTAACCTCCTTGACTTTCATAGTGCTTCAAGGAACAACAAAATTTGAGATGCAAGCTGCCCTCTGAGTGTCCAATAACAAAGCTTGCACACGGCACCCGAAGCCATACGATATTATTATTATTATCTTGTGGTGTAGCTACTAGCATTATTGGCTGTCACCCCAGAGATCCGGGTTCGATTCCCGGCTATGCCAAGAAATTTTATTCTCGTCTATGGGCTGGAACGGAGTATACTCAGCCTCGTGAGACAAAATTGAGAATAAATGCGTTCCATTCCTACCTCGGCTATCCTGTAAGTGGTTTTCCATGGTTTTCCACTTCTATTCCAGGCATATGCCGGGATGGTTCCTACTTTAAGGCTATGGTTGCCCCTTTCCCAATCCTTACCTGAATTAATAACACACACTACTACAGAGACAACAATAATACCGGTTTTCAGACTCATTTTACACACACCCAAGTATATGGGCTAAATGACCACGATGTCAAAGCTCCTCAAATGAAACAGCGACTCTTTACTTCGGGAAAGGCATAATATCTTGGAGGATCGAATCTTGTTATAGATGGGCCGGTCATTCGTGGCCGGTCATAAGTGCGTGAGAATTCTTCTTAAAGCCCGAGTAGAACACTGAGACCACTGAATATTCACATGCGTTGCCGAGGACGCATTGCGTAATTTATTTGCATTTATCACAAAGGTATGAAGGCTCACTGTGCATGGGGACGCCATTGCGCACGTAATATGTACCGGTCAAGAAGGAACGGCCTACTTGAACCGATAAAGAACATTTTGAGAGGGGTTGACCTTCCAGTGTCTGCACACAAACTTCAAGCAAATTCTAGGATGGTACCTTAGTACTTACTAAGAAGTAAGTCTGTTTAACCACGCATAGAAAGAAATCCCTCACTTATTGCCAACCTCTCTGCCTTGTCCTCACTAGTCTTCTTCTGCGCTTGTTTGTTGCCACGTTGTACCAAAGTTTGGACGTTTGCAATTATTCAGGAATTAAGAAAAGAATTCTATTTTCTGTGGAGAATCCCACGACAGTGAGTTTGCCCACATGTGTCTTCCATCCACGTATGTCATTGAAAATCGTACCATATATATTTGTAATACAGCAATGACTGTATGTTTGTGCATGAGAGAATATGGCCTACAATTCAACAGCATGCAGAGCGCTCGTTTAAAATTTCCCGCTCCCCAATCTAATCAATATAATGACAGTCGCATCCCATGCCTCCCAGACAAGTGCTGACACCACGTCGTGTGCGAGGGTACTAACTGAAGATGTGACAGGTTCTCTCCCGGCATGCACCACCGACTTAGAGAGTGAATAAATATTGAAGAGACATGCCTATTTGAAATCACGTCACTATCATTTTGTGTTAAGGCCGTGCATTTCTACTCCCCAAATATTCGTATTTTTAAGCCAACGGGGAAGAGGAAAGAAGAGCTGCTTTATGGCAATGATTTTACCTCTGGAAGCCCTTCTTTTAGTGAAAAATGTATGAAATAGGACAATGATTTGGAAGAAAGCATCCGGGACCTGTTAGAAAGTACTAACTTAAGGCCACGGCCACCTCCTACTCAATCTCTTTAGTCTTCTTACAATTTTTGTAAAAAGAAATGGAGACTTATGAGATCAAGACTGGCCAAATGTACATGTGTCTGTATGTATGTACTGTACGTATGTATTGTAAGTGTGTATGTATGTATGTATGTATGTATGTATGTATGTATGTATGTATGTATGTATGTATGTATGTATGTATGACTGTGCCCCCACCCCATCAATCAGTTCAAACATGACGAAACCGAATTGAACGTAATTTGGCATAGAGGACTAGGAAAGTGCTACCCAGTGTCATGTTTTATATCAATGCCATTTTAACGAAAACAAAATGATGGTCACTTAAATGTTCAAAGCTTAAATCAAAATACGACTAATATCACACTGAATACAGCGCTCAGCAGCCATCCTGAAACTTCATAATTTAAAAGTAAACAAATTTTATGAACTTGAACCACAATAACAAACATTGGATCTCTACCAAATTTTGGAAAAGAAGCATACCTTCCTGTGGGAAGCATCTTGTGCCCAAACTACAAAGTCATCAGCCAAATAATTCCAAGATGGCAGCCATGCGAATCATGCAAAACTTATAATCCATGACTTATCATCCAACTAATCAATATTCACAGTACTTGGCATTCAGATGAAGACAATCTGTTATCATTGTGATGAGTGGCCCTATATAAGAGTGCATATTGCGCGCAGCCGCCATCTTTAAATTATAAAATATAAAAATTAATAACACTTAGGCCTAAGAGCTACAATTACGACACTCAGGGAAAAGTTAGGACCGTATTCGTGGCCTTGTACGTCCGACGAAAACGAACCGACTCACTATACAATCAAGATGGTGGCTGCGCGAACTCTTAGAGCATTACATCGACAACGCAGAATGAAATTGGGTAATTAAGACGAATCCTGCTAAGAGATGAGTATAATATAAGAGTTCTCAATTGCGTTAGTCAAACGATTATCACACTGAATATAGCGCACAGTGGCCATTTTCAATTTTTAAAATTAATTAATTATTTATTTAATTACTTTCGGTATCCCAGAGCTATAATAACGAAATTTAGTAATAAAATAGAACCTTTTATGTCGCTTCATATGCCCAAAGCAAAAGAACAGCGCCTCCATAGATTCAATATGGTGGCTATGAGTACTTTTAAAGTATACAAATTAGTAACCCAAGTTTTTTTTCCACAATTAAAGCGAAACTTAGTAGAATAGGAGTATAACATAAAAGGCGTCAGTAGCTTTAGTAATAAATTTATCTCACTGTACATAGCGCGCAGCGGCCGTCCTGAAATTTCATAATTTAAAAATACCAGTAAACAACTTTCTATCAGTTTGAACTACAATAACGAAAAATTAGTGATAAGATAAAAACCTATAGACTATGCAGTATCGTATGCTCAAAGCAAACTAACAGCGAGAATCACTTTTTAAAATGGCGTCTGTAATTGTGAAACTAAAAGGAAACTTAGTATGACGGAAGTACCATGTAAAGGATGTTGCTGAAATAAGCCATAAGTAGGCCTATAACACACTGGATACAACGCATGGCGGCCATCTTGAAAATATAGAATATGATCATGAATAACTCAATGTATTTTTAAGATACCACAACTAAATTTAGCATTAATGTAGAATCTTGCAAGTAGCTTCATCTGACCAAGTAAAAAGATTTAAAAAAAGCAAATAGATCACTGAATCCCTGTTATAGGCTACCTACTCAAATTAGCATTGATGTGGAACCATATATTCCAAAGGCAAAAGAGCATCCCCGCTATATATTTCAGAGGGTGGCTGAGCATACTATTGGAAATTCAAAATCAATAACTTAGGATTCAATTGCGCAATTAACACGACACTTTTTAAAAGCGGAGAAACAGATAAGATGCATCGCTTGTATTAGTCATAAGTAGGGCTCGGATTCGAGCATATTTGCATATTTTTTCCTGAATAGTACACATTGAAAGAAGCCTTTTGGTGGTATTTTCACCTCTCTGGGACCAACAGAATTGAAATTTATCGAGCATATAAATGCATAAAACCGCGGTTTTCAGTATAGAAGCATATAAATGCATATTATTGTGGTTTTCGTCTAAATAGTTTGTTTTTCTTCGAATTCTCCCCCGAATTCGGGCCCTGACAATCCTTAAGGTTCGAAAACAGAAATAGTTACTGAAAAGCCTACCTGGTGCGAATAATAGAACCGCAGGCTTTTAACCTTTTGTGAGGTCGTTCTCGTCATTGAAACTTTTATTGACTGATTTAAGAAAATCATTCAAAACTGAAAACATAGAAAATTTCTTGTTGTACAGACCAATGCAGATCTACTTCATTGACTCGCCTAATTCTGAACATTTTGTAAATGAACCTTTAAACTGTATCTTTTATAAGAGCACTTCTCTTATATATACTTGTAAAACTAGAATGTGAGTATATTGCAGTGTATCACACATACAATTAGAAAATAAAGCTCGTATTAAAGGTATGTTATTGGTTTTTTCGTTTCACTTTCCTTTCTATAGTTTTTAACGGTGTTTTTCGAGCATATTCTGCATATTTAACCGCATATAATGGGGGTTTCGAGCATATCTATCGAGCATATAATGGGTTTATAATGGGTTTTTCGAGCATATAATGGGTTTTTCGAGCATATCTATCGAGCATAAAACACAGGGTTTTCGAGCATATCTGGAGATTTTATCGAGCATATCGATCCGAGCCCTAGTCATACGACTATCACTCTACATATAGCACGCAGCTACCATCTTGAATATATCACATATTAATATCGACAATGTATTATTTATTACAGTTACAATCACGAAATGCAGCAAATATGTAGTCACACATAGTAGGCTGTTTCTGCAGAAGGCGAAAGATAAACGATTCCATACCTTCAAGATGCTGGATGAGCGTACTTTTCTACTGTTCCAATCAATTCCTCTGGGTGCAAACGAGGAATTACAACGAAACTTAGTTATCTGGAGTCTTATATAGGGTGCAACCCCTAATGTTCATCACAAGAACATTCGACTATACTCCTTGACAAGGAAAAATAATTATAACTATAACCATATATTAAAGAGAAAGTAGGCCATATGTTCTTTACTGAACATCTTGTTTCTACAGTAGTTACAGTTGCACAGCCTAGAACAGACACCACAATGACCAAGGTTATCAGGCATTCAACAAAGACCCAAGTTCACGGTGTAGATGTCTACGAGTTGCAATCTCCAAGGTAGGAGGTATGTCCTATCTTTCCAATGTTAAATTCTCGATGAACAATAATAACTTCCTCCAGAAGATTTCAAAATTAGGCTGGGCAGTGCAGTTTCTTTAGCGTAGGCGGGTTCGATTACAGTTCAGTCAATAGCATTAAAGTGCGACAACCATGATTTACTGGCACGTAAAAGATCTTCTCCGGGAAAGGATTCTGGTCGTCGTAAATCCACAGCAATTGAAATGGACTTGACTCTGTATTATTATTATTATTATTATTATTATTATTATTATTATTATTATTATTATTTTATCATTGTCATTACCATACCTTCGAGCCCTATCTCTGTGTCACCCTGTTTGTACATGGCTAGCACATGTTACTTTTGCTATGCAGGGGGGAGGTCAACGCGTTATCTGAATGGCAATTGTGATACGACCACCACGTGGTATCACGTCATTGCTCATGCGTTGTGTGTTGCTAATGCTGTGATCGTTCAATATAAATTCCCATTGCATTCTACAAACAATGGTTGTTTTATAGGAAACAGCCAAGGCCGATAGCATGCAGATCACTCTTCAATGTCTGCATATTATGCATTTCATAATGTTATTGCTTACAGGTGTTCTCGTTGGCAGCAACACGACGTTTGGCATCTCTCACTGAATGATTCACGTTATGTTCTTTGTTCCAATTTCAGGCGGTGTGGGTGACGGCCCTGGCACCATATGTGGTGCTCTTCATCCTCTTGATCAGGGGAGTCACTCTGCCTGGAGCGAACGAAGGAATTCGTTACTACCTCACTCCGGAGTGGCACAAGCTCAAGAATACACGGGTACGTTGATTTATGTGAGCAGACTATCTAGTAATTTAAGTAGTTGTGTTTCCGAATGTTTGTTCATCAAATAGTGTGACCGCACCCATTGATTTCCATCATCAGCCAAAGGAACAGTCTTCCTGATGTGAAAATATCACGTGCGATAGTCGTAAAAACGTATCCCCTTGTTATTTGTGGAGAAAGTGTAGAATCGGTGGGTTGTCAATAACTTTTATTCACACAGGCATCCTCATTCGTTTGTAGGGGCCGATAATCTAGATGTTAGGCGCCTTAAAACAACAATTGAAGGGTACAGGGAAAAAACCAGGTAAGTCACTGTTTTCATGAAACCCAGAAAACAAATTTTTATTTGTAAAACGTGATAAGTACTTCACATACAGACTATTTATTTCAAAAAAACTGAAATATTGATGTCTGAAGTGTAGCGAACAATGCAAAAGGACGCTTAATGCCCAGAAAGTCAGTAATATGAAACAATGCCAAAAATTCCAATGTAACACCGATTTCTTCAGGAAAAGAACCAGGTAAGTCACCTGAAACATAAAGAAAAATAGGCAGGTCAGCACCTACAATTTTGTCTGTGTGACTGTAAGAAAATATAATTAAGCTATTATTATTTCAATGGTATTCAAATTATTATTATTATTATTATTATTATTATTATTATTATTATTATTATTATTATTAAAGCCATGGTAACTCACGATTTATCATTCATGTGCCAATCCCTGGAAAAACTTCACTGCTGGCTGACCACAAAATTTCATGAGACTCATTATATCCTGGTACTTACTTAGCTTTGGAAATAGGAAGAAGACCTGAGGACAATTGAGAGATTTGTTACACATTTTCCACACATATAATTTTAACGGAAAATTTTGAAAGAGAGCATTAGATAAAAATATACGAGTGTTAACAATTTTACCTGAATATGACAAAGAAGGTAGCTGGAATTCTCCCTTCTTCTGTGCGAAACACCTTTATCAGCCTTTTTTATTATGCTGGATTCGTAGGAGCCATTATAAGTAGCTCGCCAGTTCAGCAGTCGAGGGTGGTTGGATAAGGCCACAAGTTCCCTGAAGGGTTGGGTCTTAAACGGACGTTTGAGCACATATTTCTGATCTAAAAGATCTTTCCAAGCAAATAGCATTTCCTTGCATACTGTCACCACAATGAATGGCGATGGTTTAAATCTTGAATTTTCAATCGTGCTTATGAACTCGTTTGGAGTTTCCATTCTTTGTTTCATATTCCACAGCCCAACGTCCTTATCACTTTCCATGTATGAATGTCCTCGTTCTAGAAATGTGATTTTCAGCTTCGTTAAGCCATGGATGGGATTATCAACATCATAGTGCATGAAGCGAAAAATAGTGAAATTCTTGTTTTGCCCTCCAGCAGTCACAAAATACTTGAAGCTCTTCAACTTCATCATCAAGGTAGTTCTTTAAGAAATGAAAGAGACAGGAGGCAACCTCGTTGGGACCTTTCTTGCCAATACCCTCATGGTACACATAAAAAACCGACTGCCCTGTACAGAGAATGTGGATGTTGAATGAATACATTGATAGCTGACGCTTATAGTATACATCGTTGGTATTTATATTTGGTATTGGAACATTTTTGGCAAAATCCATACAAATTGCTTCCATCTTCTTTGATTTCATAGCGTTGTGTCTTGCATCTCTTTTACGTTGGTAGAATGATTCTGCTTTTCTTTTGTGAAGAACATTCAAGGTTGTCAGCTTTTTAATTTCGTCTTTATCCTTTTCTGAGGACAGCGCTTTTAGTTTGGCTGAGAATTCATCACAACGAGTGCATGTGTCACTACGTGGGTATCCGAACGATATGTTAAAATCCTTGTTCATAATTCACCTGTAGGTTTCGTTGGATACATGAATTGCCGGATGACGTTCTTTAAACATCAGAAACATCTTCTTCACATTCAACTTTTCAGGCAAATATTTTTTTCAAAATCATTCAAGCTGTAATGACTGTGTCTGCCTTGAAAGCTGTTTATGTGACTGCATATCAATGATCTTGTAGATTCGTCAAGCTTCCGGTGAATAGATGTATGTTTACCTCTCTTATCTCTTGGTGGACAACCAGTCATTTTCAGGCTTTCCTGTACATATTCCAGTTTGCTTTTTGTGATACCATGCATTGCACAAAATGCTTTTGTACAAACTGGTATATCATGATTATGGTCAGATCCATTACCAACTCGAACCCTATATGCATATGTTGCATCTCGTAATTTTGCGACTTCTTCTGCCTGGCGTGGTCTTCTTTCCTTTACAGGTAGAACTGTTATCAACCCACCCAAATATGCATTCTCGTCGTTGTGTGTTTCTAGATTGTTGAAATTGCGTAGTATTTGAGCTCTTTCTGCTTCAGTGGTCACTTCCAAACATTTAAGACGCGAGCACATGAAAGCATTCCCTCCCTCATGGGAATATAACCATAATTTCTTACCAACATCTGCAATCCGGCCAGTTTTCTTCCGTTTCTTAGGCTCATTTCGTGGTATACAGTCTTCTTCATTCTCCATCTTAACAGCACGTCACGATATTACAAAGTATTTGAATAATAACTTATAATAAGCGGAATGTAATAACACAGCGTACTCACGAAAGTTAGGCCTACAATGATTTATTTCAGCGATCACACTGCTCTCTGTTGGCAGGCAGATGAGTTGCCATGACTTGCCTGGTTTCTTCCCTGTAACAGCTGACTTACCTGCTTCTTTTCCTGTATGCCAAAACTTTGAAGGTAAATAAACCCATGACTAACCTGTTTCTTTGCCTGTTTCATACGTTTAACAGATGGTCCTTCCCATGGAGAATCTAATGGCACCTCAAACTAAATTTCGATTAAATAGTGACTTACCTGGTTCTTTCCCTGTACCCTTCAATTATCATCATCATCATTCGTTTGTTATGGAACTTTGTGTTGTTTATTCATTTAGGCCTAAGGGATATGTGATATCGTGGTCATATATCCCCAGGCCGGCCCCGTGGTGTTAGGGTAGCGTGCCTGCCTCTCACCCGGAGGCCTCGGGTTCTATTCCCGGCTCCGTCAGGGATTTTAGAAACTGACGTGAGGGCTGGAACGGGTGTACTCAGCCTCGTGAGGACAATTGAGTAGCTGTCTGACAGTAAGGCAGTGCCCCATTCACGAAAACCAAGATTAACGGCCGAGGGGACCCGATGCGCTGACTACACGTCACCCCAATATCTGCAAGCCAAATGGCTGGGCAGCGGTCGCTTGGTATGCCTAGGCCCTCCATGGGCTGTAGCGCCAGGGGTTATTTACTTGGGTGTGTGGAATTCATCTGATAATCTGTTTCATTGTGTTCTCTGTACTAGCGTGTGTATTTTTAATTGGGTCAGGATTTAGGTAGGAGGTAGCATATGCCTTAATTTAGGCATCATTTGTCGGGAGTAGAAGTGAGAAACCACGGAAAACCACTGCTGGGATGGCTGAGGTGAGAATAGAATCCACTTCTTCTCAGTTCACCCCCACGAGGCTGAGTGTACCCTTCCAACCCGCAGACCAGAATTGACTATTTGGCAGAACCCGGAATCGAACCCGGACCTCCGTGGTGACATCCAAGGATACTAACCACTTCGCCACGGGATCAACTGTTGTAGAATATACGACCTTCATAGTAGTGCAGTAACAGCACTGTGTTAAAAGTTAGGAAAATGGAATTGTGCATTCCAGGAAATGATGGCCTTCTCACAGTAGGAGTCATATTTCTGCACCACAATACGAGACCCCACATACCTCATTGTCAATCATCTTGACCACACCGCCTACAGTTCCAGGGCCGGGTTCACCAACGCAGCGTTAACAGGCCGTCATTAAATGCCTCGTTAATTTTAACATCGGAATTAAACTCGTTGGCGTTTCACCAGCACATTCGCCGATTGGCATTAGCAAACGAAGCGTTATGTTCAAGGGCTGTACAAAACTCATTGAAAGATGATGATTGTGGCGGAATTTGTATATTCTTTGATGTAATCAAGCAGGCCGTTAACTGCAGAAAGCTTAAAAGTTATATTCTACTTGGTTAAAAACAAGCACGGCTGATAAGAGCAAGATGAGCCGGGAACTGTGAAATTTTCGTTAAATGAAAGAAACATACTTATTCACCCTTATCTACTCGATGGATGAGTATCGTGAAATCGTTGAAAATGTGAGGACTGATGCTGTAACATTTAGGTAGTCTTTTATTAAATTAACTAGGATGTGCTATACAGTAATGCATCACACGATATTACTCGTAAAGAAGAAAACTGTTGCCGTGACGTCTACATACTCCTTTATTAAATTAACTATATGTGCTATACCGTAATGCATCACACGATATAACACGTAAAAAGAAATAAGAGGACTGATGTTGTGACGTCTAGGTACTCTTTTATTGAAGTAACTACATGTGCTATTACAGTAGCCTAATGCATCACACGATATTACACGAAAATAAGAACTGGTACAGAGGCCTACCTCGTAGTTCAGCCCCTTAAATCAACAATAACGAACTAACTATATAGGCCTAGGCTATCTTAGTAATCAGATGTGAATTCCAGGTTAGGTTCTGTTATCTGTAGAACATTCAACACAGAAGGTTTTGGCAACCGAAATCTCATGATAAATTCTGTGTCGTCGCATTCATTAAAGTAACTCCTTTGTTAGTGGTCGAAGAAAATCTAGCATGTCTTCAAAACCATCGTCATCGTTCAGAATAAAGTTTAATGCACGCCCGTTCTGGCTTTCGCCGCACGCCATTTTGGATTCGAATGCCACGTAAATCGACCGTCAAGTCGTTAATTCTGTGTTGACAGAGCAATTAGTTTTGACGGCTTGTTAGGGAAGCTAATGGATTGTTATAGTTTGGTGAACCACGACATTTCTGTAATCGTCCGTCAACAGCCTTAATTGGTTTGTTATCATTTTGACGAACCATGGTGAACCCGGCCCCCAACCTGCCACCCAGTGACTTCAACTTCTTCCCGACGTTGAGGAAGACATAAGGACACCGTTTCACCACAATATTAACGACGTTAAAGCAGCCGCACAGACATTCTTCTATACCCTACATGCGGAGTTTTGCGAAAAGGGGTTCATCAAGCTCGTGAAGCTGTAGGATAAATGCTTCAATGTCGGTCAACCATGTCAATGTGTACCCACCGTGTGTGTGCTCGTTGTAGGACAGAGCCATGTTCGCCGTGTACATGGCAACTTCCCCGCTTCAACCTGCAGTCGAGACAGGGTGGGAGGGTGTAGCGGAGGGAAGTTTACTTGCTTGAGTGGCCAGAAACGAACACGGCATGTAGCAAACCTAGCGCTGCAGTGTATTCAGCAGTGACTTGTCCAGGACGTGCTTATGCCGAGAATATCATGAAGAAGGATAGTATTCTTAGAGCTGCCACCTATACAAAAACTACGTTCTCATACTAACTGAAGTTAGGCCTATGGATGAGTTTGAGAGAAAATTTTAGAATATTGAGGGCGTACATAAAATATAACTCTTGCGGTTTCTCTGCATATCTAGGTCACACCAAAATGTGTCCTATTATAATCGCAATTAGAGCATTCATCTCATGTTGATCAGGGGGATCAATCCCCCCTCCCAGAGTCATATAATGAAAACATGGAATTTCATGAGTATTAAATTTTTAATAAAAACAATCTTTGGATTGATAAAAAAGATTGGATTGTGTTAGAAAGCATTCCTTTTTACTCATGTAACATTTTTAGTGTTACCCTAATTTGACACTTAGAATGCTGAATGATCAAAATGGCGCAGATGTTCAGTTAGCCAGAGGGGTGGCCTTCCCAAAAATACACCACTTGTTAGTTCCATTCTGTTAGTGTCCTGAGTGTAAGTGCCGTTTTGGAAAGAGAATGTTATTGTGTATTGTAGTTTATTAATATTTATACGATATCGGGGATTATAAAGACCAGGATTATTTCGCGAAGATAACTGGATTTTATAATTTAACATCCACAGAATTGTTAATTTTTGAGCATTTGCACATTGATGAGTGCAAATACAATGTATCGAATGCTAATGAAATAAACCACGAAAACTTCGGGACAGTATATAGTGTTCCCGATCAGACGGGAATGTCGGCGAACCGCAGACCACCAACGGCATTCACGACGTCCCTATCCGTCGAACCCATACACTCAGAGGACGGAATATGTTTTCAGACTAGCCCGCAAGAGACTGCTACACATGGGTAGTGTCGGGTTGCCCAAATAGAACATACCCCCAAAAACTTAACGCCAGCAATAAATAAGCCCAGTCTTAAATAAAAGATCATAAAGTTTATTCATTAAAAACAAATCCCTAACATACTTCGGAGGGTACAAATCGGCTAGTCCACAAATCTAAAATAAAAAGATAAATAAATAATTAATTAAATCCCTCTACTTAATTCAAGATCAACCCTCTCGAAGACCTTTCACAGAATAATTAAACTGCAATCTAGCTAGGAATGTGATACGTAAACAATTCCCAAAACACTACAAAGGCTCATGAAAAATAACAATAATCACACCCTGAATCTACAGCAAAACAAATGAATTTCATCGTCGACAATAGCAAAGTGTTCAATTTACATTAATAGCACCAATAAAAATATCTTAACTATGACAGTATCACTTTCAACATTTAACGTTACTTTAATTTGGTTAACTAAGTCCTATTTTACCATAAAAAGAAAATCAATACAGGTAACATGGTATGGGTAAACACAACAATAAATAAATATAACTCTCCTAGTGTTCATGTCCTTTGCATGCCTGCCTGCCCAAATTTAATACTGTTTGCATTAAATTGTCATCTGTGCATGTTCATTAGGGTGGCGAAAGCGAAGTGAAAACCACGACTCATATCGCGCGATTCCTAATTGCCTGTGCCTACAGGTCCTCACAGCGATTGCAACCAGTCGTCTCAAAATCGTGTAATACTGTCCTAGCTAATGCGTATAAATGCCTATCAGTTAGTCGAAGAAAGAAATAAAGAAAGAAAGAAAGAAAGAAAGAAAGAATGAAAGAACGTCGCAGAAAAATAAAAATAAAAAAATCAAATATCTGATGAACCATCCAACAATAATTACATTTCAGTAATTAAGTTCAATTTTAGTGAAAGAATTATGCTCCAAGATTATTAAGTTCAGTATTAGATCAGACATTACTCCCTCATCGTGTATTTAGATAAATGTAGAACTCCACAATTATGTGCTGACCAGTAGTAAAACCACTACTCCTGTCCTACCATCAAAAGTTGAGAAAATAGTTCTCAATTAGTACACGTTAGCGACCCACAAAACACATCGTCCCAATGACCTCACACAATGGCTATAACAGGTCATTATGAATTCGGTTGACTGGGTAAAAATCGCCTCGTCACCTTAATTATAATAACACATCCTCGCTCTACGAGCGGAAAAAACTCGTAGGAATAAAACATCTACGGCAAAAGAATACACAAAAATTACGTCGCCCTACGTTATACATCTCAGGTCATTTACATTTGGAATGGAGCCTATTCGTTTCTTTATTCAGCAAAATTAAATCAAGGCTTCAAAACCTCTCCTGAAACATACGCATCGTAGTTGAAATGTAGCATTGGTTGTTCTGATGCAATAGGAATTCACAGCTTCAAGTCGGCTGTGACTTCAAACATTCCTCGGACGCAGGACATCGCATAAACCATAAATCAAGGCTAAGCCTCCTAGTATTGTCAATCTGTCGTCTCACAAAAATGTAATCATTTTAAACTGTGCCTGGCACTGTCCTCATAAACACAGGTGTGCAGAATGAAACAGGTTTCTGCTATGTAGTATCAAACGTTCACTGCCTCCTAAATATAACGATGATAAAGTCTAGTTGGCTGTGCCAACACAATCTTATAATGCGACATTTTCTCATTCTTTCCAGCTTATACAAAACACGTCGATCAATTGTTTACTTCACAATGAATTCATACAAGTTATTCTAAAGCCTTTAGAAATATAAATTATTCCAAATAACCCTTACTGAAAGATAAAATAGTGTGCTACTCCTCAACACTTTAAACTGATACGTCAAAACCATATTACCAATACATACACGGCTTAGCTCAAGCCTTCACAAACATAACAAGCGTCCAAAGCTCAGGACTTGGAAGATATTCCACTCACACTTCATGAAATTCCATAATAAAATATTTCGCTAAACTAAAAATGTGGAAAACCACTGATTACACTTGCAGAAAATACTATAGAACTGCAGAGGGTCGGAAATTAGAGACATTCCGCCCATATTCTCGTAGAATAAATAAGTGTGGCCTCCTTAGACCTCTCCAAGATTGTTTCATAGATAATTATGTACAACGGTTATGTCGGTGAATTGTACTGCATGACCTCAGCAGCGATCAAAGCTGTTAAATAAGAATGAGATTATACTAGACTACTAATTGCCTGCCTACAAAGTCGTGCTTAAAATGTGGTCTGCTAAAGCTAATCTACGAGCATCTACTCCTCTACAGAAAATGAATTTGTAACTCACAGACTCAATGGATTATTCGGAGCATTTTACGTGAGCTGTGGCCATTGGTTTGGCGGCCACGTGCTCTGCTCCCTTGAGCATAATCGTCTCTTCCTTCTGCGTCTCATGATTTTCCAATTTTACTACCTCCCCAAGGCATATTTCTTCTACTCCATAATAACCGTCATTTCCAATTGGGGATTATTCCAGACGTGAATAGCTGACCATTCGATCATAGTGAAGACACTGAGTTTACTGACAATTTGTACTATTTTACGGGAACACGAATAGAGCTGTCCTTTTCCGGATCTGACTGCTAGAGTCAAGAATTAACTATCCCACGTTGAGCAACAATATTTTGCTTGGACACATTTGTAGTATAAAAATATCATTCTTCATATAGAGAAAAATCTTGAAATAAATTCTCCTCTTCATTTATGAATTCCAGGCTTTTAAATTTCCATTGTAGATCGTAAAAATTAATTTCCGGCGATGTGTGAGATTCCCAAGAATAAAAATATCGTTGTGGTGTTTGAAGCCATATTTTCAGTGTTGCCTTAGTAAACAAGAGTTTAGTGCATTTCAGTCGGTCAACACGAATGTACCCAAAAGAGATGGGTTATGCCCTAATCCTGAAATAAATTACATGAGATTAATAAAACACTAGGATGACCAGTTTCGATCGTCAAGCGATCATCATCAGATCCATTACACTTAGGCTATAAAATCTATGTTTGAAATACAGGTGAAAATATTTACAATATGTACAATTATTTAGTTGCAGTATTGGTACTGCAACTGTCAGTGTATGCTAAATGCAGTATATATGTTAGATGAAATGCTAAATGGTGATAGCTATCCGTAGATTGTACTTTAGAGAGATTATATGGTTGTAAACTATGGTTAAACTATAAAATTTTAGGCTAACTACTTATCTGATTGTCTTCCGTACAACAGCTACTCGCAGTTTTCGTGCTCACTGGAACTCACTGTGCGGTAGACTGCGGTGGTTATCTTAACGACTGGTTTTTCCCTGCTTTCTCCCCCCTGCTCCTACGTGCTGTGGGGAGTGATAGCGATGTGTTTATGTGAGGTGTTGCCAACCTAGATAAGATGTATGTATGGATCAGGTGTACGATGTACTTTTCTTCTGCAATAAACCATGGCCCATATTCGCGGCAGTATTAAAGGAGCCGGGACGTCCTCATAAGACCGTCAACGCTTAGTTCGAATGGGTTATGCTCCACGCGTGGCGAGGGCTAATCCACGGTCTTTAATAATTGTAGACCCACCTCATTCAATAACATACATCTTATCTAGGTTGGCAACACCTCACATAAACACATCGCTATCACTCCCCACAGCACGTAGGAGCAGGGGGGAGAAAGCAGGGAAAAACCAGTCGTTAAGATAACCACCGCAGTCTACCGCACAGTGAGTTCCAGTGAGCACGAAAACTGCGAGTAGCTGTTGTACGGAAGACAATCAGATAAGTAGTTAGCCTAAAATTTTATAGTTTAACCATAGTTTACAACCATATAATCTCTCTAAAGTACAATCTACGGATAGCTATCACCATTTAGCATTTCACCTAACATATATACTGCATTTAGCATACACTGACAGTTGCAGTACCAATACTGCAACTAAATAATTGTACATATTGTAAATATTTTCACCTGTATTTCAAACATAGATTTTGTAGCCTAAGTGTAATGGATCTGATGATGATCGCTTGACGATCGAAACTGGTCATCCTAGTGTTTTATTAATCTCATGTAATTTATTTCAGGATTAGGGCATAACCCATCTCTTTTGGGTACATTCGTGTTGACCGACTGAAAAGCACTAAACTCTTGAATAAAAATATCTCTACAACTGAAGTCATGAGTTTTAACAGGTCTCCTTCTATAGCTCCCCTGGTGCGTCCATTTATATCCAGAAAATACCATCTGAGATGAGCTCATGGGGCTCAATATTAGCTTTAATTTATTATGTCTCATTATGTCAGATTCTTGTCATCATGTCATCCGTGGAGGGGGGCATGTAAACTCAGCTCATCCCATTCCAGAAGTAAACCCTAGTTACGCCACTGCTGTGCACATTTCATCTGTCCAGGATATTTTTATGAGTGGTCATTCGTATTTTATCAGAAGACTAATGAGTTCCCGTATTGTATATCTTTATTCCTTTTTGTAAACGATTTACGCGGTAGCTACGCTCGCGAAAAGCACAGGCCAAGTTGCGGACTTGGTAGACGTGGGTTCGAGCCCCATCATCGGCCGTCCTTGAAATGGTTTTCCGTGGTGTCCCCATTTTCAACTCCACGCAAAGGCTGGGGCGGTACCTTCCGACAGGCCATGTCCGCTTCCTTCCACACCCTTGTTGAGTTTCATTCATCTTCATTCATTTCATCTCTCATTAACTTCTCTCATGAGGTTGGCGTAAGGAAGGGCATCCAGCCTTAAGAGCCATCCGCCACAAATTAGAATTTCATCGTATCTCATCCTCGACCCCGTTGAAAACGGGAATAATAAGGGGTAGACATACATACATACATACATACATACTGCACCCTTCAATAAAGCATGGTTTTCTCAAGATTCATCTACGGGGTCGTGTTCAGTCCTGACTGCTTTTCACAGCAAAGTTCGCATAAAAACAACATGCTCTAATGAATAGAAAGGTCCATGACAGAGGCTATACTAGAAATAAAATGAATAACAAGTAGAATAAAAGAAATTTAATGACTGAAAAATTATGTGCATAATAATAAATAAAAAGAAAATCCTCCCTGACTTTCACCCCCTTAAGAAATAAATATATTACTGAGCGGTAAGACTCGCTCCACACAACAAAACAATGTGAATACAGCTTCACTCAAAATGATAAATCATAACATAAAATTGAGCGGTAAGAACTCGCTCGTCACAACATATGGATGCAAGTCCATTTTTCCTGGTCAAGAAGTTATATAATGCGTGGTGTACTGCTCGTTAATAAGAAAATGAGTACTGATGCGAGTCCGTTTACAACTGAAACAGTCATGTTGCTCACGGAGTTGCATCTTTTAAATCACACTACGGCTATGTGACCCACCCTTAATTAACACACTACAATTACTACTGACACATGCAAGATCTAATAATACAAAAAGATGAAGAATCTCCCTGAGATTAAAGCTGGTGCCAACGCACACAAAATAAAAAAGCATGCCAAAAATAGGCCAAAACGCTCGCATCACAAATTTGGAACACAGCCTCGCACATCCAAATGCCACACGGGGTCATTGAACGCGTAAAATAAACACACAAGAAGTGAAGCAACAGCAACAAAATACAAGCCTAACGGCTGAAAACTATATTTACATTTTTATAAAACGCCAGACAAACCGATGTTTCGGGAGCTACCTTACAACTATGGACAACATCCATTTAATCAATCAAATACTCATTATAACCGATCAGGTTTTGTGAATTTTAAACAACGTCTTAAATTGAAGTACAGGACCCTGGCCTGTTACTAATGACAAGTCGCGTTATCTGATTTGAGCGCACCCCTCTTGTATGAATCATCGCTGCCTCAACTATCTCTCTCAGTCCTTCAAGCTAGGTGCTATTTCCATCTGGAAACGCAGACATATCTCACTCATCCACCTGGATGGCAAGAAAACACAAATATACCACGGGTTCAGCCTCGCGAGGTTATGAACTGGGCTGATGTGGAGCAAGTCAGAATAATCAAAATGATATATTCTCGCTAACACATCAAAAAATCACGCTACGCACCATAAAGTTTGGACTGACTCACTCATAAACATACCACTGGGTCGGCTCAAAACAGATCAACCAATATTGCGTCCATAGACACATTAAAAAAAAATACACAACAAAAACTCGGGTGCAAAGTGCCATCCCGTTCATATCTGCTGGGAAAGCAACTATCAAAATAATCCTGATCCGTCATAAAATTCTGCTCACAAATAATCTTTACCCTCCAAATTCTAATTTTAATCTCAAAATTAATTCAGTTCCATTTTTGTTATAAGGCATACCTCCGAATCATAATGCTTGACCGCGATTTACGCAAGCGAATGCGAGCACGAGCTGCGCGTCGCCCCGTATAGTTGAACCAAACAAAAATCACAATATTTACAAATTACACAGCGCTCGGCTTGTCCCATACTTAATGTCTCAGTAAACAAGAACTAAGAATCTACATTACCAAAAAAGCAAACAAATATCTACAAAAATATGTCCCATAATACCATAGCTGATTTAATAAATAAATAAATAAATAAATTCATTTGTACTCAATCTTTTAAAACAGCGTCAAGGAAACATCTGCAGCCATCACTCCTTTAAAATGCTTAGCTCGTCATCGACATCTTCTGGCAAATGTCCTGCTGGTTCCAAGATCCGGTCTCGTTCCTAGACGTCATCTCGTGCTGAATTAAATAAAGTTTGTCAGATACACTCACGATATATTTCCTATTAAATTCACCGATCAAGTACTAAATTCCTTGACAGTCTATTGGTGAATTATTTCGATGAACTGGTCTTATCTGGTAGTACTGGGACTACAAATAAATCACTGAAGTTACACTTCTAACTTGACGAAAATGTTCCATGTTCAAATACATGAAAAATATTGCAGAGTATGCCTCGTGTCCTCGGACACCTGAGTAACGGCCTTACTTCCTCAAAAGCTCAAATAAAAGTCAACGTTACGTCCTCAGACGCACAAATAAAGGTCATCTCTCGAAGCTTCTTGGATCATTATAAATGAAACTGGCTAGGGTAGGTGTGGAAGGGGATTTATGGAAAAATATTCCATAATAATTATCAGACTAGCATGCGATCGGTATCATTGAGTTCGTAGCAGTGTGGAGGTTACGATTATGCTGTAGCTGGCTCGAATCGATCGTGGAATTAATCCGTAGATAACTCCCGTGTTAATTTACCAGGGTGCGTTACCAAGCCGAGTTGCCGCTAAAACAGTGCGTGCTTTTACTTGTATTTCTGCCACAGGGAGTGGTTAACATGAAGATTGACCAATTACATCGTAGCATTCGATTTTCTTCTTGGCGCCAACACTCATAGCAACAGGCCATATTGTGCATACCCAAGCCATCTCCGCGCTAAAAGTTGCACCTGTCCTATGTGTCATGAATATTATACTACTTCCTAAAATACCACAGGAGCCTAAACCATTGTGTCCTCTCGGCCACTGATTTCTCAATATTTCCCAACACCGTCTGGCTCTCATATCTGCTGTCTGTAGAAATGTATCAAAAGATTATGAATAATTTATTAGAATCCTTTATACAGCCTGTGGATAAAGGGTTCAATACATACATACATACATACATACATACATACATACATACATACTTGCAGTAATACCGGTATTATTCTAGTAGACGGCTGGTGGGGCCAGACATTCACCAGGTGGTGACCTATGTTTCAAGAGGTCACTTGAACCTAATGATAATGAAAATTAATACTAAAATTACTACTACTACTACTATTAGCGGCTCTGTATAAAAAAATGGAAGGTGAGAGATTGGACTGTAAAGTTGTATATTTAATTGTTTTTGTTAACATACATATTGTAATTATAATTGGCACCTGCCGACAAGAGTAAGTTTGGCAGGACAAAAAATGTAAAAATTGGCTTAAATAAACAAACTGTAAACTGTAAACCACTACTACTACTACTAACTTACATACCGGTACTAGAAAAGAAATGAATGAACAAGAAAAGGGTAAGGGAAAATAGAAGACAAGAAAGCAAATGCCTTCAACCCCTTGAAGAATGAATGCTGAAGGACTCTGAAAGTAATTGGCACATGAAAGGCAGATATGAAAGAGAATTAGTAGACGGTCATTGCAAAAAGGGGGAAACGGACCAAGCTCAAGAATCCCTCGGGGTTACCAACTTCCAAGCTCACGAGCTGTGGGGCCTTGAGGTTTTAGCCATGCCACACTGTGCCCCCTTTGCAGTAGTCAGATGATTCCGTGAAATAGAGAGAAAATACAGGTCTGACGTTTGTTTCTGGCCGGTGCTTGGTTGTTGCGTAGAGGTCTCCAACCAGACAGGAAGCGTTATTATTATAAACATGTGCAGTAACAACTGCATGCACGCACGGACGATCTGAAGGAACGAAGGAAAGAGAGGAGGTTGAACGGTTAGCACAGTGGATGCGCGGATTTCACGGCCACCGGCCAAAAACAAACGTCAGACCTATAGTTGAAGAAACCATAAGTTTGACGCTTCGAAAAAGGCGGTTGTAAGGAAAGGAAAGAAGAGGGCAGGAAAATGGCCTTGGATACAATCGGGGTCGAAAGAGAACAAAAGTTGATTAATGGAGGTGACAGTAGAGATGAGAGAAAGTGGCCCCGGCACAGGTAAGTGATAGACATGCCGTGCTCAACAGGGGTTCCGTGGACTCGAACCCTCGTCCTACTAGTTGTGAGCCCCGAGGGGGTCTCGTCAGCAAAGTTTCCTGTGGATGGCAGACTGATGATTTTTTCCGACTATCCTATGGACAACACAGGTTTTCTAGTGCTGTTGTCGAGGCACTCGTAAGTGGACTATACTACATAGTCTAGTAAATTTGGCAAGTCGAAATAATTGGCGCACTTGGATTTCAAACTCCTGCTTAGTCTGATGGCAGTGGCAATTTTGGGTCAGTAGATAAACTGGAACATTAAATATCTCCTCCAGGCCCAAATTCCGACACCCTGACGTTGAACCTAATCACATAAATGTAGAGGTGCTTTTCATAAAAAGTCAATTCACGTGTATTATATTTTCTCTTCTGCAGGTATGGATTGACGCAGCAACCCAAATCTTCTTCTCGCTGGGGCCAGGCTTTGGAACTCTACTTGCATTATCGAGCTACAATAAATTCAACAATAACTGTTATCGGTAAGTGCCGTTACTGTCTGTTAGGATGCCTTCATTATTGGAATAACGACGTTAGAAACCTATAAATGTGATTCTTGATTAAGGTTGCTTCCTCTTTTACATTTTCACCAGAGATCCCTTTATCAAGCTCTGTAGAATATTGCATGGATATTCATGTTAGGAGACAATTTCACTAGGTATATCTTAGAGTTCTGCTTCTTTTCAACCAGTCAAGTGCAAGGCCATGGGAACAGACTATCTCCGAAAGACGAGTGGGTTTGAACCCCATCTTCGGCCGTTCTTCAAATGGTTTTCTACGATTTGCCATTGTCAACTCCAGGCAAATAGGGGAGTGCGACAGGCTTCGGCAGCCGGCACAGTTCATATCCTCGCCGCTAGATGGGGGCTTCATTCATTCCATTTCCTGACTCGGTCGGTCGACTGGGAGCAGGCTGTGGATTTTCATTTTCAACTCCAGGCAAATACCGGGACTTACTCTCAAAAGCCCTCAGCCGCTTCCTTCCAACTCCTTGTCCATTTTTATTCATCTAAATTCACTTCATCTCTCATTAACTCCTCTCGTCGGGTTGGCATCAGGAAGGGCATTCGGTCGTAAAAGATACAATTCGCAACTCAGGAACTCATGTAACCTCGTCCCCGATCCATGGAAACGGAAATAATAACAGGTAGACTTTTACACACTACGAGTTATTTGTACACCTGGTTCTTGTAATGTTGACATAGCACCACATCGACATAGATTTCATTCAGTGAAATATAGGCTTATGAGATTACCTTGTGTGTGACTAGGAAGTTTTGATTGGCTACATGTAAGGTTGTATTACTTCTCCATTCGACCCAGACTATGTCATTCAAATTTCAATAAGTATCACCAATCCCACATGGCGGCCACGTGAATTTTTAACTGATATTAAATGTCTCCTAACTATCGCACCAATCAGTCTGAAATTTTGTATGATGATAAAAGACTGTACAGTAAGTTCACATACTGTATGTTATTTTCAAAACCCTGTTAAGCTCAAAACCAATACGGGGACCAGGCAAATTACAAAATATTTAAATGAGCAACTCGGGCAACTTAACCATCCGTCCTCAGTGACACTTGGCATAGATAACCATTATTTAGAGCTTAGTGCATTGGCATCTAATGTAATTCAATTGTTGTGAGACACTCACGATGGTGAATGTGCGAAATTTAAAAAAAGTGTTTTTCTTTTGTGTATCCTAATTCGTAATCAAGTGATCAAAGGGAAACTTTTTGTAATAAAACACTACTATAATATTTAACTATTTTCTACATAAATCTATGGCCAACAATTTATAAATTATAGATGGCGTGCATGTCATTTTGATTTTGATTGATTTTATTTTATTTTCACGGCTACACTTAGAGCTTAAAAGAACTCCTTTACAGTAGCGCCCTACATAAAATAAATTTTGGAGGGGGGAATTACCCTAACTCGTCACGGAATGATTCGATCTCTGTGAAACTTGGTATGGATGACCGCTACTATAGTCAAATCCTACAGGTACATAAATCTATATTTTACTTTCATAAATTGTAGATGGCGTGCAAGTCAATTCCTGATACAATGTTTAACCTACTTCGTCCCTGAATCATCCGATCACTGGAAAGTCTGCCACACTGAAGCATTAGTGACCTAACCCAACATATACTGTATATAAACCTATTGCATCCTTTTTCAAAATTATAAATGGCATGCGTGACAGTTCCTCAGACATGAAATTCTGTAATTCGTCCAAGAATAATCCGATCTCTGTGCTTAGTATAGATTAGTGAACCAATGTCATAACCTAAATTTACGCGTACATAAATCCATAAGTTGCTTTTTGTAATTTATGGGTAGCGTGCACCTCAGAGAAAAATTCATCTAGCTCGTTTTGAAATGATTCGACTTCAGTGAAGCTTAGTGCAGTATAATGAACCACTGTTATGAGTAAAACATTCTGGCGCAGAATTTCCTTGCGTAGTTCTCCTCAGTTAAAAATAGTGTTGGTTTTGTCCTCTAGGAGGAACGCCTGTTACATACAATTAGCATATATTCATCCTACCGTAGCGAAAGTTGATAAAATAAACCAAAACAATGAAGGAAATATGCAGGGGGCATTTTTCTTGAAATGAAATGCTGTACTCATGTATTGGAGATGGCATGCGTGCGTATTTCGAAAGTTATATTTCGTGTTTTATTAAACCAACTGATGGAAATGTTTTCATCAAATAATGTTAAAATAATAATAATAATAAACATCTGGCACAGGACACTCAAAACTATAGATGAGTGCATATGGCTTTCTCTGAGACTCGTCACAGAAAGCTGGGATCACATGTAATTGACTGGCAATAAGAGTTGAATATTCTTATGCGTAATTTCCTGATGTGGTGGTGATTGTTTCTTTAATAGGAGGAATATCGATGTCACCTACTCCAAAATAGTGTAAATTGACTTGGAGCAAATTTCTTCCTGTACTGGAAATGGGTCGAATGGAGTAAAGCACCCTCAAAACAACATTTTGTTATCTTAAATTTTTAATATTTATGTATGTTGTCTAAAATAGTTACAATATTTGGATATTGAGTTACAAGTTTGCAATTATTACCTGTATTGTACTACAATGTAACCCATAAACCAAAATATATTTAGTCCATCACTTAGAAAATCTGTATAATTGAAATAGGAGTTTTGTGATGTGAAGGATAAATATAATATATGGCAATGGCAATAGGCTATATTCTTAACGAACTACTTTTTTTACTATAAAATGACCTGACCTGACTGTATGCTGTATAAGGTGTTTTGGGAACTTGGCGACTCTCCATCTTGAGCGCCTGCACTCAGAACTTGACCATTTTTTAATCATCAAGAGCGCAGCAAGGCAGACTTTCAGAGTGAAAGTAACAATGCCACATCGATTTCCAATCAGTTTTTCCTCATACAGTAAACGAAGAACTCTGGAGTTCATCAAGACTTGTGCCAGGTAATCAGCCTGCCCTCTACACACACAACTATAGCCTACATGCCGTGCTGCCCGGATTGCACGGACACAAGACTGATGGAAAATAATACATTCTAGTGCTCTTTTAGCAGCTCCCTATCTTAGAATATACAGTGGTCCATCAGCCCCCCCCCCTTCTTTTTAGAAAAGCAACCCAACTAACGCGTACATCATAGTCATCCTAAAATTATTAGAAACTGTTTCTTTACGACCTTAGTACAACTTTACCGTAGAGTTCATGCTCGCGAATATAGTAGAAATTATTAGCAGCAGTGTTCTTTCAATGAACTCAACCATAGGGAATGTTTAAAACGACCACAGCAACCTTACGAAGTGTCTATAAGGACTACGAAAAGATTCAATATATGCCAGCTCTACACCACAGCTCTCAGTAGCTTCCGGCCCCAAAGCTGGTTGCCTAGCATGCTAGGCTTTGGCCTGAACGGTCAAGAGTTCGATTCCCAGCCGAGCCGTGGGGATTTTAATCTCATGTGGTTATTTTCCCTGTCTCCGAGACTGGGTGTTCGTGACCTCTTCGTGAGAACAGACCGGAAATAGAATAAACAAGAAAAAAAGGAAAAGGAAAACAGGCTAGGATGAGAAACACCATCACCCGAAGAACGTTAGGTTCAGGTTTATTTTGAAAGGACTTTACACTGGTCGTGTCTCAGCGTCATTCAATAAGCTCAGTCGGTTTCGTATTCAAACCCTGGAATTCCTTTGCTTCTTAAACAGCATCATGATAAAAATCATTCTGCATCTATCTTCATTTTCCTCTCAGCACGATAAAAGTAACCAATCCTGCAGTAGTTTCAGTTCATTCATCTTCGTTTCCAGGAGCACCGTCTGAGCAAGTCATTCAATGTCACTACATCCCATCAATGTGGAAACTGTCACCAGTAAACGTCAGTGCCACCCCAGGCAACGTTCCCTTTAACGGAATTATTGAGTGTATGTAAATAACTCGCTCTTCGCCTAGTGTATTTGCTTCATTCACCCCATCCTTCTGCTCAGCATTCAGTTGGCAGGCGTATTTCGGTACTAGACAGGAGCTGTGATATCAGCCAAAATGTTATGCATACCTAATACGTTGCTTAATTGCATCATTATTATTGTTATTATTATCATTATTCTTTTTATTTTATTTAAATTCGTTTCAGTCGGTCAACGCGATTGTATCCAATTGTAACGGGTGGAATTCCCAAAACGTGAAAGAAATTAAATTAATTTATTTATCTCATATAATTTATTATTCTCATGTAATTTAAAAATCTCATGTAATTTATTAATCACATGCTATTTTTTTCAGGTTGGGTACAAAATCGTGTTGACCAACTGAAAATCATTTAATTTTGTTTAATAGGACAACAGTAAAAATGGCTTCCTGCACGCTAATAATAATATTAATAATAATTATTATTATTAGTACACTTATTATTAGTATTATTAGTATTTTACAATCCTCCAAACATAACTTAATATGGACAAAGAGGGTGATGAGACACCGAAAATGATGAGTTTGAAGGACTCCGAAATGTGACATTCATAACTCCTAGCACTGTAAGCTGTTGTAAATGATGATGATGATGTTGTTGTTGTTGTTGTTGTTGTTGTTGATTCATCATGGTTATGTAGCCCCATGTACTTGTGTGTGAGTGAAATCTGTCCTGTGATGGCTGTAGTAGTGTGTGTATTTGTTGTTGTTTCTTGTCATTTGAGGGGCTTAGACATCGTAGTCATTGAGTCCTGCGTACTTAAGTGAGTGAAGAGTTTGTCTGATAACCTGTGTTAGTGAGGTGTCTGTAGTAATGTGTGTATTTGTAATTCAGGTGAGGACTGGAAGGGAGGCAGCCGTGGCCAAAAGTTAGAAACAATCCCGGCATTTGCCTGGAATAAAAGTGGGAAACTTCGAAAAACTACTTCCAGGCTGGCTGAGGTAGGAATCGAAGCCGCCTCACAAGGCTGGGTGTTGAGTGCACCCCATTCCAACCCTTAGACAAGAATTAAATTTCTTGCCAAAGCCGGAAATCAAACCGAGGGTCTTTGGATCAGGAGTCTCAATACGTACCCCGAGACCACAGAAAATGGCCATTGTAAATTATCTTAAAAGCTGTTAATCCATTTGAATCAGAGAAATTATACAATTTAACAGGGTAATTCCTACCCGACTATGTAATGCTGTTTGCAAGACACTTGTCTCCTGTGCCCTAGATAACAATATGTAATCTCGACACAGTTGTTTGGTATTTAAAGACATGTGTCGTTAGATTTACCTGCAAGATGGAAATTCCTTTCAGTGCAAAACTCGAGCGTCATGACATCTCTAAAATAATAGTGGTTAAAGTATATTGTTCTTATGACTTCACTTAAGTGCTTGTAATGACTTGTTTATCAGCTCCGTGTGCTTTGGCATTACATGTAATACCAAATGTAATGTATGTAATTACTATGTATTAAAATAGTGTGATAACCTGTGTCATTGCGAAGAAAACCACATTCCGGCTGGTCGCTATTAGTGTCGGGGTTTTAACTTCAAATCTCAGATCTCCGAACGAGCAGCTACGCGGTCCAGTGGTATAGCGTGCTTACATACGTTCGGTTACGCTGGTGGGTCAGTTATAAGAGACGATTGGCCCAAATGAGTTTGGGGATGAAAGAACATCACGTATGTAGGCCTATAATCAAAGTTACTCTGAGATCGGGAGGGTTCACGCTAGCGATTTTCCCTTATGAGAAGAGGATGGTCGTTTGTAGATGTGAATTAGTGCTGCGTTAGAGAATAAACGTTACTGGTGTTAGACAAATTGGATTATTTATGAGAAACTTCCCTCGTGATTGGTCTTGTTATAAACACCTCTAGTATGTGGAGCACGGCACAGCGTAGTTGACTTGCCATCTATTGAGTGAAACGATTGTTCAAATATGCTTCGATCATAGAGAAATGTGGGAGATATGGAACTGCGCCCAAAATCAATGGTATTTCCAGATCCTTTTAATTGGCCGATTGAACTGCGCCCATAGTCAAGTCGGCTGTTAGCCCAAGGTCGGTTTAAGGGAAAGTGACGGTCTGTCTCCCACCACTAGCTTCTGCACTGCTGAGAATAAGAGGTAGTCCCCCCGTCCCGATAAGCAGCTGTACTACGGGCCTCTGGGGGTGGCTGATAATCACACTAACCACTACACCACAGAGGCGAATAATAATAATAATAATGATAATAATAGTAATGAAAATCCACAGCCTTTTTCCAGTCATTGGACCGGGTCAGGGTTGGAATGAATGAAGCCCCCATCTAGCGGCGAGGATAGGCATTGTGCCGGCTTCCGTAGCCTGTCGCACTCCTCTGGGACAATGATTAATGAATGACAGATGCAATGAAATGGTATTGGAGAGTGTTGCTGGAATGAAAGATGACAGGGAAAACCGGAGTACCCGGAGAAAAACCTGTCCCGCCTCCGCTTTGCCTAGCACAAATCTCACATGGATTGACAAGGATTTGAAGCACGGAACCCAGCGGTGAGAGGCCGGCGCGCTGTTGCCTAAGCCACGGAGGCTACACTAATAATAATAATACAACTCTCTCTAATCCACCATAAATAACTACCCCTCTAGTTTTTTATACAATAAAAAAATATAATAATCTTCTAAATGGTAAGAGTACCTCAAACTAGATTATTAAACATTTGCAATAACAAAACTATTTTTAAAATATGGTTAGGTTGTCGAAAACATCCCAATGTACCAGGTAATGCTAATATTGCTAGAACAAAAATTAAATATTAGTCTGTTTTGATAACTGTACCTGTTTTATGTATCCCAGGCCAACACTAATCTCTTGTCCGCAATCTGGACAGGGTACATTTAGTTGTTCGCAATCTGGACGGTTTTTGAATTGTTCGCAATCAAGACACAACCGATTTGAAATGAGTCACTTCAAATTCACACCACTCGACACAACATAATTCGGTAGAGGGGTGGAGGGAGGGAACCTGCCTGACCACTCTCAATGGGCGCAGTTCCACTGCCACTTTTCAAAGGTTGATGCTAATGACCAGGGTCATTAGTGAAGCTTGGGCGCAGTTCCATACAACCCAGAAATGTCGCAGGTTGACAGGGCACGAATAGCTATTCCGTGTGGCGGTGGGTTATGTTTAAGGACTGTAGCGGCACGAGTTGGCCGACATGCACCTACAGTACTAGACAGCAGTGCTTAAATGAAGACACATAAGTTCTCACACCTGGTAAAGTACCAATCCGTCAAGCAACTGTGGCAGACCATGTTATGGTAAGCGCTTATGTACAGCCGGTTTACGAGACCGTATCCCTGTGGGAAGTAGGCTATTCATTTGACGCCCCAACGTCGATATGAGGTGGGCGCTGAGAAGTATCATGCTGGATCAGCGAATGGCATCTTTTCATACAGACCGGGTGTTTGTTTTAGACGAGTGAAAAATCTTAATGGAAGCCTGGAGGCGAGTTACTACAATACCTGTGTTGTTGTCACCTGCCCCATGCGGTCCGATGATGGACAAAGCTATCTCACACTACTACTGAAGTACAGTCACTGGCAAATATAATGGCGTTCTGTTCGTAACTATGTAACGTGTACTTCCGCGTCACACAATACTTCGACGTGGACTGTACTGTCTGCACCGTGGTGTCGTCACGTACTCGATTCTGGAATTCTATTACATCAGACCGGTGGTGACAAATGTGAAGTGACAGGGCAAGAGTGTGACTGTGTACAGGCTCACCCGCAAGCCTCAAGATCAAGGGCAATCGTCTAAAGCAAACGTCCGGCTTGTACCAGTGATGAATCGCGCATTTGTCATAGCTGTCATGTTCGTTGAGATTACTACCGACGATGCAATGTCAACTTTGCACTCAAGAGGTACATGGTATCAACTTCACGAATTATGATCTTGGGAGCTATTTGCTTTGAATTGAAATCGCAATTGGTGATTTTTAAGATGAAAATGATTGGTCCACATTTAGTACTCAGCCCAGTGAAATGCATGTCCCTCTGATGGTATAAGAAATCTACTAACCTTCTTCCAGCCAAGTATTGATGCTAAATCTAGCGCCCAGGAATGGAAATGTGCTTGCTGGTGAGGCCTGTCGAATTCATCTGGAAGGGCATGGTAGCGGAGCGATCAAGCTGGTCGCCTCTCACAACGGCGGACCGGGTTCGATTCTCGGTCACACACGTGAGATTTTCAAAGTGAAATGCCATGCCCTGTGGTTCGGATTCCGCGTAAAAATGAGGTCCCGTGGCTCATGATCGCGAGATTGACGGTCACGCAAAACTACAATCATCCTTCTTCCTTGAATTCATATCTATTGAATTCATATCTATCTAAATAATAATGATGAAAGAGAGTTACTGGAATAGACAGGGGAAAATAGAAATTCCAGAGAATTGTCCGATAAAATATCACATCCACCGACCGACCAAGATCTGAACCCGGGAGGCATTGATGGAAAGCCAACGTCTAGGTGCCTGAGAGACAGAGGGTCTCCCTCTGCTAGTAAGCATTGCAAATGGAATGCTTCGACAGAACAATGTCCTCCCAGTATTCCCTGGGAAGCTCTCCGCGACATTGCTACTTTACAATGACCCACCAGGACCGAAACTCAGTTGACATGATTGGTAGACTCTCCCTGGCCCAGTGGAACAACTCTCCTCAGTCACCAACAACTGTGGAATACGAAATACACTACGGCGCCACACTAGGGTCTTTCATAGAAAGTCCATTGTCGATCAAATATTGAAACGTTTTACTATATCACATAAATATGAGTTATTTCAGGAACTACATTGGTTCACCTGAGTTACGTCTGGTGTATACTACTGTATGACCATTGGTTCACCGCAGTTAGGTTGTTACTATGGCCTTTGGTCCACTGGTGGCATTAGATGCAGAAGTTAGATTCTCTGGCTACTTCACAAGCATGCGCGTCTGGTGTATACTACTGTATGACCATTGGTTCATCGCAGTTAGGTTGTTACTATGGCCTTTGGTCCACTGGTGGCATTAGATGCAGAAGTTAGATTCTCTGGCTACCTCACAAGCATGCGCGGTGTTGGCAAAGCTGAGCTTACCCATAATTCATGGCGAAAATGACATGTTTTGTATGAACACTGATACAGTGTGCATGCGCCATGCAAATGGAACGGAAGGAAGCTTGTAGTTTTACTTAACCGTTAATCTCGCGATCATGACTCACGGGGCCTCCATCTTCGAACCACAGGACATGGCATTTCACTTGGAAAATATCACATTTATTGACCAGGAATTGAACCCGGTCTACCTTGGTGAGAGGCAAACAGCTTGACCGCTGCGCCACCACGCCCCGCAAATAACACGAAATGTCTGTCAGGTTCTAGTCTAGACACTCGTACGTGTAAGACTGATTGGATTCGCTTGCTGGCAAGCATGACTTCTCTGGAGACTGGGTTATCGATAGTAGTGTAGCGCACTTCCTCCCGTACGTGTGCTGGCATCTGCCGAAATCTGATCGCTCGGAGATTCTCAAAATGCTCATGATCATCCAGAAATGACATTTCTGAAACTGGCAATAGACCATCATTTAGTGTCTACAATCTGGTGAGTGTTGTAAGAGCTACTCACCGAGCCTGTGCATGTTTCATCTTGACTACGCACGCAATGTTACATGTGATAGTACGAGCGTCTTACCGTCCAATCAATTCTTTAATTATATTTTATTAATTGATCACTGTTTGAGCGTGCTGTCAGGCGCTGCAAAGACTGCGTACGGCGATCAAAAACAAAGGTCCATACTTACTAAATTAAGTTTAAACTTCAAGGCGGCTTTGGTGGCGTAGTCGGTAGCATGCTGAATTGCCATGCACAAGATCGCGTGTTCAAACCCAGCCGAAGTCGTCTGTTTTTTTTAATCCTTCAGTATGCCTTCTTCTTTCGGAGGGGAAGTAAAGCCGGCGAGCCCATGTCATAGATTTATGGCATGTAAAAGAACCTACCTCTACAATTGTTCGTGTAGCCACAATTTTGTAGGTTATTTGGTTAGAAACGCTCTATCAAGGGCCCTTGTTCGCTTTGCAGGTGAAGCCGCCTGGGCGAAGTGCTAGTCACACTACCCAGTTGTATCCCCGACTAGAGTCTCAAGCTCCAGGACACTGCCCTCAGTGGCGGTAGAGGTGGGATCCCCCGCTTAGTCCGTGGGAAAAGCCAACCCTGGAGGATAAAAAGATAACGAAACGGAACGCACTATCAAGTTCCAAAGTTCGCCGCTGGGTGTGAGTGACAGTGGCGTCTAGTAGCTTACGTTGGAACTACTTTAAATTTAAATTTTTGGGAAGCCTACGGGCGTTCAATTGAAATGCCTTGCTATGGCCATTGGCTGCAATTCAAATATATTAATTATCAAGTTCTGATTTTGCATTGTTGCACAAAAATGTCCTTCCACAAGTCACCAATGAAATAACCCCACTTCTTAACAAATTTCACTGGAGTGGACTGAAACATTCAGTATGAACATTAATCCAGTGTCTGATAACATACATTCGTGGGCGGAAACACAACTGAAGGCCACCAGACGTCACTCACATGGCATTTGCTTGTGATGTCCACGTGACTGTCATTTGTAGCTCTTCAGTCGGTCAACACGAATTTTCCCCAATGACTGGGCGGGGTAAAAAGTTTAAATATGTAAATACACTCCAGGAAAAAATCACATGTATTAGTTAATTATCACTATTAAAATGGGGCAAATCACTTAATAGTGATAAATGATAATTAACTAATACATGTAATTTTTGTAGGAGTGTTCTTTTTTTTTGTCAGTTTGCCCTCCAGGATGGCTTTTCCCTCGGACTCTGCGAGGGATCCTACCATTACCGCCACCAGGGCAGTGTTCTGGAGCTTGAAACACCTGATCGGGGGATACAACTGGGGAGGTGTGACCAGTACCTCACCCAGCCGGCCTCACCTGCAAAGCTAACAAGGGCCTCATGAGGGATGGGGAGGGAGATGAGGATTGGGAGGGAAAGGCAAGGAAGAGGGAAGGAGGCGGCCGTGGCCTTACGGTAGGTACTGCACCCGAAATTTGAATGCTACATGATGAAAATTATGATATTTTTCTAGCCCCATGATACAGTTTAACATTGCAATATAAATCCTGGAAATTGGCTCAAGCGAGCTTTGTTAGCGAACGCAGGCAGTGGGAGAAACCAGTCACGTGATCAGAGACGCTTCTGGAATATACTAGAACATTGAAAAGTGCCTAGCAACAAGGCATTACCGCGAATTATTGCCAGTTAATTGTTATAAAATATATCATTGGATATATGCCCACAGCCAATGAGAGGAGGGTTTATGGAAGCTGATGTGGATTTTTCCTAGTTACTGTGATTAACTATTCCATTAAGCCCTATGTAACAATTTTATTCCATTGAAATTATCAAGAAAATTAAGAGAAGATATTAGTACTACTTTAAATGTCGCAAAAGGGAAGAAATTCACTGTAATAAGCTGTATTACAAGCGCGCGCCAATAACTGCGCGGGACCAACAATGGCGTCGAATTTCAGGCGAGATAGAGTGGGGACGGCTAGAACAAGTGTGCTTATCCCGACAGACTTCGAAGACACAAGACGTGTTACCTGGGATAGTTCATTCCCGTAGACACTACACCGAGTGCGATACTACGCTACTCGAGAGACAGTGCCGAACGCGGCCAATATTTAGTGAGAGCCTCGCTGAAACTAGGTGAAGTTTAGCGAAGGATTACAAGTCAATAGCGAACAAGTGTTCGACTTTTATGAAAGCAAACTGTATACATTATATACATTTAGTTACAAGGCAACAGTATAAGAAGAATTTGAGTGAATTAATTGAGAAATTAGACAGTTATAGGACAATTTGTGTGGTCAGAGAAAGTTCCTTATCTCAACGCTGAGAGAATCATTTTAGTGCAGCGAGAAAACAGCATAGTCAAATCCACGTTGCAGAAATAAATGAGTAAAGTGATATTGTATGAACATTGAGACTGTGATTGTTAAAACACTATGATGGCTACAAACATTTATAAAGTGGAATTGTTTTATAACACTTTGATTATGAATGAGATGATGGATTAACATTATTAAGCGATTGGGATATGTCGATGCAGAGTTGTGAATGACAACATGGAACAACGTTAATTAACAACGAGAATATGTATACCATCTACACTGTTTATAATGCCGAGACAACATGATACTTTATGTACACTTCCATCCAGTACATTTAATGTACTTTCATGTACATTGATTCTCGACTATGAGCAAATATAATCTTTCATTGACCAACCAAATGAACATTAACATCTACGATAGTGATTCGATGTACAACATACAAATTTATTTGTAACGATGAAACTAGTACGAATATATTGCTCGATAATGATGGAGAACTTTCGAGAGATGTCGGCGATTGAAGAATCATCAACGGAGAGACAGAAGATAGAAGATACTAGGCCCACTGATTGTTCGAGATGAATTCCATGTTCGAGGAACGAGGTTCGACGTCCGGAGGAGACGAGTGTGCCGGGAAGGCAATCCTTCTGTTCCCAAGGTCGCTGTGCGAGTCCACTGGCGTGGAACGGATTTGGTTTCAACAATTCATACCTGGGAGATGATCCAGCTAGGTATTTTCGAATACCTGATAATGAACTTCAATTGTCTACAAGACAAAGGTAGAAATGTTTTACATTATTTTGTAGCTTGAGTATTTATAACGGCATTTGTGAACAACAATTCCCCATATTTAATTCATGTATTTTCACTTCGACGTTTATTAAGTTTATTCCTCAAGATCGTATAGGATGATGGTCATTAGTCATCTATACTTGGAAATTTTAATTATTCAGTTTCTAAAATTAAAGTCATTTTGTGTGAGAATTTATTTTCCACTGGAAAAATCTTTAAGAAGTTATTATTCAACGATATTCGATTTTTAATTCAAGATTTCAGACATTTTGTCTTTGATATTTTAGTAAATTCATTTTGATTAAAATGAATTGGGCACTCGTTTTGTAAGATGAATTTGTAGTTAGAAGAAGAGATCTACGAGTGATATACTGTGAAATATCATCAAATACTATAAACATTTCGTCGATCTGGCAAGTTATATTCGTTATGATTACGACGTGAAGTAAACCCTTTATAGGTCCTTGGGATACTATCTTCCCACCATGTATTTATAGAACGGTGTTAGGGAGAGAATCTTCCCACCCCTTCCATTTCAAGCAGTTCCACATGCATCCACAAGCTAGATGCAGAGAAATATTGAAAACCCATTAATTTGATGTATACTGTCATCAGAAACCAAAGGTGGGAAGCATATATCCCAGTGATCTCCACAGTGCACGTGCTCGCCAGTTCGGTTGTGTTGACTGAATGAAATGAATTGTTTTACATAAGAAAGTGTTTATATTGAAGATAAGAGATTTGTAAACGTTGGTATATAACTGAAATACAATGTTAATAATAGTTTTGGTCACTTGAGTTAATATATTTCAGCTAGAATGGAAATAATTATCCTGCTCAGGGTGTTTGCCATAGAATAGAAGATTTTTAAAATAAATTTTCTATGTTAATAGTAAATACTTTTTTGAAATTATTTAATTATATTCGAATATACTAACTTTTAACAATAGAAAATCACTTTCATATTTTTTGTGCAGTTTTCGGCAAAGATGATATAGGTCACTGACCTTGTTTTGCGTGGGAGTTACGTTTTTATTTCAAATTATTGAGCGTCGTGATGGGTGTTTATATATATTATATCCTGTTAAATAAACCTCATTATTTAGTGATAAATACAGTATCATTATAATTTGGAGGTGGGAGATTATTACCCCATTGCTCATTTATGAAAACATACTGTCGGGTGTGGGCAGTGGGATAATAATTTCCCACCCCATATTTCATAAAATAGAATCCACACCCATAAAATTGTTGCATATTCCAACTCATCTATCACCCCCATTTACAAATGTGCAGAAAAAAGTTATACCCCCAGTCTTTTGCCCTAAAAAGGGTTAAACACTTATGAACATTCTTTTTGTGGAATGAAGTTACATTCAGTCGATGACAAACCAATATTGAGTTGAAGAAAATGTAAATTATATGAGACATATCTTTTGAAAGATAATTCATCCGGCTATAGGAAAGTTAGATAAAATCTCATCCGGTCGTGATTGACAGTCTACTTATTGAACGCTGAAATAACACGAGTTGTTATTAATACACAAATGTAACACTACGTTATTTGTCAATGTAGTATTGCAGCCGTGTATATTTGTAGATATGACCAGTATGGAGAAACATGTGTATTTATTATTATTAAATGTATAGAGACATGGATTTCACATCGAAGTAACTTCGATTAGTAAACCTCGAAGTTCTTTCAATATAATCGTTTGAAAACGATAAGTGTATCAATAGAACAGATATTGCTGTTCACTTGTAAGCAGTGGATTGGAACAACGATAAAATCAATGCTAGAAGGAAGTAATGCCGGTACTATGGAACAATTGTTGGGAACAATTGACATGATGTCATTAAAGTTGTGAATTGGAGATATACGAGAGTTTCATGCCGTATATAGATGTTTGTGAAATACGAGGGTAGTTCCGTATTAATTGTAATGAAGTACTGCTGTATGAGTAGTGAAAACATTGTTGTGTATAAGTAGAGTTATGGAAAACTCCTGAATGTGATTAGATCTGCGACATAAATGTCGTGAGTAGGCGGAACTTCGATGGAAAAAGTTATATTATCCTTGTCCACTAAACTATTTTAATTTATATTAAACCTGGAATTGTAATAATAATATGAACGTATCTTTGCTGATCGGTCATATTTAAACCGATGATGACAATTAACATGATTTTGACATTAAATGGTATAGCATTTGTATATTGGAAAGTATAGAAGAGAACTATACTGGAGAAAGAGTTAATAATTATATTAACGAAGTCATATCATTAAAGAATGATACTTTGGAACGATAGACACATGTAGATAGTGTATATAAATATTTTCATTTGTTTAATTGAGGGTTTTCATTATTTATAATAACTAATATTTCTAAATGTTTTTGATTTTGTTAATAGTTAGGAAGAGCGAATGTTTTTAATGGGAGTGTTGTATGTTAGCGATGATTGTTGGATGTATGAAGGTTTCGTCGGTCATGAACGACGGAAGCGAATGTTAGCAAGAGTGTTATGAAGTATGGATGTGTTTAAACGAGAAATGGCTTTAATAGAGACAGTTTTGTAAATGTAATTGTTTGGAGATGCGAGATGTTTCAAGGGAGTTAGGTTCCCGTATTTTACGTGTTGAGTGCAGAGACCGCGACAGGTGGGAGGCAAGCACTTCCCGTTAGAAGCAAGGTCGATGTATAAATGAGTAGAGTTGTTGCAGCTGCGTGTGTGGACAGGTATGACGACCGTGTCACAGCTATTATATAATAACCAGTTCAGCTATGCAGGAGGCACGCGTGAAAGAATGTCAACAATTTTAAAAGGAATGCCTGCCTCGATAAAGTGCCAGAAAAATATTTTAATTGTTTTATAATTTTGTAAATGGCAGCATCTTTTCATTTATAACCATTAATGTTAGCGTGTGTGTAGGAAGTTTTGACAACTTCAGTGGCGTGAATGAATAACTATATTAGGGTGTTATTTTGTTAGTAATTGTTATTTGGTTGTTATTAATAAATTTATACTTTTATACGTCTTGTTTCGTGTACCTTAATTTATTCTTTAAGTGGAGACGTGTTATGTAACAGCCTAAACTATATAGTATGTCTATTACTTTCCAACAAAGCCCCGAGAGACGAAGGTAAGTTTTGCACTCTACCGTATAAAGCTAGTTTGTTCTATCCATAACACGTTCGTAGACTACTGTGTATAATCCCGAAGAGTTCGTTGGCGTGATTGTCGTGGTTCATTTAACCGGGACTTTCAATATTTATAATCCAGCTGTGCTTTGGATGACCAACGAGTACCTTCTCGATTTTTACGGGTACAGTATTACCCCGGCATTCGCCCGGAGACGAAGTGGGAAACCATGGAAAACCACTTCTAGGATGGCTGAGGTGGGAATCAAACCCCCTCTACTCATTTGGACCACCCTAGGCTGCGAAGACGCCGTTCCAGTCCTCAGACCACTTTTGAAAATTCGTGGCAGAGCCGGGAATCGAAGCGCGGACCTCAGGGGTGGCAGCTAAGCATGCTGACCACTTCACCTCGGAGGCGACAGGAGTGTATTTACATATTTAAACTTTGTACCCCACCCAGGCATTGGGGCAAATTCTTGTTGACCGACTGAAGAGCAGATTGTATGGGTAACGCTGAAAGAATGGCTTCAAAACTTTACATGTCCACGGGATGAACTAAATAGCTTTTGGTACAAGACCTAAATGGCAACAATTTCAGACGCAAAACTTAATATCCTAGCTTTGAAGTCACTTTAGACAATAAACATCAAAATAATATTTTAAGAAAGCAAAATTATCTTGCTGTGGTACTATCTTAAATCAAAACTTTCAGCGTTACTCAGAATAACTCACGTCAACACACCTCCAGCATAGGAAAATACGTGTCCAAAGACATACAACTTCATAAGATGAATATAGGCTAAAAATATCTACATGATCTTAAAATAAAATATCAAAATCAGGAAACATTGATGAATCACATCTGGGCTTGAAGGAGTAAGCGTAGGCAGCGATGGGCTTTGACACTGATCTTATGAGCCCCCGTGCACTTGGGTGTGCAAGGAATTTTCTGATATCCCTTGTCACTGTGGTGTCTGTAATGGTGTGTGAAATTGTGGTTCAGGCTAGGATTAGGAAGAAGGTGGTTATGGCTTTAAGTAGGAACCATCCTGGCATTTACCTGGAGTAGACGTGGTAAAGCACGGAAAACTATTTTTAGGGTGGCTGAGGACGGAATCAAACTCACTCTCTACTCAATTATCTTTATGAGCTTCAGTGAACACAGTTCCAGTCTTCAGACCAGAATTACATTTCTTGGTGGTCTTTGTGCTTCTTGGTTTCATCTCTTAATAGAGGGCTGGAGGCAAAACTGAGGAGAGGCGGGTTCAATTTCTACCTCAGCCATCCTAGAAGTGATTTCCCGTAGTTTTCCACTTCTACTCCAGGCAAATGCCGGGATAGTGCCTAACTTAAAGCCACGGCTGCTTCCTTCGCAATTCTCACCGGAATTACAAATACACACACTAATACAGCCATCACAATAACACATGTTATCAGACAAAATTCTAAGTTCTCCCAAGTAGCCTACATGGGGTGACTATGATGTCCAATCCCCTCAAATGAAATAACAACAAAACAAATAATTACAGCTACACTCACTACTACAGTCATCACAATAACACAGGTCATCAGACAATAAAACACACGCGCGTACTCGGGGCTGATGCCAAAGGTGTCCCAAGCTCCTAAATGGCATAACAATTTGAAATAAGCCCTAAGTTGATTGGGAAACGATATCTACTAAAATATTACAAGAATTGAGATTCAAACTTTCTCCGTTCAAAATCTGAATGTTTCATAGAATATGGTCGTATGAGAAAGGAAACGTACTGTGTAACTTTTGGTCCTTTCCTGAGCCTTATTCTTTCTTTTGAGAAGTGAATTTTCCTTCCACGTATTTATTTCCAGAGGCACGTGGAAGCCGTACTATACCACACGACCATAAGATAATAAGAAACTAAGTTGATGCCAAAGAAAAGTTCACTACTCCAATAAACAACCAGAAGAGCAGTGTGGCACACCCAAAATTTGAACATATTGGAATGTATCATTTTTTCAGAGTGGAAGTATGCTGAGAAATTTCTCTGATAACTTTCTTATCTGTACATACACGTCAAAATTATTTTGATGAATTGGGCACCACTTCACCCCAATAGATGATGATGATCGTGTGGCCTCTGTAGAGGCCGAGTGCAGGTCTTTCTAGTTGACGCCCGTGGGCGACCTGCGCGTCGTAATGAGGATGAAGTGATGACGTCACATATACCCAGTCTCCGAGCCACGGGAATTAGCCCCAGGAGACTAAAATCCCTGATGGCTCGGCCGGGAATCGAGCCCGGGCCACTTTGGGCCAAAGCCTAGCGCACTAACCTTTTAGCCACGGAGCCGGACACCCCAATATGTGATGAAACATGATCATTGTGACTGTTTCTAAGCCTATATGTACGTCTCCCCATTAGTATTCTCACGGGGTCAGGGATGAATTTTTTTTTTAGCGTATGGCTTTTAGTGCCGGGAGTGTCCGAGGACATGTTCGGCTTGCCGGTTTTGTAGCTGCTTCGAGACGGACACCCAATGGGTGAGCTAAAAGTACCGTTGGGGAGGAAAGTTGGAATGGAAGGTCGAGGAGTTGGAAGGTAGCGACTGTGGCCTATAGTTAGGGACCAACCCCGGCATTTGCCTGGAAGGAAGATGGGAAACCACAGAAGACCATCTTCAAGGTTGCCGGCGGGGGGATTCGAACCTCCTCGCCTCCCGGATGTGAGCGACTGCCAGCAGTCATGCCGTAACGACCACGGTTAACTCACCCGGTAGGGATGAGGTGAGGTGGGTTTACTGTGTGGTGGACAGTTTTATGGTCGGATCGTCTTCCTGGCGCCAATCTCGTCAGGGGAATTAGTGACACGTGAAATGACTGAAGACGAACAAAACTGAATGATAGGGGCCTGTTTGATGGTACCGTACAGGCATTTGCCTATAGTTGCAAATGGAAAACTGTCCACCTCGTAGTGTAGAAGATAGCATTCTTGGCTGCCACTGCGAAGGTTCCGAGTTCAATTCCCATTCTGCCAATAAATTTCATTCTGATCTGAAGACTGGATCGGCAACCTCGTGAGGGATAACTGAGAAGAGATGGGTTCGACTACCACCTCAGCCATCCTAGAAGAGGTTATGTGTAGATTCCCACTTCTTCAGGCGAATGCCGGGATGGTACTTAAATTAAGTTCACGACCACCCCCTGCCAAATACTAACCCCCATTGCGAATGCACACACTAGTAGTCCTGAAGCCCCGTATACTTGGCTGTGTGTGGAATTTGTCTGATAACCTAAGTTATTGTGATGGCTGTATTAGTGTATGTACTGTATTTGTAATTAAGAAGAAGGCGACCGTGGCCCTGATTTAGGAGCCATCCCGGCATTCGCCTAGACTAGAAGTGGGAACCTAGAGAAACCACTTCTAGGATGGCTGACGTGGGAATCTAATCCGCCTCTTCTCATTTTTCCCTCACGAGGATAAGTGTACCCCGTTCCAGCCCTCAGACGGGAATCGAACCTGGACTTCCGCGGTGATAACCACTACGTAACAAGGCGAACAGGAAGGCATGTTTGCTCTCAAACCTGCTGTCGTGACTTCGTACCGTACGTAAGTGAACGTGGATTGAATTTCAATTGAAACTTCATAAAGGGTCAGTAAGAGCACCTGGTGTTAAAATGTAGCCACGGTGCGGTGCGGCACGATGGCGACCCCACATGACAAATATTACTTCGTGACCAACATCACCCCCAGTTCAGGCACGCCTTTGTCACCGAGCGTGGAGCTCGATATAACAACATACCGGTACCGCGCTCGCCAGACCATTTAAAGCTGATGAGATCGAATGTCCCAGGGTTGGGAAGTAATGCCGTTACTTTTGCGGTTACGACGTTACTTTTGCGATAACGATGTTGCTTTTATGGTTACGACGTAACGTTTGCGATAACGACGTTACGTTTGCGATAACGACGGTACATTTGTGGTGATGACGTTACGTTTGCGATAACGACGTTACGTTTGTGATAACGACATTAATTTTATGGTTACGGCTTTACTTTTGCAATAACGACGTTACTTTTGTGGTTACGACGTTACGTTTGCGATCGACGTTATTTTGTGGTTACGACGTTACGTTTGCGATTACGACGTTACGTTTGCGATAACGACGTTACTTTTGTGGTTACGACGTTACGTTTGCGATAACGACGTTACTTTTGTGGTCACGACGTTACGTTTGCGATAACGACGTTACTCTTGTGGTGACGACGTTACTTTTGCGATAACGACGTTACTTTTGTGGTTACGACGTTACGTTTGCGATAACGACGTTACTTTTGTGGTGACGACGTTACTTTTGTGGTAACAACGTTACGTTTGTGATAACGACGTTACTTTTGTGGTGACGACGTTACTTTTGCGATAACGACGTTACTTTTGTGGCTACAAATTTACACATTAAATTAAGTAACTGTAATACCGTTACTTTTAAGAGTAACGAAGGTGGAAAGGCTCACTACCTTTCTAAGTTGGATTAACAATTAAGGAATTATCCCAGATGCATAAACGGGCCAAGAGTGAACACGGAATAGTGGTGAATAGCTTTCAAACAAAGCCAATCCAAGTGGTTTATTGTTGTTTCATTTAGGGCTTGGAAATTCATCATCATCAACCCGCGTGTGTGAAATCTATTTGATAATCTGCGTTATTGTAGTGACGGTACTACAGCGTGTAACTAGCGGCTAAGATTGGGAAGGAGGCAACCGCGATCTGAATTTAGCCTACTTTGGGAAGCCACAACCACTTCCACGATGTCCGAGAGTAGGATAGAAACCCACCACTCACCATTCTTCTCAACTTTCCTCTCAAGAGGCTGACCAACCTCATACTAGGATTAAAATTCATGACAGAGCCGGGAATCGCACCCAGGCCATCTTCGTGGAAATCTGTTAGCCATTGCCAATTAATTCTTAGAGAGTTAGTTAGTTAGTTATTGGTATTTTAATGGATGGAACAGCGGAGTCATCTGCCCCGCTAATTCATTCTGTCCTTCATATTACTGTAATCCACTGTATGTATGTCTACCCTTATAATTCCCGTTTTCAACGGGCAATGATGTGGAAGGAAGCTGCCGTAGCCTGTCAGAAGGTACCGTCCCAGCATTTGCCTGGAGTTGAAAATGGGGGAAACCACGAAAACTATTTCAAGAATGGTTGACGATGGGGCTCGAACCCACGTCTACCGAGTCCACAGATAGCTTGGCCCCATGGCCTAGCGCTGCGCGGTAGTGAGCGTAGCTACCGCTGTCGGTATTACTGTAATCCACTATTCCCTTCAACTAAAGAAAACTAAACTAAAGTATAATTTTTAACCTATCATTAAAATTAACTTGCATGTTCTCTGTCTCCTTTGGCAAACACAAATTGTTTTCAGGTTGTAAAATTAACAAGTAGTTCCGTGAAGAGATAAATAGCCTATTTTCTTATATCCTACTTTTGTTAATTGCCTCTATCAACGTACAAAATTTCAGTTTGATTGCTGTAATGGATTCGTAGATATTGAGAACCGTCTAAATATTTCGGACGGTCGCCATGTTGGATTTCTATATATGTAGACCATAGAGTTATGTACTATTACATGAAGATTGTTGCGTAGGGGTATACTTCAAACTTCAATCGCATGATTAGGACACAAGAAATAAATACTTAATTTGAAAATTTTACACAGCCGCCATGTTGAGGTTATGCAAACAATTGAACTAAGCTAGATGTCAGTGCATTACGATGTGTATAAACATGTGTTGTACCAAGTTTCACTGCGCTCGGAAGGTTAAATCGCAAGAAAAGTCTATTTAAATGCTTCAACTTCGCTTGCCCGCCATGTTCGTGTTGTATTTAACAGATTTTTGAGAGTCACATAGGTGAACTTCTAGTAGTGCTTTATACCACCGTACAAAATTTCAGGGTGATGTCAGTAATAGTTTCGGAGATATGGAATGCCAGTGAAACAGTTCGCACAGCTGCCATGCTGGATTGGTGAAACGTAATAAAATTTGAAGGGCATGGATGGGGTCGGACAAAATCGTACTATAATCTTACCGAGTTTCATATAAATTGCTCCAGCCGTTTAGTTTTTATTAGAGGGGTGGGGCACAAACACACATACGCACACACACACGGACAAAAGGTGATCTCATAAGCCTATTTATTCATAAATAAAAATAGGCTAAGTCGCCTCCGTAGCGTAGCGGTCAGCATGGTTAGCTGCCGCCCCGGAGGTCCTGGGTTCGATTCCCGGCTCTGCCACGAAATTTGAAAAGTGGTACGAGGACTGGAACGGGGTCTACTCAGCCTCGGGTGGCCCAAATGAGTAGAGGGGGTTCGATTCCCCCTCAGCCATCCTCGAAGTGGTTTTCCGTGGTTTCCCACTTCGTCTTCGGGCAAATGCCGGGATGGTCCCTTCTTCAAGGCCACGGCCGCCTCCTTCCCTCTTCCTTGCCTATCCATCCTAACCATCCCTTACCTTCCCTCATGAGGCCCCTGTTCGCTTTGCAGGTGAGGCCGCCAGGGCGAGGTGCCAATCCCACCTCACCAGTTGTGTCCCTTCCGATTCGATGTTCCCCGCTCTAGGACACTGCCCGTAGAGGCGGTAGTGGTGAGTTCCCTCGCTGGAGGGTAAACAACTAAAAAAAATAGGCTAAATAAATAGCAGCTTCTATATTTTATGGCAAAGTAACGGAAAAGTAGCGATGAGTTACTTCGACCATTGTAACTGTAACTTCGTTACTATCTTTGGTAAGTTACGGTAAATTTAACTTAGATACTTTTATAGAAAGTAACACTCAACCCTTCAGGCCACTTGAGTACAGTATAAGACAGCGTGTCCAGTCTTTGCACGCTCGGCGTGCTAGCTATGCTCCACCGCACGCCGGCAGTCTGGCTACTGCCTCTCTTGGCTGGGCTGCCTGTCCTGACTGCTGGCGCTCCGACAGCTCTTCGCCGCGTTTGACCGAGTCAAGTTGGGATCACTAGCGCACCGGATGTAAATGTAAACAAACAATCAAACAAACAAACAAACAAACAAACTGACACCTCTACATATGGACACCTCTGGTATAAGAGATCCATCCAAATAAACTAGATTTATTGGCATATTAAAATGTTCTTCTTAATGTGAAAATACAACATCTCGGTGTTCTTAAAACCAAAGGGACGTAAATCTCGTGCCATCGGGATTGCAAGGGGAAACTTGAAGTTTGGAGATCAATGGTTCGATTCCCTGCACTGAAAATGGCAATCTTGAGTGTGATTTTACCACATTTGGTGAACTAGAATGCTTCCTCTTTCAATTCCCGGGAAAACTACCCCTATCCTAGAGACTAATAATTACAGTTACAAACACTATTCCAGGTACCATAGGATCACAGGTTATCAGAAAACAAAGCAATGCTCAACAAAGCACACAGGGCTAATTACTCAGATATCCCAAGCCTCTAGAATGAATTAACAACGATTCAATCCCACTCCTCTTTTCAAATGTCCTCGCGAGGTAATGCGCACCGTGTCCAATACCATATCCCCAAACAGTACTCGTAAAGTGGGGGAATCCGCTACACTTGTCGCTAAACCGAGATGGAGCAGCGGCCAAAGTACCGACTACCGAGTGGAACACCGTGCCTTACCATTTCATTCTGAAGGTGATACAGAAGTGTTGTATTGGTTCGTTAAGAGTCTTGGGACTACGTGGTCATTAGACCCGTGTATTTGAATATGTGCATAATCTTTTTGATTACCTGTTAACCGACCCATGATCCCAACATCCCAGCCGAAGAGGTCGATGTTTTGAAGGCATTAAGAGACTGACAGTACGATGCCGGCTCGTAAAATATATTTCGTATCACATTTGGTATTTGTCAATTAAATTTCAGCTACAAGTTGCCCAAAGGTGATTAAGTTTCTTTGCTATATATCAGTGAAACACAACGTCGAAATTGGAAAGTAGATTGCCTAGATGTTTCCACTTCAAAATATCTACTTTAAGTAGCTGAGACCACATTATTAATAATAATAATAAAAAATTACGAGCCTTACAGTAGTCGCATATGATGTGTAACATCTGACATAGAAGAAACCTCGCGTGAAATTGTTGATACACCGGTATTTTATACTATTATTGGCACAAAATTGTAAAATGGAGTGTTTTACAGATATTGCAGTTTATAATACGGAACTCATTTTATTAGATGATTTGTAGCTTCCACCAGCACTAGCCTAACTACAGAATACGATATGGATCAACTAGATTAATAGACGCGACACCGCTCATAACCTTAAATTCCTTATAAACAGGTCCTCTTCATTCACAGACCAACACGTAATTTCATATGGATTCTGTTAAAATGAGTCATATTGATATGATAAATATCGTTTAAAATGATAATCTGGTAGCAAATATATCTACCCCGTCCGGAATTCCAACCCAAGATCTCTTGATTCACAATCATAAGCACTAACCCCACGGCTATTTCGACTACGCAAATCGTATGCACAAGATGGTCACTTATTTCCACGTTCCAATAATACTGCATTACGGAATTAAGTTTCATTTATATTTTGCTTGTTTCGATAATGTTCCTGCGTGAAATTGATTTTAAAATGCCTTATGAATAGTCCCTCTTGTGAGTAAAGAGAATGTATTCAGTAATAGTTCATGAAGGCTTGCTCAATTCTCGTATAACCACAACGATTATATTAATTGATGACTGCATTACCGTTATGTGGGTTAATATTTGAATAGCCATTGTGCAGAAACATAATACCGGCAATGCCGACTACTTACAAAGTTTGATATTAAGGCATCATACCTTCGAACATGTACCATGTCATTTGTTTCAATCACTTGACACCAGAGTTCGCATGCGCGTTTTCCGTTCAGTATGTCATATACATTCCACATTGTTTCTCATACCACTGTCAGCTGGGTCTTACCACTGCTCGCTGGATCGATCGATCGAGTGGGCTGTGCATACTTCCGTTTTCCACCACTGCCAGCTAGTACACTTCCGTTCGATTGATCGAGCGGGCAGTGCATAATTCCGTTTTCCACCACTGCCAGCTAGTACACTTCCATTCGATCGATCGAGCGTGCAGTACATACTTGAGTTTTCAACCACTGCCAGCTAGTACACTTCCGTTCGATCGATCGAGCGTGCAGTGCATACTTCCGTTTTCCACCACTGCCAGCTAGTACACTTCCGTTCGATCGATCGAGCGGACAGTGCATACTTCCGTTCGATCCACCACTGCCAGCTCGATCGTTCCAATCCACTTCCGTCCCCAATTTTCAAAATCACTCCCACAAAGCTATCCAGCAACCGAGTGGAAAGATGTTACACATCAATAATAATAATAATAATAATAATAATTGTAGTAGTATTAGTTGTATCTACCATAGAGATTGTTTTGGCAGTGTTGGGACAGGGCTAACTGATACAGTGTCTCATTTCAGGGACGCCATACTCACGAGCAGTGTCAACTGTCTGACCAGTTTCCTGGCGGGGTTCGTCATTTTCTCGGTGCTGGGGAACATGGCCAAAGAGAGGAAGAAGAGCATTGCGGATATGGGACTGGAAGGTGAGTACGATCAACTCAAAACCAACTCAGATGGACATGAAAATTGTAACTTCGAAATGCTTTAGAAACCATGTGTTAGATTATCACGAGACAAACGAACTTCAAATAAGAAAGTAACATCAGCTCGAACGGAGTTATTTTATTTTACAGGCTAGACAGTAGCATAGCATTCAACGCCCATGAAGTGCTATTTTCTTTATCTGAAGATTTTGTCAACCCAAACAGTATACTCAATTATTTTGTTAGAAGCAGATTAGATGACACATCAATTCTCTTGAAGTGATAGAAGCCATTTTTTCAGTGTTGTCTAGTTCTAATAAAGAAAGCTTTCCAGTCGGTCAACACAAATTGTGCCCAATTACATTAGGCAGGAAAACAAGTATTTATATGCCCTAACATGAAAAACATTACGTAAGATATTTATCACAAAACAACACGCTTTTATGTACAAATGTGGGGGTACTTAAAATGGATATATGTTTCGAACGTGAAAGCGTTCATCCCCAGATCTTGCTCACTTAGACTTAATTAATTACAATGTTTATGAATTACACTTATGCACAAATATATATACAATGCTCAGATTACATAAGTTCGTAAAGACTTGTGTGACGCGTCAATCTTATTTGCAGACGTAATTGTTCACTGCTATGGTTGTTGCGTTAATGATGATGTATTTTTAATATGTTAACATGAGGTGTTCTATTGAATTATTATTGTAAATAGATTCATAATAATTTCTACACACTATTTTGTTAATTATATCCTAAATCAACCGTTCCAATTTAAATTGGTGGTGTATTGTGTGTGGTTATAATGCACAAACTACAGCACTTAATTGGAATAAGGTTATTTAAACTCATCTGTTGTACGAAACTTGGCTCCTATGCGAGCGCTCCTGTTCACTACTCACTCAATTATCTGGAATCCCTGGTACTCAAACCACATTAATGATATTGAAATGGTTCAGAATGAATTCCTTAAATATATTCAGTAAAAAATCACGGGTACTTGTCCGAAATATGATAGCTGTGAATTCTCTGGCTAACAGACGACAAATTATATGTTTTGTTTTTTCTTCAGATTACTCAATAATCCTTTGTGTTGTCCATATTTCATAGCACCGTTTAAATTACGAGCCCCACTTCCCTCAACTTGACCTAAATTTAGAACTGAACATCACAAACATTCGCCAATTATAAGTGCAATCCATACGATGAACACTCAACAGGAACCAACCTCAACTTGTTCATTTATACGTATGATTCCTTTGTTTCTGCCTGCCACCAGATCACTTGAACTCTTGTGTTCTACGTACCCAGTAGTCTAATATTATCATTACGTTGTTACTTATAATTAATTTGTAGTATAAGCAAAAAACTATGTCTCTATGTCTTATTATTTTATAGTATTATGTGTAATCAACGTGCGTGTGTTTCTTATCATTAGGTATATGCCTGTTAGAATCACAATAAACCTAAATAAAAAGCACAGATGCGCATTGCTATTCAACACAGTTATCATTCTACTCCAGTCATTTGTTCCAACGATACACAAGGCGTCGAAGTAATCTTCCTCCAGTCCATGATGGCAAGTCAAACGGTTGTAACGCCGTAGAATAGTCTACCTTATCAACCAGGTGTCTCTTCAACTGTCCGGTAATTGGGATAGGTGTCCAGGGACTTGAAATAATGTACCATTCTAGCATTTACTTGGAGAGAGTTCGGAAATCCGGGGATGGTCACTTTCAATGCCGGGATTTGAACTTCCAATCTCTGGACAGGCTGCAGATCTCCAACACAGCCAAGGTGTTCGATTCATCGCGCACCGATACGCCGCTGTGTGTCCTGAAAATCAAGCTTTGTCAATGGGTTTACCTAGTCGTAATAAGTGTGTTCTCTTGATTTGGTGGTGATGATTGATTTTAAAGGTTGAAACATCGAGATAATTGGCCTCTTTGCATGATTTGTTTACAGCACTTAGTACAGGAAGAAAATTTCCTTTACTAATTTCGATGAATTTCGAACATTCTTTCGCTATGTGATTTTACATACTACTGGTTTGTTGCGAGATAATCTCTTCTGTTCTTAGGACCTGGCCTGGTGTTCGTCGTGTACCCCGAAGCTATCGCCAACATGACCGGCTCTGTCTTCTGGTCTATCATATTCTTTCTGATGCTCATCACTTTAGGTGCGTATAAATTAAAATAACATTCACTTTTCCTTTCCAATAGCTCAGTGCCAGGTTAAATATAGACACAGGGATTCCCAATCTATTCAACATCATGGCACACCTAATCTACGACATTTTCTTTCTCAGCACACTTGTATAAGGACTTGGTATTATATGTCAAACAATTCGTAACGTTACATTTACATTTGAATGTCTTAATTAAATATATTAATAGAATTAACAGAAGCCTCCGTGGCTTAGGTGGTAGCACGCCGGCCTCTCACCGCTGGGTCCGTGGGTCAAATCCCGGTCACTCCATGTGAGATCTGTGCTGGACAAAACGGAGGCAGACAGGTTTTTCTCCGGGTACTCCGGTTTTCCCTGTCAAAATTTCATTCCAGCAACACTCTCCACTATCATTTCATTTCATCTGTCATTCATTTAATCATTGCCCCAGAGGAGTGCGTCAGGCCTCGGCAGCCAGCACAGTTCATATCCTCGCCGTTAGATAGGGGCTCCATTCATTCCATTCCTGACCCGGTCGGAGACTGGAAGCAGGCTGTGGATTTTCATTTTCAATAGAATTAACAGAAACAAATTACAAATCACAAAGTAACTCAAAGGATTTATAATTAAATAAACATTGTTCCATTAATCCGAGACTTGAGATTCATGTAACATGAAAATCTTATCAATCATGGGTCGAATATATGAACATGCAACTCGTATAACGGCTTCAACATAGGGCAGACTACTCCTGCAACTGGATTTTATATTGTTCAATGGTAAAAGAAATGCCCGCTCACACAATACAGAAGGGCGCGGTAGGTAATATGTTTGCCAATTTCTACCGTACTTTTGCGCTGCCATCTAGCAAATGGGTGGCCTATGGTTTAGAATAGATGAAGTCACCACATGTGTTACGAAATATATTAAGTGAGCCGACGTTGGATTTCCGTGGGTAGTATTTTATTTTATTTTATTTTGCCTTTCTAAATTCCAATTTCCTTGGCCGAAATTGAACCCACAGTGTTGGAATTACGAGGTGGTCACACCACTAGATGAAGTTACAGGAATGAAAAAGTATAGCGTCGCTTTCCTTACAGTGGAATGTTCTCTTTGTGCCTGCAAAGAGAATGGATACGACTAGTAGATTAGTCAAAATTAAGTTTAAAAGAAGTTTTATTGCACAATATTGGAGTATAAAAGCTTCCATAAGTGACCCATTAAACGGCTATGAAATAAATCTGAACGCCACAATTGTAGTATGCCAACAATATGCAACAGTGATGGATATCATGCTGTGAATTGAAATTTAATTATTTTGTTGCATGGATTGAGAGTATACTGTATATTGCGAAGTTCTGTTTCTTCTTATTTTTACTAGGTAGTCAAAAAAGATCACAACATATATTATGAAGGACTGACCTTCTCGAGAATGTTCCGTGCCACCCGCTAAGGAAATGATTTCCACCACTGCAAGTTAATTTACTCCGGATTGAATTTTTAAAAGTGCTAGAGGAAACTGGAAAGTAAATAAAAGCCTTACTTCTTCCCCTCATCACGGGGAATTTGAACCACTGGACGTGACTTATCATTTTGAAATATTGGCTGTTGCCGCGGAGTAATAGTAGGTTCATTTTTATCGTTATGTTGGTGATTTTTAAAGTAATTAGTTCTCTTCCACGCTATTTGATCTTGGGAGAGGGCTTCCCAGTTGTGTTGGGGAAAGCCGCAAATCTTAAATTCAAGCTTAATTAAGTTCTTGAAAGATTTCCTTTGACTACTTATGACTCGTCTGTCATTACTTAATTCTGAATAATATATATACACCTTAATATAAGTTTGGGATACTATCACACAATATATTAAATGTTCCGGGAACCCGAACTGTAAAAATGATGAATTTTTCGTTTTTCAGATTATTAGAAAATAAAATACTACAGACTTTCCTCTTTAAAATGACATATTAATCTTCCATTTATCTCAACTCCAAATATTAAAAAATAATTTTTAAATAATGTGCTGTAGTGCGCGTCACCACACTTCATTTCCATGGATACGTACTCACTGAAAACATACTCAAATCTCTCGGTCTTTCCAAGGAGATAGTTAGGCCTATGCATGTAGGACATATTTCTTCTGTTGGCTACATTTTACGACAGGCAATTGTTTTGTTTGCATTTTGTATTCCTTGGATACTATTGTTGACATTGAGTAACTTGGTGGTTAGGTCTAGCTCAAGATTTGTACTGCATTTCTTTAGTGAACTGTAACTTTCAAAACATGCCTCGATTTAGTAACAGAGTTTATAAGAAGAAAAAGCCTACTAGGAGGTACAGAAGTAGTGGCACTATGACAATATCACACATTGTTGGAAATGATTCTGAGAATGGTAAGGTTATGCATGAAGTGTCTCGAGTACAAGCAGAAAATTGCATGGATCAACTGAAAAATACTCCAATTTTTTAGAACAGTGCTGTGGGGATAATGTGAACGGACATTAACATTTCATTGCTGTCAAAGGTAATAGAGAAATCAGTATTGTGCAAGGAATGTAGTAGAATGAGTATGTCAGTGATTGTCAAGCAACACAAGGGACTTGCTGCAAACATATTCATTCATTCATTCATTCATTTATTTGCAATGGGGGGTGTGTCCCCCGGTGGCAAATTGGATATACATAACAAATACATAATTATACATAACAATACATAATTATACATAACAATTCAATAACAATTATACAACAATTAAACTGGAGTATTTACACAAATAGTCAGTCTTTTCTTAAACACACCTATATGTTTGGGAAAAGGCTCTAAGACTGCGGCAGGTAGAGAGTTCCAGTTATCAATGGCACGGTTTACAAAAGAATATTTACCATAATTTGTTCGCTGTGGTCGGCCCTTAACTTTGAAAGGATGATCGCTCCTACCCATGTAAGTGGGCTTTCCCAATCGTTTGCTAAGCTCACCCCATGCTGGTTGATTTGTATACGTGTTGTACATAGCGCAGAGTCTAGATTTCATCCTCCTAGCCTCCAGTGATTCCCACCCAAGTTTCTTTAACATACGGCTCACACTGCTCCTGGGATTAAAGTCACTGAGCACAAATCTAGCGGCCTTTCTTTGTACCATTTCCAACTCATTGATGAGCCCTACTTGATATGGATCCCAAACCGCCGAGGCATATTCCAGAATAGGTCTTACAAGTGACAAATAGCCTAATTCTTTAGCAGAGGTACTACTTCCTTTTAATACCCTCATTACAAAGTGCAGGGATTTGTAAGCTTTTGAAACTACACATCCTACATGACTACTCCATTTCATATCATTCCTTACGTGAACGCCCAAATATTTGCAAGAATCTTCTTCTACAAGTATTTCCGAGCCAATGTTATATTGAAAATCCTGCCTTCGCACTTTCCCTATTTTTAAGAGACTACATTTTCTTGTGTTTATTTTCATTTTATTTACAATCGCCCACTTATAGACCAGGTTCAGGTCCTCTTGCAGCACTGCATTGTCTTGTGAGTCATGTATCTTTCGATATATTACACAATCATCCGCAAACAATCGACAGTCACTGCGAATTCCATTTGGTAAGTCATTTATAAACGCCAAAAACAACAAAGTTCCGATTACGCTGCCCTGAGGGATACCCGATGTTACGGTAATTTCATCCGAGAATATGCCTTCGACTTTCACTTTCTGGGAACGACCCGTCAAAAATTCTTGGATCCATAAAATTACTCTTCTATCAATCTTCGTCGAAGCTAATTTATGGAGTAGCATGTCATGCGGCACGACATCAAATGCCTTCGCAAAATCTATAACCACGGCGTCGACTGAAACTCCATGGTCTAACGATTCGCTAATGTCTTGAAAAAGTGATAGCATCTGACTCTCGCATGAGTAACCTTTCCGAAATCCATGCTGCTTATCATTAAACCATGATAATGTTTCCCACTGTTCCCTCAAGTAGTCGCAAATGAGATGCTCCATCTGCTTACAAACGATGGACGTAAGGCTAACCGGCCTGTAGTTGCCCAATTCAAGTCTGCTCCCTCCCTTAAATATTGGGACTACCGTAGCTCTTTTCCAGTCTTCTGGGATTTGCGCATTGTTTATGGACACATTAAATATCACCTCCAAGTATCGTGCCACGGCCCTACCTCCTAATTTAAGTACCGTACTTCACTAACAATATTATCAGGACCCTTTGATACATTGAAACGCAGTTTTTGTATTAGCTTTACAATTGCTGACTGGTTTATTTGGAACAGAGGGGCCCCTGATTCGTCGTTAAGGTCCAACACACAGCTATTGGATTTATTGAACACACTACCGTAAAAGACATTTAATTCATTAGCAATGGCCTGTTTCTCAGTAATTAATTTACCGTCACCGGACATTATCATCGACAAATTATTTGAATTTCCCTTTCTTCTCCTAACATAACTGTAAAAAAAATTCCACCCACCCCCTCCCGAACCAAGTAAACCTTGCATATAACTGTCATGAGCAGCCCTCTTTTTTAAGACGAGCTCTCTTGATAAGGACTTAAATTTGAACATATACTTGTCACTATCATGTCTTTTATTGTATAATTTCCTAATTTTCCTTTTTAGTCTCCTAATTTCTCGTGTGTAATACTCAGGGTCTGGGTTTTGTTTCAGCAATTTAAATGGGACAAATTTATCAACAGCGCTATTTAAAATTTTCAAAAAGTTAGTCCACAGGATATTAATGTGATTTCCTTCCGATGCCCATCCTACAAATAGCTCATTCAAATACCCCTGAAACTTGCCCTGATCCGCCCTGCGATACTGGAATATGATCTTTTTTGCTACATCAGAGTCTAATTTTGTAACGTCACCATATCTAATATTTAATTCAACCCCAGAATGGTCACTAATTCCTGGTACTTTCAGACAGTTAATATACAGCTCTACAGGCCTTACGAGATAAACATCTAAGGTATTATTGTCTCTAGTTGGGAAGTCAACTACTTGGGAAAATCCCCCCCTCCCTTAAGAATTTATTTGCAGCGCTCTGAGCTTGACCACAGCTAGTTGACTCACCAGACCAGTCTACTTTGGGGAGGTTTAAATCTCCAGCAATTATTATGCTCTTTTTCATAGCATTACCCGTACAAGTTTTATCATACAGTGTTTCGAGGAGAGAAAAGTTATCTTTCGGTGCTCTATACGCCCCTATCACCTGAAGAGGGAATTTATTTCCTTTATCTGAAATTTGTACACATAACATTTCATGATCCATATCAGCCCACTTTAAGAAACTAGCTATATTTTTGCGCACACAAATAAATAACCCACCACCTCGTTTCCCCCGATCCCTTCTGTACATTTCGTAGGTCCCTTGAATTATTTCGCTACTATTTATGTCCTCATATAACCAAGATTCAGTTGCAATGACAATGTCCGGAGAATACGTCTCTACAAGATTCCAAAATTCAATTAATTTATTTCCTAAACTCTGACAATTAACCTGCAGTAATCTTAGAGTCTTACCTCCGGAGCAAATATCTTGAAGTAGCTCCTTCTGTTCCCATCGGCTGGCAACCTCTGGACCTGCTCCTCCTCACAAAAGCCGGCACGAACCGATGACCCTGTCATGTAGGCTCCCTAGGTTGTAAGCGCCCCGTCGATTTAGATGCAGCCCGTCCCGGGCGAAGTCACGGCCACCAATCCAGCAGTCAGCTTCTACGTACACTAATCACAGTTGTGCACATACCCAGTCCATGCGGTCATTTACAGTCTTAACTCGCCTTAACGGAACATCTCCCCGCCGAACAATGCCACTCATTATAATTTTTGCATTTCTAAACTTGCTTTTAGCTTTTCTGCCTAGTTCGTAGAGCTCCCCCATGATGTAATCAGCTGTAGCCCTCTTCTTCAAATCGTTCGTCCCAACATGGAGCAACAACACTTTAACTTTGTCACAGTCCTCTACATTTGCTTCTTCCACTTGTTGGGCAAGCTGGTCAATTTTAATCCCCGGATAACACCGCACTTCGCACCTGATTTCCTCGAGATATTCGCACTCCATCGTATCATAGAATCACCCATTATGATAACGTCATCCTCAGTTTGCTTCTGCACGCCCTCTTCCACACTGATCCCAGTAGAAAGCCGTTCAGTCACATCCTTCACCGTTTCTTCTGATTCACGAAGCTTAGCTCTAAGTTCCTGTATTATTTGATCCCTTGCTTTGATTTGCACCCTCAAACAGTCCGGCGTATCACATACTTTACAAAACCAATTTCCGACATCACAATCCTCCTTGACCTTAATACAGCCGAAGTGAAACCATTTCTCACATAGTCCACACTCAACACCATTCTTCAATGTTTTACTGCACGTCGAACACTTTAAAACTGTCACTGGATCATTTGCCTGATTCACATTTGGAGTAACAGGCCCTGGATTCACTTCCACTCCACCAATAACTAGCAATGCAGCTATCACTAGGGCTATGAACCACAAGTTGCTAGGTCCCGTACGCACACACAAACACCGGAAATCCCGACTACCCTTCACATACCACAGTCCGATCCTCGCCCGATAACACTCCAGAGAACAACCCATTCCAGCACACCTGAGATGTCTCCATTGTACAATATGTAATCGCAGTGTTTCATTTTGGAGTTCAGAATATGTAATAATAGGCCAAGGGGAAACTGCTAGTGAGAAAAACAAGTATTACAGTGTAAATATTAGATGTGTTTATGCATTAAGGTCAATCGGCAAGGGCTCGTCAGCAGGTCGAGTGCTTTGTGGTGTTATGACTCTACCACCACCACCAAGAAAATTCACAAAATATAACTTTGCTATTGGATCCTGTGCTGAAGATGTTGCCCAAGAATCTATGCAGAAAGCAGTGGAGGAGGCTATGGAAGTAAATAAGGACATTCCAGATCGTGACTTGACTGTCGCACTAGATGATACTTGGCAGAAGCACGGTCACACTTCACATAATGGGGTAGTAACGGCAACAAGTGCTGATACGACAACGGTTATAGATGTCGTAGTTAAATCTAAATACTGTAAGTGTCCTAAGAGACTGAAGGGTGAACATACAAAACACTGCGAAAAGAATTACAGTGGTTCTAGTGGGGCCATGGGAGTGATGTGCTGCAGAAGATGGGACTGATGGCAAGAAAGTACATGGTCAATGCTATGATGTCGATAGACAATGAGAGGAAATGGAATGCTGAAAGAAACGAAAAGGAGTCTGAGAGGCAAGCTAGACAAAGAATGTAAGCTGTAAAGAGAAGGCTAGATGAGTAGATGTCTAGTGACACTGATAACACCTCTTATGGTGCTAGACTTCATTAGAAAGTTAGTTGAACTTTGAACCTCGTTTTCCACAATTTCATTTTTATACCATATAAGGAACATTTTATCCTAAACTATTAAAGATAGAGACTTAAAAATTTCAAGTGTTGTAAACAATATCAATCTACACCTTCCATCGTAGCCTTTTTGTCATACACGATCAATGACAGATTTTATAGCGAAGATATTAAGAGAAAAAATATTTTGAAAAAATCAAAAAATAATTCATTAATATCTTCCAAGAAAATGCCCATATATTAATATCCCTATGATACCTGGTGTTAAATATGTACAATAAACCACTGTCAAAATTTCGTTCTTCTAGTATTAATAGTTTAGGAGATATTGTTCCCTACATTTAACATTGCAGGTAGCCTATAGGCGAATCCGGGTTCTCGTAAAAGTTCCGTGCCTCAGCACTTCCTTGGCCGCATTACTGTAGCAATCTTTTGTTATCGAAAAGGTAGAACTAAATCATTGCTGTTTACAATTTGGACATTTTCCCAAACTCTTGAGAATAAGTGGATTTTGAACATGGAAGACCCTGTTAGATAATATTCCAAACTTTTGTTGAGGTGTCCATTTTGGAAGAACTTCGGTTCAGCATTCGAAATAAATGACCAGTCCACCAGAACTGATGTTTAAAAATCATTGACTCGATACTTTTAGAGTTTGTTTCTTTCACTATGTTTATGGTGGGTCTTCCAGAAACCAAAAAGGGCAGGACTAAGTTAATATACACCGTTTATACATGTTGTTTGGCTAGGTTTAACTAACTTTAAAGCTCGACATTCTTTTCAAGTGTGATTGTGTTGTTCCTTCACCGGTATCAACTGTAGAGGAAGTGATATTATAAATGGATTATTCCAGGTTTGGACAGCACGTTTGGTGGACTGGAGGCCATGATCACAGCGCTGTGCGATGAATACCCTAGGTTGTTGGGTAGACATCGCGAGATATTCGTAGCGGTGCTTTTGGTCTTGATTTACATCTGTGCTCTCCCAACTACTACTTACGTGAGTAATGTATAAAGGATATTTCAGGTATATTCATAATTATTCTCTCCATGTAAGACACTTGTGATAAGTGTTTGTCTCCAGTAGACTCACTATAAGTACCTGCAAAAGTTTCAAGACCAAAATCTCGATATTATTTAAGCTAGATCTTGTGAGAGATGAACTCTATGAGAATTGTATTTGAAGCGTGCGTCAACCAAGCATAGGGCATGCATAACATAATTACATTGTTGAAATTAAGCTATTAGGTCGCGATGTGTACATGATGTACAAACCAATACAAAAACTTGCCAGACATTTTAACTCTCCGGTAACATGATGGCTTGTACTTCATGTACCGGTACACAACGTGACCTAATAGCCTAATATTCCCTCTTATTGTCGCTGAACGCTAAACCAAACCACACAGCGCACAGCCTCATACCATAATTTTGGATGATCATATCAGAAATGAATAAGAAAATTAATTGACGATCCTGTGCCACTAAACAAGTTAACGAGAGTCCTATTATATGGGGTGGTTAATGCTAATATTTGATAAACACAAATCAATTCAAAAAATAACGCTACTGCTGCAACTTACTGTAGCAGTAAAGAGAAACCCTTTTAGTATGCACTGTACTGAGTCGTTAGGTCTTTCGTATATCCCATCTCGTGACTAGCATTCTTGGCTGTCTCCTGCGTATCAGACGCAGGATCAATGAGAGCCGATATTGTGGTAATTGACCGTACAGCCAAGTGGATGATTTGAAAAATATAGATAAGCTACGGAGGCTGATTTAAAAAAGAGCCTTCCATAGGTTGCATAGGAGACAAGTATGGAATTTTAAACTACGAAGACATTCGATTATTTTTCGGAGCTGCAGGAGTGATTAAGAAATTCACAGTTAATATTTTCAGTAAACTTGGGATTAATTGTTCAAAACTGCAGTTACTTTCTTAGATCATATGTCCTCAGGGATTCTTTGTCAGTTGTTCAAAATCACCATTATAATACTTCTAAATAAAATCCCCAACAGGAGTCCTCCTCAGCCAATTGGTCATAATTCAAGGTAACATATTCCTTACCATTCATTGTTCATTGTTGAATTGAATTAACTGGTAGACTGTATCTTTATGGTAAACCATGGCTAAGGATAGCTACCCGTTTTGGGTTTCTCTCACTACTTTACATTAGAGCTTATATGTACTCTATGTTCAGAGAACTAATGTCACCGTATATAAAAATTATACTGTATATTGATTATTTTTAGATAACCGGCCGCGTGGTGTTGGGGTAGCGTTTCTGTCTCTTGCACGGAGGCCCCGCGTTCGATTCCCGGCTCCGTTAGGAATTTTAGAAAATGACATGAGGGCTGGAAGTGGCGCACTCTGCCTCGTGAGGGCTATTGAGTAGCTGTCTGACACTGAGACAGCACCCCGGTCACGGAGACCAAGATTAACGGCTGAGCGGACCCGACGTGCTGGCCACGCTTCAGCCCGTAAATCTGTAGGTCGAATGGCTGGGCAACGGTCACTTGGTAGGCCAAGGCCCTTCATGGGCTGTAGTGCCACGGGGTTTGGTTTGGTATGGTTTTAATTTTTAGAAAATGATTTACGTGATTACTTGCAGCGATACTGGGAGCCTCCGTGGCTTAGGCGGCAGCACGCCGGCCTCTCACCGCTGGGTCCGTGGTTCAAATCCCGGTCACTCCATGTGAGATCTGTGCTGGACAAAACGGAGGCAGACAGGTTTTTCTCCGGGTACTCCGGTTTTCCCTGTCAAAATTTCATTCCAGCAACACTCTCCACTATAATTTCATTTCATCTGTCATTCATTTAATCATTGCCCCAGAGGAGTGCGTCAGGCCTCGGCAGCCGGCACAGTTCATATCCTCGCCGCTAGATAGGGGCTTCATTCATTCCATTCCTGACCCGGTCGGAGACTGGAAACAGGCTGTGGATTTTTTTCACTTGCAGCGGCACTGGTATTAATCCAGTAGACAGCTGTTGAGGCGAGACATTATATCCTCATTATATTACACGCGCTAAGTCATAGCAGGCTCGGGCCAATGTTTGCAGTGACCCAAATGTGTTGTCCCATTTGACATGGCTAGTCTAGAGCATTATGTCAGTTGGATAGATTGAACATAAAGTGTGTCGGGGTACGGAGGCTTATGTTGGATTTACATGTCAGCACTGGTGCATTCAAAAATTTGGACATTGTTCATTTTTGAATTAGAAACAGTGTCTATTACATTACATTAGATTACATCAGACATTACATCGCGCTATCAATTATATTCTTCTTCAATACATCCTTGTACAGTGACTAAATGCACTCAGCTCCACTTCTGGGTTGCTTCATATTTGACATAATATAAAAATAGCTTTAACATTAGGAAGTTCACAGACGCTTGTGGTAATAATGTTTGCTCCAAGTTTATTGTTGCAGATTCTTCAGTTGCTTCAAATTGGAAGCTTGGGATAACTTTGATTAATTAATTAGATTTAAAAAACGTAATTAGAAATATATTTTATTTGTAAAATATATTGTAAATAAAAACACAATATTACAAGGAATTGGAAAAAAACTGCATGATAGGCAGACGTAAAGGCGTAATTATCTCCGAGTCGAAAACATTGTACATTTAAATAGTATATTTGAACTTCAGGTTTCCAAACGCACCTTACGATTGTAATCGTAGTGGATGATTTAACGCTCACAGCTACGCTTCTGGGTTGAATCAAATTGCACGTAATATAACATAGCTTTAAAATTAGGAAGTTCACAGACGCTACTGGTAATAATGATTCCTAATTAGGTTTGCGAACTGCTAATAAGTCGGAAAGCGAAATTTCATTTTATAATTTGGCTACTGGCAGTGTCAAATTCGTAAGATTACGAGCGGGGCAACAGAAATGAATTCATTGTGATGGACTAGTTTCTTGAAGTGGTCAGGGGAGAAGGAGGTGAGAGCACATGAATGTTCCATGAGAGGCAACGCCCGGTCTGCTAAAAGGATTCCTCTGTTATTTCCAGATCAATCCAAGTCAATTCGATTCAATTGCAGCCAATCAATTTACTCGTCGTGGCACAGGGCGCTTGCCAGGTTAATTCTGTTTACCAAGCTGGTGGTGGGTGGGAACTCTTAGCGGCCATGTTCAGCAATCAACTGTGTCTTCTGCTACGGTGGACCAGTAGAGAAATGCACAGGGTTGCCATTTTCATTGGCAACTATGCGCTGCCCAAATCCTCCCGGTTCATAAAACTGTACTGTGTTTGTTGATGTACCAAGTCTCCTTAGTTGGGATGGTAGCGGTGATTGTTGCTTTATGACCGAAACATCAGTCCCTCTTTTCAGTAGAAGAATTATGTTATGTACCGGTGTCAGTTCAACGCGAAACAATACCGCATCTTGAGTAATTTACTTTGACAAACGTGCTACTTGTAACAGTGATTTGAATAGATTGTTGTTGTTGTTGTTGGTGGTGGTGGTGGTGGTGAATCATATAGGGGTTTGTGACATCGTAGTCTTCAGCTCCGTGTACTTGTGTGTGTATAGAATTTGCCGGATAGCCTGTGTTATTGCGACAGTGGCGTGTGTATTTGTAATCGAGGCTAATTGGGATAGAGGTGGCTGTGGGTTTAAGTTCTGAACCACCCCGGCATTCGCCTGAATTAGAAGTGAGAAACCATGGAAAGTCACTTCTAAGAAGGCTGAGGTGGATATCGAACCCACCTATTCTCAGTTCTGCATCACGTAGCTGATTGTGCCCCGTTCCAGCCCTCAGACCAGAATTAAATATCTTGGCCAAACCGGGAATCGAACCCGGTCCTCAGGGATGAAAGGCAACAATTCCAGCCGCTACACCACGAGGTGGTAGTACGTTCCTCATAAATATAACTATTCCAAACGCTAAAAAAACGAAATAAATTTATTTATCTGCACTTATTGAACATATTACATCTCCACCTGTAAATCTCAAATCTCTATAGTTTTCGCATTCTCAAATACGGCGCTCACACTTGTAAAACAAATATGATGGATACGCATTTGTAATGAGTTTCATCGTAAGTTCGTTTAATCTAGCTGGAGTTCTCGAGTCTCTCTCAGTGTTTAAAATTGCAGTACTGTGATTAAAGTGTTGGTCATTCATGTTTTCAGGATCAAGCGTGTTTGTCCATTAGCCCCTACTAATTAGAAAGCTTACCCGGTTGGATATTCTTTCACTCACCATATTTCTTTCCGATATTAATAAATAGTGCATAGAATTTTAAAGTTAAAATGTTTTCCTTTGTGAAATTTTTAGGAATTCGAGTGCTATTTTCATCTCCATGCTCTCTTATGGTTATGGCGATGTACCACATGGCTGTTCATATTTCCTCACTATCTTATTCCACTTAGATTGAATTTTAAATCTTGGGTCATAATGAAAGAACAGCAAGTTGACAACAGGCCAGTCATTACGAAGTACAGTGAGTGCCTCCTTACCAACTCTAGCACGCTGTGACAAACCACGGAAAACCACTTCTAAGATGGCTGAGGAGGATATCGAGCCCAGCTATTCTCAGTTATGCCCCATGTGGCTGATTGTGCCCCGTTCCAGCTCTCCAGTTGCTCGTACCTCTGTCTTCAATAGCAATAATAGCCTACGGTGTACTTGGATTATTGCAACGCTTAATTTACAGATATGGTCTTTAATATTATGCAGTTCCGTGGACAATAAACTGTTTAAGCATTATGAGTGAGCATTTACATACATGAGGGTGAATTTCGGCTGTAAAAATTCTGTGATATCCGTTATACGATATTTGTATCTTTCAGTAGCCTTCTGAGAAGTAATGAACATTAACAAATCATGTGCAATACCCATAGCGGGTTCACAACGTACCGGTACATGCATTTCCAGCCGTTTCAGCTTGATTCGGCTAAAAGGGCTAAAGAGAAGTAGTACATTATGAATGAAGTGTTTAGGCATCTACTTACAATGTTTTGTGCGTCAAAAGTAGGCACGTTTTGGTCGGATAACAGTCCTATTCCTAACACTTGCCAGCAATGGTGGGCGTACCCGCTGGCTTCACTCTCTGGCCGTTAAGGTGTCCCCTTGCTCCTTACTGCCGGACTGTTTGCCGCTGAAATGTACAACTCGTGTTCGTGTTCAGTTCATTTACCTGGGCGTATCGTCTGTGCCAGCGTGATTCATTGCCTATCAATCCGCATCATCGCCTGAGTGGTTAAACTCCGCGTTGAGTTCACAGGTTACCCATGGTCATCTTTAACTGGAGGTAACATTCTAAAGCGCCCTACACACTGGGAGCCTGGTTCGCCAATCTCGGTTCGCACGCACTTTCATCGGTTTGGAAAATATTTGTTCGGTTGGCCGTCAGGGCACAGGGCGTTGGCCTGTGTGTAGAGGACACGGGCCTTCTGCGCCATTTTGTCAGTGGGAACGCTGCCAATCGGAACGACTCAGTTTTCACTTGTTCAATTTCTAATAAATAACTGAATTTAACCTCAGACTTTCCTAAATAATTTTGAATGCCCTTCACATTGTTTGTTCTGAGGGGATTTAAAAGATTAATGTGAGAGCAATTTTCTCTGTCACGAAACTACTGCTTGGTCCATCCGCATCTCTTCTCCTGTTTTATTTTAAAAGTACCCAACTTATCTATAACAATAACAGCAGCTGCAACTCCGAACAATTCATCTCGACCGTATTCAGAGGGAAAATGACGTTTTGGACTAAAATCGCTGTTAGCATTTCCCGATGCAATGTGTGGAGAACGACACCCATGAACAAGGTTCGCCAAACCGTTTCGCATGTATGCACAGACACCTTATGCATGTTAACAAAGTTATTAGGTAATCGGCCAACCCCCAACCCCCGGCGTGTACTCTTGGTAGCACTAATTCCCGTAGCGAGAAGCATAACTACCCAAGGGATCTAAATGACGTGGCTTGTTCAAGTGAACATACGTGTCCTCAACAAACAATAGGGCAGCTTGTAAATCACATTTACTACGAGCATTGCTTATCGCTAGAAGTTCCGTGTGTTGCCGCAATATGCCTCTTTGCAATCGGGGAGGAGCGATAGGAATTCAATTCCAACCACTACCATAAGGAAAGAAGATGGATTGAGGAAAAGAGTTAGGAGCGAAAGAGAAAGATAAGGAGCAAGGGACTGTTCGGTGAGTAATATTTCCTTCATGTTTCCAGGTTATTTGTGGTAAAAAAAAAATGAATAGGCACAGATCTTTATTAACGTCCTTTAGGCTCTACAATACCAACTGCACTGTATCGATTTTTTGTTTTATTAGGTCTACATTTTCAACATAACTTTGGTACATAGTTGCCAACATACACTGCTCAAAACAATTAGAGGGACAGGAATTTGATCGCGTGTACCATGTACGTAGTCCCTGATTACGATATATACTGTTGCCCGTATTCTTCCAACATGTTTTAAGAATGCGAGGACACGTCCACATTTCTTTGGAAAGCCACGGCTTAGTGGCAGTAGACACATGTATGCCGCAGAGTGAAATGGACGAGCAATGTCGCACTGTGCCCTCGAGTGCATGTAAGTTAAGAGTCCGTTACTATCCACTTGGTGTATGTTGCATTAGTCGAAATGAGGCGTCTGAATGAGACAGAATGTGTTCGGGCAGTGACATTATTGCAGTAAGGTTGGACAATTCGTGCAGTGTCTACGGAGCTTAATGTGGCTTCATCTGTTGTTGGGAGGTTTTGGAAACGATTTTGTGAAACTACTTCATACACACGAAAGCCAGGACAAGGGAGAAAACGAAAAACAACGGCCAGAGACGACCGATATGTGGTTAATTGTTCTCTCCGCCGGCTGTCGGCGACCGCCTGGGACTTGCAAAATGATTTAAGAGCAGCAACTAGTAGCAGTGTCAGTGGCCAAACAATGCGCAACCGACTCCGAAAGGCAGGTTTAAGACCAAGACGACCTCATCAGGTCCCACGATTAACTGCTCGGCACAGGAGACAGCGACTTCGATTTGCTGAGGACCATAGGGACTGACAGCTACGCCACACGCGCAATGTATTGTTTACAGATGAGTTCCGCTTTCGTCTAACACGATGCGACGAGCGTATGCGAGTCTATCGTCGTCGTGGTGAACGTTATTATGAAGCAGCAGTCGAGGAAAGGGACAAATTTGGCCGCGGCTCTGTCATGGTCTGGGGTGGCATCACATTTGATGGCCGATTGGACCTTCAGATAATTGGAGGCCGACTTAATGCTCAGAGGTACATCAACGAGATTGTACTAGGTCATGTTATGCCCATTGCAGTTGTAATGGGTCCCCAGTTTATCCTGCAACTCGACAATGCGAGAACTCATTCAGCAGCAGCCACCATGGAAACTCTACAGGACATCGCGATTCAAACATTCGACTGGCCAGCGTTGAGTCCTGATCCAGATCCCTTTCAGCATTTATGAGATATGCTGGACAGACAACTTCGGGGCCGTCCTGTAGCCTCAGACTCTGGAACAACTTGCAGATGCCCTTATGGAGGAGTGGGACAAAATTCCACAAGAAACTGTTCGCAGACTTGTCAGGGGCATGTCACCCAGATGTGAGAAAGTTATACGGGCACATGAAGGGTCTAGCAGATATTGAACTGTTTCTTTTTGTGCACTCTGTGCATTCATGGAAGGACTCTCCACTTTGGTTGACGACATTGTGTTACATTTCTGGTCATAGCACCAACATGTGTGCTATTACATGTACGGGATATGTACTGTACCGTTAAATATAGGTTTTATTTCCCAGACAATATGTCTGTTTCAATCCACCCATTCCTGGCAAAATAATGCAGGTGTTTCAAATTGTGTCCCGCTAATTTTTTTGAGCAGTGTATGAATAATCTTATAAATGTAATGAGTAAATAATATGTTAAATTGTCTTTCTTAACACTTCCCCTCAATTTAACACGGATAGTAATCTATTAAATGAGTTTAACATACTATTCAACAAAAATCTTTGGATTAATTTTGGCTCAATACAATTCAGTACTTGATTAATACATTTATATAATCAGAATCAGTCTCACAAACTAATGATCACAATACAAAAATAATCTTTCACAGCTTTAACAGATTACAAGTTGCTTACATACTTTCACATACTAGCAATGCCCAATCCAGCACGAAGAGTCTGGAAATGGTTACCAGTCAGTGGTTTGGTGAAAATATCTGCTTTCTGCTCACCTGAAGGAATATGAAGAACCTTGATTACATTCTTCCGATACATATCTTTCACAATATTATACTTGACATCAACGTGTTTTAGCCTTTTCTCTTCCCACTTATCTTGACAGAAAATGGTTGGTTGATTGTCTTCAAAGATGACAACTGGTCCACATAGTTCAACACCTATGTCCAAACCAAGATTTCTCAACCAAGTGAGTTCCATTACAGCACATCTGAGAGAAACGTACTCGGCTTCAGTTGATGACTAGGCAACGGCAGTTTATTTCCTAGTCATCCAAAGTACATTAACACCATAGATTTCGAACATGAAACCAGAAGTTGATTTCCTATTCTTAGTATTACCCCCTCCCCCAGCCTGCATCAGCATAGCCAACTAGGTTAGCACTAGTTCTTGATTGCCTTTGAAATAAAAGTCCCATCTCGCTTGTACTCTTCAGATAACGTAAGACACGTTTAAGCCCTACCCATTGCGCTTCAGTAGCGTTACTTTGAAACCTACTATAGAAATTCACTGCCATGCATTTTAAGGTTCTTTGTAAGGTCTGACAGAAAGGATACATTCACCGACAGGCTCCTTTGCTGGATCTACCTCCATGGGAGTTTTAGCTGGATTGCAGTCCACCGTTCCTAAACGTTTCCGAAGGTTTTGGATGTATTGGGGCTGGCTTAAGAACATTCCTGTCCCTGAGTGATCAATTTTGATTCCCAGAAATTCCCTGAGATCTCCAAGATCAGTCATCTCGAATTCTGCCATGAGAGTCTTCTTACATTCCTGCAGAGCTACAGCTGAACTACCTGCTACAATAATATCATCAACATAAAGAAGTAGGATAATACCAAGTGTGTCATGAAAATAAAGACATTTATCATATTCTGATTGCCTGAAACCATTTTTCTGAATGAAATCATTGAATCTAGAGTTCCACTCCTTTGGTGCCTGCTTCAATCCGTAGAGTGTTTTTTTCAGCTTGCAAACCAGAGGTGGAGTTGACTCTTGCTCAAATCCCTCTGATTGAGTCATGTAGATTTCTTCCTTGATGCTGCCGTGAAGGAAAGCGTTCTTCACATCAAGTTGTTGAGTAAGCAATCCATGATGATTAATTACTGACAACAATACTCTCACAGTCACTAGGCGGGCCACTGGTGCATATTTCTCAAAATAGTCAAAGCCCCGTTTTTGCGAACAGCCTTTAATGACAAGGCGGGCTTTATAATTATCAACATTTCCAGATGCATCATGTTTGATTCGAAACACCCACCTGTTGTTGATTGCCTTCTTACCAGGTGGCAACGTTGAACTGCTTTCCGCCATTCTGTAGCGTCAGGACTATCTTCAATGTCCTTGACAGATTCAGGAACATCATCTACTACTGCATTTATAGCTAGTTCACTTAGGGTAACCTCATAATCATCCAGATACTGCGGTCTCTTCCTCACACGAGTTCCTCGCCTCCGTTCTTCTGTAGGTGTGTCATTGACTTCCAGATCTTCCCCTGAATCTTGGCAATCTTCAGGAATTGGATCTTCCACGGTACCTTCTTCCTTTGAAATAGGCTTCTTATTAGTTTCATAGTGTGATGGATCAATATCTTTGAACCTCTTCTCTTCACCTGGAGAACTCTCATCAAAAATGACATCTTTCCCTTCAATAATTTCTTGGGTGTCAGGACACCACAATATATAACCACTATGACAGTACCCAACCAAGTAAAATTTCCTCGATCGACGGTCAAATTTTCCTCCACTCAGTTGTTTGGGAGTATGAAAGTAAGCTGGTGAACCAAATACCCTGATCATGCTGACATCAGGTTTATGCCCATACCAGAGAGTTACTGGAACACAGTCTGATAAGGCATTAGTAGTGCTCCGGTTGATATTGTACACTGCTGCGCTTACTGCTTCAGTCCAAAGATTCTTCTGTAGTCCTGAGCTCAACAGAATACATCATGCTTTGTCCAGGATAGTTCTGTTGAGCCTTTCAGCTACACCGTTTTGCTCAGGTGTGTAGGTTATGGTATATTCCAATTGTAATCTTGTCTCTTGAAAGTAAGTCTTCAGCTCGTCTGAGGTGTACTCCCCACCTCGATCACTCCTGAAGCGACTTATTTTGCTCTTGAAATGAGCGGTTGCCCTCGCTTCATAGATCTTGATGTAGTCCAATGCTTCACTCTTCTTTTCTAGAGGAGATACAGCTGCAAAATGTGTGAAGTCATCCATTAGAGTTATAATGTACCTTTTTCCATTATATGACTCCGGCGTAATTGGTCTAAACAGGTCACTGTGGATTAGTTCCAGTGTCCTCTGTGCTCTTTTTCTTGTTTGGTTGTGTGGCAGCTTACACATTTTTCCTTGACAGCATATTTCACACATTTCCGTCAACTTAGTTTCTTTCATACCATCCACCAGGGTTTGCAGTTTCTGAAGCCCTGCCTTACTTATGTAACCAAATCTTCTATGCCACAAGTCCTCGCTTCCAAGTGTTAGGCATGCAATTTCCTTCCTGGTATGGAGTGTTACCCTGTACAACTTGTTGATTCGATGTGCAACTGCGATCACATAATTTCCTTTCATTATTAGTGCCTTACCATCTTCTAAAATGATTGTGCATCCACTCATTTCCACTCTTCTCACAGACGGTAAATTTACTTCCAAATCTGGAATGTACAACACGTCTGGAAAGTTCACAGTATTCCATGTTTCGTCGACCAATGCAAAAAGTTTCATGTTTCATTTTTGTATTGATGTGACTGAGTGCCCTGCTTTTGCCACTTAAATCTTCATAGGATTAATCTTTACACTTGTCTGAAAGAAATCAGATTGATTAATGAACAAAGAACAAAAGGCTAAAGGGAATTAAATATGCAAGTTCAGGAAGTGCATCAACAAATTGCAGCCGAGAGAAATTTGCCAATAGATAAGTGTAATTAATTATTATTGAAAATGGGTTAGCAAACCCGAGCGAGAATGCAATACATGGATTTAGGAACAGGAGGCACCAGTGGCCTATAGAAAAAGTTACAATTGAGAGTGAATACAAGGGGGGAACAATTAATTTTTATGCTCAAAGTATGCCAAACTTTTACCCAGCAGAGTGCTGATAGAAGTTTAGCGAAGGAATGAACAAACCAAATCTTGATTAAGCAAAAAACCATAACCAAGGAGCATAAATTGAAATGTCAAGGTAACAGTTACCTCAAGTAGGAAGTTTGCAAAGCGAACCACACCTGCATTTAACAATTCAAAGAGAATAGTAGGACAAACATTACAAAATCCCATTAAATGGAGTTCCGCTTTGAACACAACAAGTTTGAGAAATTCTTACGCAATAATCGTGAAAAACGTATGATTGTTTCAATAAGTGAAAGGGGTAACTTAAAAGGGTGGGGGAGTCATTACCAATCATTAGAATACTCTTCGAGTAAGGATAATGAGCGAACAAAGTAAAATGCCTACAGGAGGCGGCCGCGGCCCGAAGCTCAGTGATTACGTTTAGCGCAAGGTGAAAGTAATTTAATTGCTTATAAGAACAATGTGACTAGCTGGATTAAAGGTCTAAGACCAATTAAATCTAAACAACTAGGGAAAATCCTACAAGATTTGTATTTTTCTTAGTTTTCTCTTTTCACCAATAGACTGAGCTAGCATCTCACTAACTAGAGTGCCTTCACAATAAAACATGAAAGGGAACTGAGGCGCTTTTGGAATTGTCTGTTAGGTAGTCAGCCCGAAGGCTGGTTGGATCCTCAAAAAGTACCACCGTTAGGTTATGTGGGTAGATACCCACAAAAACCCAAGGCAGACCTATATTGAGGCGTACTAGGCAAGATGAGGAGTGAGGTAGTTTGCCATTGCTTTCCTCACTGAGTCAATACAGCAGTACTAACCCTATGAATAGAACCTTTCACAGCAACCACAGAAACTGGCTGTGCCCTGAATGTCATTACAAAGCAGCATATAATCCATATAATCACAGCCATGATTGAGACTGAGACATCGGTGAAAAGCCACATTTTACTCTAACCTGTGTCAACAGACAAATGCAAATGTATTGCATTCATCAAGAGATGGCAAACAGAGAATTATGAATCCTAAAATCCTGTGCACAGAAGGTGCTTAAGCATTAAATGAATACAATGACGATGGTTAAAAGGTGGGTTATAACCACCGGATATTTATACAGAAATTACGTTTATGATATTTCTCAACGTTTGGGAGAGTGTCCTCAGACGAAGCCTCGACGAGAGAGAAAGAAGAAACAAATAAGTTAATTAACCTTCTGTGTTAGTTACTGGAAAAAGGGGAGAGTAGGATAAGGGGATTTATTGTCTATCCATTTTTTTTTTCACTCACGACGCGATCCGATCGACCGATTAAACGCGCACAGGTAATGAAGCACTGAAAGTTTTTATGGAGAGTTCTTTTAGTTAATTGTCACTGTTTGGTAGCTCAATATAGTTCTGTACAAAGGGTGTATACCATGTTATGATAGTTGAAGTATTTACAGTTTCTAGTAAGACTTGCGGTAAGTGGAGTTAACCCTTTAGACAGTTGCCCAATGACGTCACAACATTTGAATTGGAGAAGATGTTTCCAGAACTCACTGAATGGATTTTTCTAGTTTATACTGTACTTCAGCTTGATTTCCACAAAGGCTATGCTATTTCAGTTGGCATAAGTTAAAATCCCACGGTGCCCCATTCAACAGGGTTTAACAAGATTTATGTGGAGATCCCATGACACAAAATTGTTTGCAGTTAACATGGTTGCAAAAGATTCCCTCGTTGGCCCGAACACAATTTACAACATTAGAAGTTTGATATCCCACGGCGAAAAATGTTATTAAAACAAGTTAATGCTTTGGTAATCAGTAAAATTCAGTACATCTTGAAATGGTAACTGGCTTGATGAATAAAATTGCGATGTGAATGTCTAAAACAGCTCTTAGCCGTATTAAAAGAGATATGAATTACATATATTTTCACATGATGAGTTTGCAGAGCCGTTGAGTGTACCTTCAGTACAGCTAACACAAAATGTCGGACATGTCCACTGGCCTCTGATCGAGGTTGAAAATGAGCATGGTTGCTCTAGGAAAACTTGCTGCTGAGTGTATGCACACGGCGAAAAGCGACGGTCGGCGATGGCAAGGAGGAAAGGGAAGTGGAAGGGGGAATGACGTATTAATCGCCAACATGAGAAAACAAATTATCATTGGTACATCAATCATGTCTTAAGGTTTAACTCAAGAAGGGTGTAGAAAAGAGACGGTTGCCCTCTGGTGTAGGTGAGCTGAACTTATAAGAATTCTTCAAAGCTCGAACCCATTAACTTCGATGCTTTGCCGTAAGGAGCACTGCAGAAAGATGCCTGTAGTAGTTGCTAAGCAAGGAGACAGCATCTCAAACCTGAAACATACTTTCAGAAAACATAAGAGAATGCACAACGAGAGAGAATCACGAAAGAAATGTGTTAGTGGTTTGCACGGAAGAAAAAAATCAAAGAGAAATGGGTGTAAATTACTAAACCTGGGAACGTATATTCAGAAGGAATATACCACGGGGGCAATTTGGGGGGGAGGGATGCCACCAGTGGCATGCAGCTACTGAGGGCAAACATTGACATGTATGTAATAGGGGAATTGTTAAGAGGTTTGGAGGATATCATGTACCCACAGAAAGTTGATTTTTTTTGTTCGTTATTGATTACAAAACTCTTGCTACTTGCTTCTAAAAACGCCCTTTCACAATGAAACTGGACTGAGAGCATGCATACACGTGATAAGATATATTAGTGAGGGTTGCACTGTTTCAGGGCGGCATGTACCTCGTGACTCTGCTCAACGCTTTTGGGCCAGCCATCTCCATTCTTTTCGTGGTCTTCGTTGAAGCTGCTGGTGTTTGTTGGTTCTACGGAGTGGAACGCTTCTCCAATGATATTGAGAAGATGTTGGGTCACCGTCCTGGTCTCTTCTGGCGGATATGTTGGACTTACATCAGCCCAGTGTTTCTGCTGGTAAGCTACTCCCATATTACTCATCGGATCTTAGTGAAAGTGAGGTAGGATTTATATGATGCTGAAGAGCATCTGATACTGTGAACAATAACTATACGTATTATTGCACAGCATGGAGGTTCAGCTAAATTTTATTTATTTCTTCTGTTAGTAAGTTGTGGTCTCGGGGTACGTATCGAGACTCTGGATACAAAGATCCTGGTTTCAATCCCCGGCTGTGACTAGAAATGTATTTCTGGTCTGAGTGATGAGGCCTCACTGTGTGCTCTAACAACTATATTGTTGAACAGGTGATGTTCATCTTCTCACTGCTGGGGGATGATGGCTCACTGTCGGACGAAGTGCTTTACCCTCCGTGGAGTATCACTGTTGGCTGGATGCTCACCTGCTCCTCACTCATATGCATCCCTGCCTACATCGTCTACAAGATGTCCATTTCAGAGGGAACTTTTAGGCAGGTACGTAACCACTGCTTTCCAGCTACCAGGTTGCTTTCCAACTATTACTGTGCAAAAAGAAACAGACAATAGATAAGAGGCATTCGTGTCGAGGTTCGTGCTCTGTAACCTAGGTTAATTGAATTCAACTTACTCGTACACATTGAATTGCGTATGTCCATAAGTGACCAAGTGCCTAAGAACGAAGACCAATCTTTTCTTTTTGAGACCTCTACTGCATTGACACCTGTTTACTTTTGTTCTTATTACAGTAGTTCGTTTTGACGGTCTGTGGTGTAGGGGTAGTGTTCCAACCTTTCGCCTAGAAAGACCCAGGTTCGATTCCAGGCTCTGATAGGGATTTTAGAAACTGACATGTGGGCTTTAACAGAATGCACCCATTCTCGTGAATACAATTGAGTAACTGTATGATCAGGAAGGCAGCGCCCAGGTCATGAAAGCCAAGATTAAAAGCCAAGTGGGACACGTCACTTTGACCATGCTATATGCTTTAATAGACTTTCCTTCATCCGTTCGTTTGTTCATTCTTCTATTCGTTCATTCATTTATTTGCTTTCGTTATAAACTGTTAGGTCAGTCAGTTGGTATACAGTGCCGGATTTCTGCCTAGGCCTACAAGGCCCCGGCCTAGGGGCCCCAGTGGTGGAATCTTTACATAGGCTCATAAGGATGGCTTGCCTTATCAAAATGCTTAATCGATTTTTACTACATTTTGCCAAAACGTACAGCCCTTAGCGCAACAAAGCTAGAATTAGGCCTCTTCGTTTCCCCTCTCTCTCGCCTGCAGTATCCACGCCTAGCATTGCCAGGCCACGCGCAGGCAGTCCATTCTATAGGCTCCGTGCGTCACTTCTCTGGAATGACTTCTTGGAAAGGTTCAACAAAGTAAGCAAATCTCTCCAATCTGTTAACATCGACCTGGGTACGATCGTTGAACTGTATCAGTCTTTGGTAACATACCTAGAACCACTAAAGAAACCCAGTACCTTTGATCATTATGAGTCAAACGTTATTGAAAAATCCGGTGAAAATAGCTATACATATGACATGCAGAGGAAACGTAAGCGTAAAGTCCAGTTCGACGAAGTAAAAGGAAACGAGACCGAACTCTCAGGCAGGGACAAATTCAGAGTTACCATTTTTAACGTCATTATAGATAGACTAATTACAGAACTACGGAGTCGCGGATCTGCTTGTGAGGAGTTAGGTAAAAAGTTTGACTTTCTTACGTAACTACTTCGTTTGGAATCTAAAGACATCCGTGAGGCGGCTTCGGTGGCGTAGTCGGTAGCATGCTGAGCTTCTATGCCCAAGATCGTGGGTTCAAATCCGGCCGAAGTCGTCGGATTGTTTAAGAGCGTTCAAAATCCCTCAGTATGCCTTCCTTCGGAGGGTAAGTAAAGCCGGCATAGATTTATGGCATGTTAAAGAACCTTCCACTAATTACACCTGTGTGAAGCTAAATTGTATAGGTTAAGAATGTAAACAACGCTCTTAGGTTCCTACGTTCGTTGCCTAGAGCCGACTGCGGTGGTGTCTGGTAGCTAAGTTCTGAACTAGTAGTCGTCGACGGTGGCGTTTGGCGGCAAAAGTAGGAACTATTTGAAAAATTCATAAGTCTGCAGTCCTTACTTGAATTAAGAAAACAGATAACACACACTAATACAGTCATCAACTCATCACAATTAACACCGGTTATCAGACAGATTCTACACATACCCAAAGTACACGGGGCTACATGACCGCGTTGTCGCAGCCCCGAAACTTAAGAATCAACCAACCGACATCCGTGAAGCAGCCAGAAACCTTATAACTTTATCCGGGGGACTTGGATAGGACTTGGGAAAACGAGTGTCTGCACCTGCAAGCTCATTTGTCGTCGAATGAGAAGTTATGGTGTTATCATCACTGAAGCTATACATATACTTATCGGAAAAAGGCTTTTTGGACTTTTATCCAAACGTAGGAATTGCGTTCCGAATGCTGTTGTGTACACCAGCGTCAAAATGCTCAGCAGAACGGTCGTTTTCAGCGCTAAAGCGAGTAAAGAATTACTTAAGATCTAACATAGGAGAGAACAGGCTCAATTCACTCTCTGTATTGTATATAGATTCAGAAATAATGCAGTCAATTGACTATCATGACGTCATTCATTCTTTTGCACAGAAGAAAGTTCATCGTATGATTCTATAAATGTTATAGAATAACGTAACTATAGTAACATAGACTGTATTATTCTGATGTTTATTAAAGTCATTAAAGTCGATTAAAAATTATATGTTCTGTACTAGCGCATTTCATTTGCTAAATTTCCAAAATAGCTTCGAGATGGTGGGGGGCCCAAATGTCAAGTGCCTAGGGGCCCTGGATCTCTAAGTCCGGGCCTGTTGGTATACATTCTGGTCTACAAGCCTCTGTCAGCGTACGAGGTCTCTCCATAATTCTAAGTCTCCTGTGGAAATAAAAATTCTGCGGACTGCCGAATGGGCTGGTGTAGGATTACTTAGCTTCAACCTGAATTGCGGCGTGCATCGAACAGAGATTGTTTTTTATATTTGAGTACCAAAAAAATTCAAATCAGCTATCGTACAATAAACTCATTAAAGGTTACAAAACCAAACAAGTTGTTCCATAAAGAAAAAAATGAAATCTCCTATATTTAATTTGAAACTCAATGCACCATCTTTGACATTGCTCTGCAGTTGAAATCAGTACAATCAAACCGGAGAATTTTATACTGGTAATGCCTGGCTACGTAATATGTGCCTACAATCCATACTGGTGAGAAGAAACCAGCGATGACCTACTACGCCACAGAACCCGCGCATATAGGCCTACAGTTGTACACAACAGTGAAACGGACTTATATTAGAGTGCAGTGCTGAGTGCTGAAGGCATCTGAAATTCTTTGAACTAATTTTTGGGAATTTTACAGGTGAACGCTCTTGTTCACAATCCTAAATCAACATTCCATAAGAAAGCAAAAATAGTTTGGCACTTGTGCATTTATCCTTTATTATCCAAAGATGGCCTAAGTAACTAAATTAGGGTCGTAATGAAGGTTAACCATTTATAACCAAACGACTTGCACGAAATTACATCCTTTGAGCAGTGTCTCTTGTCTGTCTGTTAGGTAGTCAGCCCGAAGGCTGGTTGGATCCTCAAAAAGTACCGTCATTAGGTCCCAAGGCAGCGCTATATTGAGGCGTACTAGGCAAGATGAGGAGTGAGGTAGTTTGTCATTGCTTTCCTCACTGAGTAGGTAGCCTACAGCAGTACTAACCCTATGAATAGAACCTTTCACAGCATCCACAGGCACGGACTGTGCCCCGGATGTCATTAATAAGGACCACCCATACCTCAGTAGCTTCCATATACTGTAATCACAGCCATGAGTGAGACTGAGACCTCGGTGAAAAGCCACCTTTGTTATTTTCTTGCCAATGTTCTTCATTGTCACCCAAATGCATCATTTATTGTTGATTTGAATGTTTTGTATATTGAAGATGACGGTTGTGTGTAATATTCCTTCAGATATCCTTATTCAAGTGAGGTTTCTTACTTAAGATTTCTCTTTCGTGCCGAATGCCCAGCTCCATCATGATTGATCAATTTTACAGTTTTGGAAGAACGCAAAGCTGCCATACTGAATGTGTAAGTGAAATTCTTGCAAAATATTACCTTCTTGCCAAGTTTTGAAATTGTGAGTCTATTAGATGGTAAATTATTGATTTTAACATTTTATAACTAGTCCTGCCATAAGTTCTGTCTCTTCTATAGAGGCAGCTAGTGTATACAGAAAGTAACGACATCAAATGCACCTAATGTAAAGTATTCAATAGAAGACACAAATATTAGGTATATTACACAATTTACTCAAAATGTTTACCTTTTGCCTTGGCGCACCCCTTCAAACGCTGCGGCCACGCATCAATCGCCGCACGCACCACATCCAGGAGTATTGAGGCTGCTGCCGTCACCAAATATGTCTTTAAGGATGTGATATTGCGGTAAGGTTAAGAGCAGACCTTCTCCTCTAATATGAAACATAAGCAATAGTCCAGTGCATTTAGGCGAGGACTTCCTGAGGGACAAATGGTAGTGGTGATTAACTCCGGAATGTTGCTCTCCAGCCAACTTTGTGTGGACTTAACCTTGTGAGCATGTGCTGAGTCCTGCTGGAATACCCAGTGCTTACTTGCAAACAAAGTGGTGTTCAGAGGCTTCACAACGCTTTCCAGTATGTTGGTTTCGTCGTTAGCAGCATGTGTTCTTACCCCCCCCCCCACCCTTGTTTGCATAAATGCAGTGACATCACGCCCTAAAATGGCACCCCTCACCAAACCACCACGGACGCTGGATGGCAACCTCTTTGCACTTCTGGGAATTTGGCAACAGCTTCCTTAGAGCTATGAGCATACACACAATCTTCTGGTGGTTGAGATATTCGTCTACGGTGATGTTTTCTTATTGGTGAAGAGAATTTGCCGGTGACGGACTTTTGCATCTTCTCCAGTAGTCTCATGGCTCTTGTGGCCCTTATTTGCCTTGAAGCTGCTGTCGGTCGCTATCTCGAGTTTCTTCCGTATGCTCTAAGTCTAATGTCTTCTTTTATAATGCGCGACATCGTTCGATGAGGGATTTTCATTTTCCGTGGCGTGATTCTTTGCTTCCGGTGCTGACTTCCCTGAATTCTCTCGGCAACGGCTTTGACGGCTGCTGGTGTCTTGGTCGTGCGTGGCCGAACTTGTCTAATTCTATCGAAGGAGGAACTCTCCGTGTATTATATAATAGATCGATACATGAAAATCCCTTGTTAATTTCAGTGGTCACAACAAGTTAAAAATCTCTACTGATGTCCTGTTACACTTTTGGAACGCAATTTTGCGATGCGATACTCTTTGACTTCCCATTCATGTTTACTAGGTGACAGCTGAATTTCAGTTTCATACATGTCTGAGCTGAGACTTCAAGCGCACTCTGCAGCGCGCCAAACTGCAGGCAAATCACCCGAATGTGTGCTGGCGACCTCAGATACTTAGGGACAGAATTTTTGGTAGGTCTAGGTACTGTATATTCAAGATGGCTGCTAGACTTATGGTTTGTACAAGTTAAGTCTCATTATAAAACCCTCTTTTCATAAACTTTTACGGTAATTGCTCCATTATATCCTGTAATATCTATTATTGCGTTTTAATTGTACACATGGGCGCCATATTGAATGCATGAAGTCGATGAACTTGTGTGTTTAACAGAGTGAAGCGTTTTCACGTTACTACCATCTTGCCAAAATTCAAAATTAAAAGTCCATAATGAATTGTTGATTTTACTATTTTGTACAGTATATTGAGTTGGCGCTTGTGCGTAATATGCAATGTGATTGTCTTGTGACTTGTGCAATTGAAGGCCCTTGTGCAAGATTCCTCTTTCAAGAATTGTGTGGTTATTTTTCAATTATATCCTTCAATATATATTTTAAGTTTAAATAATATGTTTGGCTACCATATTGAATTTGATAAGTCGATGAACTTCAGCAGACTGACGATCTAGTGCTGCACGTCCTTCTTGCTAAGTTTTAAATTTCCAAGTTTATTAGATGGTAAATTATTGATTTTAATATTTTATATATTCAATATGGCGGATACATATTCTATCCAAAATAACTTTCCTTGCGTGTTGTAAAAATGTATTGAAATTCATATCATCGTCATGAATAGAGTCTAGTGTCAGAAGAAAAAATGGCATCTTATTAGCGGTTGGCAGCTATGGCGTACCTGAAAATATTAAAAATCAGATATCCTCAACTATAAGACTAAGACTACAAACCTTCTATGAACCACTCCTGGGAGAAGAACTGAATGGATTCCGGAAAGGCAGATCACGCGCCGATGGATATTTCACACTGAAGATACTCATTGAGAAAAGGAAAGAATTTAATCTAGAAACACATTTAGCCTTTATTGACTTTGTGAAGTCATTCGATAAAATAGACAGAAGGAAAATCACATGTAATAAAAGCAATTCAAAATCTACAGTCAAAATGTGATTGCTGTCAGAATTGGACAACAGCAGACGGAATGGAAACCCATTGATCAGCGAGTTAGACAAGGCTGTTGCCTCCCACCACTTCTGTTCACCATATATATATAAATAAAATCATCAGTGAATGGAGACCAAAAAAATAACATGGGCACATTAGGATAGGTAGACAACCTGATATAGACTCTCTACTGTATGCAGATGACTTGGTACTTTTTGCAGAATCTGAAGATGATTTACAGAGATCAGTATATAATCTTCACACAACAGCAAGAAATTACAACATGGAGATTTCCCTTATCAAAACTAAAGTTATGGCCTTCATCGGGAAAAAATATGAGAGAATAAAGATCGCAATAGAAATTACAACCCTTGAGCAGGTATCAACATTCAAATATCTCGGCTATAACCTCAGTTACATCCAAAATGCAGCACAAAATCATCAACTTCACTAAGGTCACAGGACTAATAAATAACATCTTCAGGCCATATTTAGTCCAGAGGCACACACGACTCAAACTATACAACATCCTAGCTCAACCTACCCCTCTATATGGCAGCGAAGCTTGGACCCTTCGCAAAGGGGATGAACGAAGACTAACGAGTGCCGAGATGCGGTTCATGAGGAGGACAGCTGGATACACACTATGGGATAGGAAAAGATCTGAGGTTATCCTTAAAGAACCAATTATCAACATAGTACAGAACTACAGATCAGCTTGGAAGGACCATGTACTGTTATGAAGACCGGCCGGATCACCAGACGAATCCTCAAATACCAACCTAGGTAGGTTGACCTACGAAGAGATGGCACGAGACCGTTACAGGTCACCTGGCCTAACACTTGATAGGAATAAGATATCCTCAACCCATATTTGATGCATGCCACTTTTTGTGGAATTCTGTGCAGGCGTCAAGACATTATAAGAGGGGACACAGAGATAGATGGACAGACAGATGAACACAAAAAGAACCTCATTGATCTCATAATCTTACTTTTACATACTTTTTAATATTAAAAGTAGGATAATAAGTCGATTTATCAAGATTTATGTAGCTAGTGTTTAGTAAAATTCTTATTTTCTGAAAGATTTTAGATCTTAAAATCCGTTGTGAAATCTCAAACGCAAGCAAGTAGTTCTGTTAATAACTAATCGGCCTATTTTCATATAGCCTACTGCATTATCTTAGTTATATTAACTCTCAGAACTCAGTTAAATCAAGTTTCTCTGAAATGGGCTATTATCAGCAATGTAGAATATAACATTTTTAACCCATACAGAATTTCCTAATGTTTTCACCACTACAGTACATACCCCATTAGAAAATATACATACTAGGCTATACCCAATGACCTAAAGGGGGTGGGGTAATTACTAAAACTTCGCAACAGAAAGGACCATTACAAACAGCTTGCCTTAAAGGTGTGCGATTTGCACATTTCAAACGTCAGTGGCCTAACATATCTTGAACTACAATTTTGTATTAAGTTGGTTATATGTGAGAAAATTATAATCACTTGCTATCAGGTTGTTATATTGGTATATTATGCATTAACTTGACCCGTGTAAATGCTAAAATGTGACGAAAGGTACGGGTTATAGGCTACACGCCGCAACGTTAACATTTACCATTTACTCATCCTTTCTTCTTTAATATTTAATCATTATACTGTAATTATAATAGCCTATCTATTATCACTTATTTAACCAATACCGGTAATCATGTTATAATTATATACATATTCCAGGTATTACAAGAATGCGATATTTGATAGCACATACGGCTCCATCTTAAAATCCAGCCGTGCCTAGTTTTCAGTATGGAAAATATGGAAAATTTTAAGTTACTAGACCAAACAACTGGCGACATTTTTTTTAAATAATGCGCATTTACATCTTCACCCTAGTTTATGTAAGGTACCATACGGTAATCACTGAAAGGGTATGGGATTTTATGGCCTCAATTACGCAAACTACCGGACCTCATTTTGAATGAATTATGGAACCCGAGACCTTCTAAGGGAGGTATGGATTGTCTGTCTTTAGAAATATTTTAGTCAATTATTTAAAACAAGTTGCCAGAAAACTAAATACAAAAAGCTGCGTGCCTAGTTTACTACCGTGTCGAGTTGCTCTGTAAAAAAATTTGGTGTGTGCAACTACGATGCGCGACGATATTTGAGCGTGGCAATGTATTCTCGGACTGATTTGTTTAAACTGTCACTCTTGCGAAATTTCAGCTTCGTATATGTTTTAATTATGTACTTTGCGGAACGGAAAGTTCACAGGCGAAATGAAGAAAAGCCGAGTTTAACTTCCAGGGAAACTCAAAACATAACCACTCTTCTATGAAGTTTTTACTCAACACGACTTGACAGTTTGCTGCTGGTTGTATGTGGGGTAATATGTTCGCCCGCTAACTAGGCTGTAACTGGGATGATATACTCGCCCCTAGCCAGCTCGTTAACTGTCGCCTCAATATTTGAATGGAGGTTGTTGGAAGAAATGAAAACGTAAAAACACTTAGGCCTATAGTGGGCGATGTATTGGAGATAGAAATATGCACTCAATGACTTTTTTGTAGAACTTTTCATGCTGAACAATTCTTACACTCATAGTATATAAATATTTTAACGGTTTGCCCAGCGTAAGCTTAAAAAGCGCACGGACGCCATGTGGTTTCTTTTTCGACTTTTTCACTGAAATCGTTACTGCTCGGCTTCCTTTGATGATAAATAAATTATTTTCTACAGAAATCGTCTTCGAGATATCCTTAACAATGTATTTGACGTTGTAACGTCAACAACCTTGCAAATATTATGTGAAGTGCATACAGTTAAATACAATTATCCAATTGGAGAAACACTTTCTGCATCACGATCTTTAAAATATTTCAAACATAATCTGTTGTAAATTGGCGGGAAAATGTGCCACATTTAGAGACTGTGCATGTTGTATGCGGCACAACGTTAGCTGACATTTCGCATCATTAATACATAAGGAATAAACACATGCAGAGCTTTCTCATTGTACACAGCTGAAGATCATATCATTCTTGGTGCATTTTACAACTTTTACTTCTCCTAACAACAATAATTTGCTCAGTTACATGCAAGGAAAATTGTAGTACACAATTCCCATTGCTTACATTATCTGACAACTAAACCGGAAGCTGGTTATGCATAACCATACGCCGGTGGCGCGTCCTATGGCAAGTGATAGAACGAAAGAAAGTGTAAGCTCTACAGCGCTGACAGGGCGTCTCATTATACGCTGCCGAAGTCGACGTCACTTCCGCTCCGTTGCTAAGCAACTGGAGCAATACATCATGGCTCCCTTGTAGCTTGCTTCAGTCTCTGAGCCGTCATTATTTCCTATTTGTATCGTATAAAACTGTACATGCATGGATGTCCAGAGGCAAGAAAGCATAGAAAAGTATATTTTCCACAGTAATTTAACATAGTTGTCCAATAAAGTTGTAAAATATTGCGTACGAGATGCACATTAAGTCTTAGAGCATAAGTCGTAGAGATGTGGCCTACGATATTTACCTTAAATTAAGTGAAAACATGAAAATATAACATTTCTGGATATTGTGAATCACGTCCCGTATGAATGATCAATACTATGGAAAATAAAGTACCGTAGGCCCTGCCAGTAAGTGACGAATAAAATGAACTTAAGGTCTATCAATGCATAAGGGAACAGTTTAAAATATTTGGATGAGAGTTTAGGCCAAATCTCAACGGCTATAGAAGAAACAAAGACTGCATTTCAATACAATTTATGTGTTTACCAGAACGCCGCGTTTGTTTGAAAACGAATCAAATTGACAAAGCCTAACCTGTGTGCTCAATAACAGGTTAGAGAAGTTTACAATTAAGGCATATCGTCCTACCTCGTTCTAAATAATGGGGCACTTTTCCTATCCTAGCTCTAAATATTAGGCCACTAAAACTGACATGAAAATATCCGAGGCTCTCACCCAATAAGTAGGCCTACACCAAGCTGATGACCACATTATCACACTGATTAATGTTACACATTAGCTGGTGTACCACAAAAGAGCTAAATAGAATTAGCTGGTATATAGAGATTTAGAACAACAACAAAAAAAGCCACCCTGCATCTTCACGAGCAATCCTAGCAAACATTCACACAATATGTGCTGGACAGTCAAAGTGGTACAAGTAGCCTACTTGGTATGAAGTGGGCTCACACAGTTTCCAGTTACCAAATTGAATAGGACTTTCTACTAGCAACTTCAAACCTTTCCACAGACCACATATTATGCTCAGTTTGCAAAAAATAAAATACGGTATTTAGGCAGAAATTTTCAGTCGAGATTAGGCCTAATTGTTATTTGGAAACAATTCACTGCTTAAATAAATTAAGTGAAAAATCACTACACTAAAGTTGTAGGAGAAAATTTATTGCTGTTGTCGTTTATAATACTTATAGTACAATCCATATTTAATTACAACTACACTGCCCACATGAACCAAAAACCCCTCTATGTGACATATATGTCCCAAATATCTCTCTATATTAGATATACTGTATCCACTAAATGATGTTATAGATAAATATTTATAATTTGTAGAACCCGCCATGCAATTCTTGCCTCAGGAGTGAGGTCGACTTTATTCATATTATCTCGCAAAATTCTCGTACTTTATGAATAAAATTTCACTTCTATTTTGTAGCTCCAACATTGTGGATGATCTTCACGGGAGGCGTTTGCCTTATTTCACGCATATTAAACCTTTTTATCAACAAAATTCAAGACACTGCGCAGCGTTAATGCAGCTTCCTATGTATAAAAAACCTAGCAACCAGTTGTTTGGGTCCAATGTGGCTGCGCCCATACGGTTGCTAGGCGCGTCACTTCGGCAGCGTATTCCTTGCTTCAGACCCGGTGTAACGTACTGCGGAGCAACAGAGAGGGAATATCTGTATGTACGAGAGAAAGCGAGAGAGGTGAAAGTGCATGTTGGCCATCAGAAATTGAGGTGAATTACAAGCCAGCTCCAAATAAGGAATCTAGGAGGGGTGTATTCCACCACGATCCGTTGAAGACCTGTGATTGGTTGGTTCAAAGAATGCGCCGAGAGGCATTACTGGACTACTTCGGAGGCATTAGGATGCTATTGAAATCAAGAGAAATCCAGCTATCGATTTTAGGGATAGACGTCGCCATTGAAATTGGCGTATTTCAATCTGCAATTGAAGATCAGGTAGGCCTTTGAGAGGGCTTTATTATAGATATTAGGAATTTAGTCCACACGCCTAGTGTTTCTTCCCACTTCAACTATAAAGAGAAAACCTCCGTGGTGATAGAGACACGGTATCTAGCAGCCGCTGGACTAACTTCACGTTACATTGCGCCAGAAATTGTGCGCTAAATATAAGGACACAGTTCGTTGCTTAGCGCTAGCAAAGTGCGTGATATTTTGGTGATTGTATATACAACACGCAGTTGCTGCTGTTGAACCATACATAATTTCATAGCCAAGTGGGCTGTTTCTTCGCGCCACTTAGTTGTTCAGTAAGTGTGCGGTGAACAATAAACTGTAATTGGCAACTTTTTACAAACAATTTAATTGGCAATGCAGATGTGAACTTGCACGTTCGAAATTCAGGTGCGAAAGACGCTGGCGAAGTAGTTGAACATATCTGTACAGTGCATGTTACGGACATGTTGCGTGCAGTTATCAAAAGTGCGCGTTTTAACACTTACGTAGGTGGTTTAGCGCTACCTGGTTTAGGAGCGAGTAACATTAGTTTCGCCTAGTTGTCACGGCTATCGAACTATAGACGCTAGTGCCGTACCGCGAATTGTTAGAATAGGAAATATGTGTGCATTTTCTTGGCCTAATAAGTGCCCTCTAAGTATTGTGTCAAGGATCGTCAGCTGTAACATGGGCGCTCGCAAGGGGGAAGGGGGGGGGGGGGCAAGGTGGGGCCATGCCCTTCCCCCTGGAATCCGAGAATATTTCGACTGTTCATTGTTACGCCATCCTTTTTCATAAACTGAAGTTACTGATAGTTAACTGATTTAGATGTAGGGATAATTCCACAGTTGTATTTAACTTAGTCATTTGGGATTATTTGAAAATATCTCCAATTATTTAGAAGATCGACGAACTGGATCAACACTACCATTTTAATGAACTACTTGATTTTTATTATTGTTGATACATTGTGATACAACTACCTTTTACCTGTTTTTAAGAAATACACATTACGACGATGATTCACAAAGAAAAGCGAACTACTATGGCCAAAAACTCTGAACTAAGAAAAACTATTCTTCCCATTCATGCCATAGAGAGAATGTACCCAACGGTCTCTGAGCAGCCAAATAATGAACATCACGAAGCAAGTAAGAAATGAAACGAAAATTGCGGGGATTACGTCTCATCATCACCTAGTGACAGGTAGGTAATGATAAAAATATTACTTGCCTCACTGGAAAACATTCTGTGGGCGCCCATGAACTGGAAGCATGAAACCATCTCTTGAAGATATGAAGTCTCGTGTCGGAATCGAGTCCTACAGCTTCATGATGGCCTGTGTCAACTAGTGTTTGTTATAACATTTTCTCTTTGTATCTGGTGGTCATTTTGGGCTCTTCGCCTGTCCAGGTAATATTCAGTGGTTTATTTATAATCAGGTTAGGCAGTCTGATTGGTATTTGGATTTGATCCTGGTAATTACTCGTCGATTTGATGTGTGTGATGTTGGACCCAGGTGTTTACGGCAATATTTGTGGCAATTCTTCGCAGGGTAAAGGAGCCCTATTGTTTAGAATTGGGAGAGGTCCTTCCAAATGTGCTAAGTCATGTGTATTCTTTGAATAATGGCTTGGCGGGATGGCATGTAATCACCTATTGTGTTGATGAAGTGTTGATAGTGGCCTGGGGAGTTGAACCCAGTGGCCAGCAACGTGTGTATTATGTCGTGGAGAGGTTGGAATTCCTCTGTGATTAGGTCGTCGAGGGGCGAGAGGTTACGCCCTATTGTTTTGGTAGCCACAATTATTGTGCCATGTCCACTGCTAAATATGGGTCACACATATTGACGTGCTCTAGTCATGTCATACGTCAACTAACCGGATCATAGCCAGATTGTGAGCTAAGAAACTAGTTTGAGGTTATAATTTATGATGTTTAGGAGAGGTTGAGCCTATTCTGAGTAATTTTGATTTTGTAGATTTTGTTTTCACCAGCTGATTTATATTTAGAGGTGTTTCATTCTACGAATTAAATTTTTATTTACCTACTAGCAACCCGACCCGGCTTCGCCCGGGAACAGTTATGAATGCATTACGTGATAAGCGCTTTTTTTTCCAATGTCAATGAACAACGACCAATATCCGTTTTACGTCTTGGCAAGATGGGTTAAAATCACTGACTGGACTAGTAATTATATTAGCCTATCATGGAGATGCATGTGCAACAAATTCTTGTCAGACGTAATTTAAGAATGGCGAGGTGCATGAAACACAAATCCCCCTTCCGTCAAATCTTAACTTGACTGTGAATTTTGCAGAACGAAAAGTTCACAGGCGAAATGAAGAAAAGCCGAGTTGCACTTTCAGGGATACTCCAAACACAACCACTCTTCTCTAAAGTGTTTAACTCAAGACGACTCGACAGTTTGCTGCTGGCTGTATCTGGGGCAATAAGCTCGTCCGCTAGCTAAGCTGTAAATGGGGTGATAGACTCGCCCCTAGCTGGCTCGTAAACTGCCGCCTCAGTAACTGAATGGAGATTGTTGGAAACAATGAAAACGTAAAAAACACTTATAGTAGGCGATGTATTGAAGATAGAGATATGCTCTCCCGGGATTTGTTGTAAAACTTTTCATGTTGAACAATTCTTACACTCATAGTATATAGATATTTTTACCGATTTGCCCAGCGTAAGCTTAAAAAGTGCACGGACGCCAGTTTTTTTTTTTTTCGACCTTTTCACTGAAATCGTTAGTGCTTGACTTCTTTTCATCATAAATAAATTATTTTCTACAGAAACCTTCCTCGAGATATCCTTTACAGAATGGTGAAAACCGCATCAAAATCCATTCAGTGGTTCTCGAGATTACCCGTGACATCCAAGAATCGGGGACTTAGGTTTATACTAAGTAGAGATTGATTATACGCCAATCAGTATAATTTAATATAATATAATCCCCCTTCCGTCCAATCTTAAATTGACTGTGAATTTTGCGGAACGAAAACCCGAGTTGCACTTCCAGGGAAACTCCAAACACAACCACCATTCTCAGAAGTCTTAACTCAACACGAATCAACCGTTTGCTGCTTGCTGTATCTGGGGCAATAGGTTCGCCCGCTAGCTAGGCTGTAACAGGGATGATAGACTCGCCCTTAGCTAGCTCGTAAACTGTCGCCTCAGTAGTTGAATGGACATGGTTGGAAGAAATTAAAACGTAAAAACACTTATAGTGGGCGATGTATTGAAGATAGACATATGCTCGCGGACTTTTTTGTAGAACTTTTCATGCTGAACAATTCTTACACTCATAGTATTTAGATATTTTTAACGGTTTGCCCAGCGTAAGCTTACAAAGCGTTAGGACGCCAGGTTTTTTTTTTCGACTTTTCCACTGAAATCGTTACTGCTCGGCTTCCTTTGATCATAAATAAATTATTTTCTACAGAAATCATCCTCGAGATATCCTTTACAGAATGGTGAAAACCGCATCAAAATCCATCTAGTGGTTCTCGAGTTTACCCGTAACATCCAAGAAGCGGGGGCTTAGTTTTATACTACAGTAAGTAGAGACTAGGCTGTTATTTTTGATTTTGTGAGGCAACTGGTCATAGACAGATTTTAACAATTGGATTTCGAGTATTTTATTTTTAGACCATTCTTGGCCAATGTTTTTGATCTGGATATTATGGATTTTACATTTTCATTGAGCTTAATTTTCTGTTTGATAGTCTGTTTCCTGATCCCGATGGTCCATGATATTTGGATGGCCATTTTTGAGTTTGTTTTTTATTGTGCTGGGGTTACGTGAGGTAAGTCTAAGAGCCTTAGATTTTTTTATTTCATTTTGTGGATATTCTTTGCGATTCTCACTTTATTTCGATTCACGTAATAGGAAGGTATGATACGCTGCTGCCACATGTATGAAGTTTTAATTTAATTTGATTTTGACAGTTTTGTTTATATTACAGTGCATTGTAGAGTTGTTTTTTTCTTTTGTTGATTTGTTTGTGTATATACCGTACCGGGGAGTAGTTTTCACTCATGGGTACGGGTCTCATATAGGGCTGATTCATTATTGACGTCTTTGGGGGCTTTTTTTTTTGTCGGTTTTGACGTCCACACACAGCTGACTCTAGTTAGCTCAGAAATATGATCCCAAGTACGGAGTAGTTTGGGTCAGATCCCCAGAAGAGTGCTATCGCATCCTTGTACACACAAATTTATGAATAACTTACCAGAAGCAGTTTTCAGTTACTAGATGTTGTTTGTCTTTTATTTCCGCTGGAGTTGGTTTTTTTTTATTTCTGCTGTTTCTCCTTATTTGTTTTGTTCGTTTCCCTTGGAGTGATTTGGACTTAGGTTTCTTTTGGAATTAATTCATATTGTAATTTATATTGAGGATAGCGGTTGTTTCTTATTAAAATGTACCTTGTATAGCGCAATAAATTTTTGTGACGTCGAGTCAATCCCTGTGTGTTGATCTGTAGATTAAACTTTGTGATCTTATACCCTACCTCGCGATAGCCATTTAGTAGACTATATAAGCGCGACCATTTTATCAACATTCGCTACAAAACGAACAACAGACACTAAGTAACAGGCATTTATCTTCGAGAACAACAGGAACGCTATTTATACAGGATGCGTGTGCTATTACAGGCAGCCGGGAACATGCAATTCCTCAGGTCAGGAAGCGCCGAAAGACGTGATAAACTAGTTTTGTGTGTGCATCTCATCAACAAATCTGAGAAACGTTAACTGGACAATACGTAACATACGTGTAGTCAAACGGTTTCCAGGTGAAGGTCATGTAATCGGGATATAAGACAAGGCTGCTCTCGCGGAGAGGAGGTAACCCGTCCAACCACATTTTCGTTCCTTCACCTCTTATACAAACACGACACTTGTAGAGTTGTTGCTAAAGAGATTACAGAAAACGGCCTCCCACAAAATGACTGCAGTAACATGGCTTTTTGGGAGAACCACTCACCGGACGTGGATCCAACCCGTACATCATTCCTTCATTTTGTTATGCTACACAACATAGTGCAGGACACAGGCCTACGATTAGCTTCCTAGACTTGTTTGAATAGTAGGCTATAACTACGCTCCTAGAATTATACAATTTCTTTTGGCGTTTCCTGGACTGGGAAATCGTATGTTCTCGGCTGCTTAGTTTTACCTGGAGATATCCGAATTTCGCGAATGCTTTATTCACGAATTTTCGTATTTTTGTTCACAAAGCGACATACGTGTGGTTCTTTCGGGGCATTTCGTATTCGCAATTTTCCCGTAATTCGAAAATTCGTGATTTTTTTGTCGTGAAACAAGATTTTTCTCGCAGTTTTGACACTAATACAGTAATTTTACTGAAAACACTTTGCATTCGTTTGTTTTCAGCTTAACTCAGTGATGTATTGCTCTGTCGAAAACTATCACATTGAAACTCGAATTTTGTATTAGGTGTATTAACCCTCAACTGGTATCATACGTCTGTGAGACGGCTGCAAATGTTTCTCAATACCATTCCTTCTTCCGGGACCTTAATGCTCTCTCCCTTTGTGTATCTTTCAGTTGTAATATGTTTTTCATTGCGGTGAACGTCACAAGCCACTCACTCCACCTGAACTTCAGTAAATTCGTAGTGTAGTCGCCGCTCCGTCTCACAGACGTATGATACCAGTTAAGTGACTATTGTTCGTGAACCATGTTGTTTCAATATTCTGTCTTTATTGTGATTAGGCTGGTGTAATATAACATTATCTTTTTCGGCATTCCTTTGTAATTAATTACTTTAATATGGAGCCACAACTAGGTCCATCTCAACAACAGGAGCAGACTCATTATATGGACACACAAGCAGACAATTCTCAACGATACTCATCTCAGCGAGTTTTGAGAGCAAATCAACCTAACTTTGAAACGGATTTGGAAGAGATGATTAATGAAGTACTGGATGGTCATGACATGTACGATAGTGATAATTATCCAGAATACGAAATTGAAAGTAATAATGACACGGGTTAAGAGCAGGAAGCGGATGATATTGATATTGAACTAATAGATATGGATAATGGACGGGAGGATACAGAAACCGGTGAAAGTGACTTCAATGATAGGCATTCAGATCGCCGTGATAGTTGTTATTTCAGGGTCCTCATAGAAGCCTGAGAGAGCAAAGAAATAATCATAAGAAATGTATTTGTCTTCAGATTTTTGAAAATAGAAGTGTGCAATGTTTTAAATATCATTTTAATAATTTCGCATATCCTTCTGGGTTTGTGGCTTTTTCTTCAATGTTTTGATGTAATAGACTATAAAACACACGTTTGAAGGAAACGAGTTCTATAAAAAATAAAAATATTTCACCATGATACCAGTTACGTTACAAAACTATATGATACCAGTTGAGGGTTAAGGGATTGGAATTCTAAACATGTTCCCTTGCAATGATAAAAGAGCTATGTGAAAAGGAAGCAATAATAGGTAACAAGAAAATAGGATGATGCGTGAACCCACGCCTTTGGGCTTCTACGTCACATTGTTAGGGATGGTTGTGATTTCCCTTGAGTAGTACTTTCGTTCTCTTTCTTCCCTTCATGATCGTCACACGCGATCTGGATCTACAATTGCAATTCCTCTTCATTATTCATCTGCCTTCATTAACTCTTTCCTCGTGTCGGGAACTAGAATTTGGAATAATTGTCCTCGTGACGTTGGAAATTGTACATCCCTAACAACTTTCAAACGTGCATGTAAAGATTTCCTCTTGAATTCGTAGGCCAACTAGAACAATTTGTGTATGAATGTGTGAGTGAATGACCATAGTATAAGATTGTTAAAAATGTATGTCATTTAAATTGTATACCTTAGTTAATATCACGCAGTCGCCAATTTAATTTAATTTTATTTTATTTAATTCTAGTATTTAAGTTTGGTAGGTTAAGTATATCATATTTGAGTATTCATGTAAGTTGCACTGTGTGTGGTTAAGTGTAAGAGAGGGCCTAGATCCCTAACTTCGCCACAATAAAGACACCAATAAATAAATAAATAAATAAATAATGTGGGTGGTGCAATTTACTTCGCTATAATATCTCGTCAACGGTTGAATAACATACCATAATTGGCGGTGTAGTGGAGCCGGAGCACACCCAAGCTTCGCCTCGTTGGGGACACCACCACGTCCCAGAAGATGGGGGAGGAAGTGGGGGGGGGGGGGATTTTTTACAAAAATAGATATTTCTCTCTTTCCAAGTAACTTTTACTATTCAATCAATTTATGCCCCCTACATTTAATTAAATTGCCTTAAAAAGAGTTTGCTTACGCCATTTCTGATTATTTAGAAACCTTATTGCAGCCGTGAACTACCAACTTAAAATTGTCAAAATAATGTCGTATGTTAAGTCATGTAGTTTTGTGTTTGGGACCAGTTGCTATTGATCTGCCATGGCACTTTGGACCAGTCCTCTAGATATTTTTAAATGTGATATGCTATTTATAACTGTCCCCCTCCGTGCCATAAACGAATATCACAGCTGGCAAAAAAAAAAACATGAAAACTGGCATATCCACTTTAGAAAAATAATCACAGAATTTATGTTCATAATTCTTGAAATATATTTTAAAATGATTTTACGGTATTAAAAAAATATAAATGCGGTCCAGCTCCATCTTAAAGTTCAATGTTTGACCTTGATGGTGATTGTTGTTCACGGGCGGGGGAACACTAGTATCATCTTCCTCTCGCAACATAAGGAAACACGAAGAGTTTGGAAAACTCACGATATCTGGGAAGGAAAGAGAAGGGCCATGAAATGCAGATGGAATAGAGACTCCCTAGGTCTCCTGGACTCAGCTGGAACCCCATGGCCTCCAGCTCACATCCCAGAAATTGTAAACCTTTGGGAGGGGAATAATGAGTCCCCTATTAGCTCTCAACATATGGGCCGTTGAGAGCCCAAGTGGTGTAACTCCTCTCGGAATTACAGGGAAGTCTAAACCTTATGGCAAGCAGGCATAGCTCAGGGCCAGTGTGTGTGAAGCATTGGAAGTGAGCATTGTGTCTGTCAGCCACAAAGGTTAGACTTGCCTGTTATTCCGAGAGGAGTTACACCACTTGGGCTTTCAACGGCTCATAATGAACACGATGTTACAACTATGACAGAGCGCTCAAGTTAACACAAGGCTACACCACTGGTTATAATACTTCTTTGTCGGTTTTACAAATCAAAGTCAGTGGCCTGAATACCATATGCTTTACTCGGAAGTACAGAGCATGAAAGTGATCCTACCGTGAGCGTAACTGGACTTCCCTGCAGCGTGATCATGAGACTTCTCGCTTACTCGCTCTGGCTTCGAGCCCAGGTACCAGCCCTGTCTCATTGTACATCGCATCACTAGTCCTCACACAGATCTGATTGAGCGCTCATTGTATACCGAACTTTACGAGGAAAATAATTGTGCTCCTGGTACAGATGGGCAGAGCAGAAGTTTTTAACCACCCTCGAAGAAAACGCAATTAAACGAAGCAAAGTTTCTGCTGGAAACTCTACTGTGTATTGTTGTTCATCTGTGGCAGTTCTCGTTATTATCATGACTTTTCTTTTCTTTCAGAGACTATATAAATCCTTCAGACCTGAGGAACTCTCGGAGGAGACGGCTCTGAACGTGAACTCGACGTTTGGCACAGGGACGCATGTCTGACTTGCTGCCTCGCGAGATGCGGGTATACAGAGCACGGAGTGGCTCGTCTGACCTTAACTCTCATCACTACATAGGCTACAAGATGTCTTTAGGATCCCCGCTAAACCTGCATGTTGTAACTAAATGTCTAGGACACACAGATACAGGAGAATATTTTTGTGATGAGCTTATATCAGCTGTTAATGTGAATTACCCCCTCATGTACTGTACAGTACGTCCTTAGTTTTCTAATATTGGTAATCACGTTTTCAGGGTTAGTGGTATATTTAGAGAAATTGGCTATTTTCTGAAAATGAGTATCATCGTAGCTTGGCTTAGTTAGCTCTTACGGAGTTTAGAAACCCATTATAATGGTTGACAAATGCTTGCGTATTTTATCATAGTATATAAGCGCTAATTGCTCATTCAGAACAAGTGTGTGTATCTCAATGTGGTCACCTGCAGGGACATGTTATCTCTAACTTAACATCTTATCATAACACATTCCTTCATTCGATCAATTGTCCATTAAAACGTTCGTGAGGTACAAACTTTGATTTTCTATCTGTAGTGTGAGTTATATATATATATGAGAAAGGTTCATCTTTTACAACTTTTTAATCACGCTCACTGATGGAGTATCATAGAAAGTCTCCGAAAGTTTATTTTCACGATAGATCCATTTTGGTCAAGGCACACGAATATTACAGTTACAGGATACTAGAATTCTATAATCGTACTTCTTATTGCATTTATTTTTCTATGTGGCTACTCTTAAATCCGTGGGTGACCAATATGACCGTTTTAATATTTCAAACTCTAATCGAACGGTAACCCATATATAAAACAATAAATAAGTAGACAATTAGTGAAACATACCTTACCTTGTCGTTGAATCGTAATAGACTACCAAAAACATATATATTGAGTGTGCTATAGGTGTATTATTGTTAATTGTTAGTTACTGGAATATACGAGTAGATTAGTAGAAATAATACTGCTAGGTTTAAAGCTTTACTGCTGAAGAGATTTCTGAGATGCTAAGCACAAACGTAGACATAATGTTGTGACAATCAGATTTGTATACCCAAACGTGAGTGTGACTATTTTTTTTTATTCGGTAGTCATATCGTCATATTTGTGATGTATATCAGTGGAACATGGTATTGATGGGTAATAATAGCTTTACTGAAGATCTCCGGTCAAGTCATGCCTCACTGACTAGGCATGGACTACGTGACCGTTGCTAGGTGTTCAAATTAGAGCTTATTTATGCCCACGGATTATGTTCAAATGAAAATTTTCAAATACCCGTTATTAAACATAAATGCATGCAACTCCTCGTTTAAATATAGCAGAACTGGTGAATGTACCAAATCTGTTTCATTCATACGATAAGCCGTCTCGACTAAGGAATGTCCCTTCGTTTTGTTTTGTTTTGCGAATTAGTGTACCGTACTTAATTACGTATCCTAAAATATTAGTGTACTTAGATAACAGTTACTATATTGGTATTATTCTCCTCACAGGCGATGTTACTTTAATATAATATTGGATTAATGTGTAAATTAACATAGAGCTATTTGTCAACTGGTTGAACAATGATGTTGCGTCTTCTGGACGCCGCTGAACTAGTATTTAGTACAACTTGCAAGTTGTATAATTTTGTAAGTAAATAAATAAATGATTGCAAAGAAAGACATCATTTTATAGGTAAGATGGCAAGGAGTTGTGTACGCATGGAGCACAAGGGTCAAGAACAATATTATGCAAAGTGAACTTAATAGTAATGTGTAAAGACAGTAACAGTTTGTACAACAATATACACATTAGGTGGTACTTCAACATGTCTGTTCTACGTGTGTAGTTAGGCGTTTGCAAAGCCCTCTAGTCAGGCCTAAGGACTAACCTGCCGTTGTTTGGCAGTGCAGCTTACTGTTCAGATCAACTTGTGTCGTCCGCGTCTGTCGCCTCAAACATTCTACATTATACTTTCCATTCAAGAGTTTGAATTACAAAAGTATAAGGGATTGAGTTTTAAAGTTCAATGCAAATGACCCCAGTCACCTGTGTCATTAACTTTAGTATTATTCATGTTTTGATCAATCATGTGTCTTTTTCATCATAAACTACATAAGTTACCTCCATTTGATGAAAGTTTTGGACATATTTAGGGCAAATGGAAGCTTTCAGCTATTAGGTCGTGAATTGTGCACAGAGTACAAGCAATTTAGATGGAAAGTAGAACATTGAAATGTCTGACCCATGTGGGACTAGGCTTTGAACGTCGTTACTCTGAGCTAATGGAGAGGTCACAGTAATTATCTACCTTCCATCTACTTTCTGTACAATACATGACCTAATGGATGAAAGCTTCAATTTATCGGTCGTGAGAATCTAGTTCTGGAATTATAATACTTAATTCTCCAGACTTGGTAGATTTTCAATATTATGTCTAGTGGCTTTAGACCTACTAAACAGTCTATCCCATAACATAACAAATGCTCCCTCTAGGCATTAAATATTACTCACCCATCCTATGCAATATCCTTCATCAGAGTTGTCTGGAAATCAATCACAGAACTTGGAAACTAATAGATAACGACAATATTCGACCCTATATCTCAAAACTTGTATTTCCAAGTTTTAGATTATTGTGTGATATATTTCAGGAAGTGCTACTTTGGAGATTGTTCAATGATATCCCTCATTTCATTTGTAAGATTTGTGATTTGTGATCGCAGTAAAGGTAGACCTGAAGAGTAACTCTTTCCCGGCAATTTTCTCCAATTGTTAACTAATAAAGCCGTGGATGCCTCCTCTTCCTTTGCAGACCGTACAATACGCGTGTCTCTTCTTTTCAGCCTCAAGTTAATGTTATGTGACCAATTGGCACAGGCAAAATTAATTTTGAATAAGTTTGATAGGACTCATTTAAACCAGCTTGGGATGTGACAAACAACATTGCACCCACATCGGCAATATTATGTAATAGTTGAACATCACCGTTTTGTACTCACAACCCTTCACTGAGGAACAGAGGTTTGCATTATGTTATTATTTATAGGTGGTTGATTTTGTTGGATTTGCAAAGAAAAGGTTTCGGCTCAGTGGTCTCTGCACAACGATCATCAATTAATGATGTAACATTCAATATGAAGTGTTTGGATAAAATATTTGTGTGCGTGTATATATCATGAGGTCAGGTCGCCATGTTGGATGTCTGTTGCTCAATTTCTTTGTTCTTTAGATGAAAATATTTCGTAGAAGAGAACACCTTTTTCAAACTAATACTTCATATAATGTATCCCTTGGTTTCAAGAACTTTTGTCTGCCTAGGGTAACCCAACATGGAGACTTCTACCTCTGCAGGGATCTATGTTTTAAAATTTAGAGTCCGTGTCATAAGCTACGTAAGATTATGTTTGATAAGCCAATAATATATAAATGTAAACTGGACAGTTCCATTAGGGTGACCTAATACAGTCATTTACCTACTTTTCGTGTATTGTGCAGTTTATTTTCAGTAAGGAATTATTATTATTATTATTATTATTATTATTATTATTATTATTATTATTATTATTATTATTATTATTATTATTATTATTCAGAGAGTTTTCTTTCCTGTCACATTGTATAAATAATTCAAGCGAATAATTGCATACATGTTGGTCAGATCACGAGAAAATCATCTGTAATAGTATTTCATCCTCAAATACATTTGGCTCATTCGTCAAGAGGGGAAAATTGTTCGCATTTAAATATGCGAATATAATGAATTATTATTATTATTAATATTATTATTATTATTATTCAGAGAGTTCTCTTTCCTGCCACATTGTATAAATAATTCAACTTGGTATTATAGTAACAGGGCCAAATCCTGCTATGTTAAAAATGCACGTGAAACCTGGAGCAGTCTATGTGGATGAGCGCACCGAATTCTCATATTCTCTTTGACCAATAACACTACCATAACTGCTTTCCCCAGAAGCCTGTGTACGATGCCTAGAGGCCTACGGTACAAGTTGGTGGAAGTAGTTTCAAAGGATATGAGAACTCCCACCTGGTCTGCTCCAAGTATCAATCGCATTTCCCCTCTTGTCAGATGAGCCAAATGAATTTGAGGATGAAATACAATCACAGATGATTTTCTTGTGATCTGACCAATATGTATGCAATTATTCGCTTGTTAGCACGGTTTCAAGCACACCTCAGTTAGGGCACGTATGCTCCACTGAACCCTTAAAAGGTTTTCCTTTTCCTCAGTGTTTTTTGCTATGAAATTCACAAAGAGTTCTTTAGATGTAACTACCTCTTCACTTAGTGATTTTTAACAGATTACTATTATTATTATTATGGCACACGTGAATTTTCCACTGTCTATAAATAATAAAATATACATCTTTCAGAGTTTAAATATCCAGGATGTGTTTACGTAATACTGTGTATGGACATATTATCTCTCCTGAAAGCATGTTCAGTATTCGACATAAATATTTTTGGTGTATTGAAGGTCCAATTTACAAGTTGAAAACTCAGTGATCTCAATTTAAATAGTACTTGTTCTGTAAAATGTGTATGCTTAACGGGTGATTAACAAACAGCTTTCTTTATATTACATTACATTACATTCATGTGAGTGTATCGCGTGCAACTCAGTGCCTGCCGCGACCCATCGTCTTCAGCCAGAGATCGGTCGCGGTACATTGTTACATTTTATTAGACACAGAAATAGTCTGTTCCTAAATTTACAACACCTAAAATATCTATTTAGTATAGCTATACCATTCCCAAGAAAAGCCTACTTAGAATAACTTTGGAATGGCAAATGAGAAGCACAAGCACAATAATAATAGAAAATATGTTTCTAATCAATTCATAGAAATTGTTTTAAAAACTTCCCCTCTCTTTCCCTTCCCCTGATCGGTATCTTCTTCACGAGGAACACTCACGAACTCGACCTCTCCGATTTGTACAGGCAACACCGAAAAGAGAATGGCTTCAAATTTCCACATCTCTCCGATTTTGACGAAACGTGGTGAGGGCCATAGTTTCAGGTTTGTGAAAAGATTGAGCCTTAAATTTAATGCAATTATTCGCAATTAGCACCGTTACAGAGCGTTGAAATTGAAGCTTGTAATGCACGTCAGCTGGTTCCCAACTCCTGCCAGCTTACTACCAACCATCTTCCTCTATGAGGCAGGGGCTGGTAGCCGAGGAGCGGTGTTTTCCCGGCGAGTGTTTCCAGACGCAAAGAAAATGCACACGCTACAAAAGTAACACAAGTTAAATTTTGGTTCATAAGAGTATTCGGGGAAGCAATAGTGTGGAAATCATACTTGTCAGACAGCTTTTATGTTGTAACACTCACCAGAGCAAGGAAGGTGGCGCACGGAATACTGCTTGTGCAAACCTGCCTTGTGCATCTTTCCCAAACCACTTTGCCATGGACAGAGTATAATGGAAGAATGTTGATGGATGCTCTCATTAAAGAGTTGCCTGCATTTATCTTCTCTAGATATTGATGTGAAATCTCAATGGTGGTAAGGTTCCTTGTTACGTGAAAAATTAAAATCCACTGCCTGCTTCCACTCTTGTTACGTATTCGAAATTAATGTATGTTAAACATCGGCCAGCAAACGAAATTCTAAAATTACACTCGCATATAATGTAGACAAATATCGGCCCTGAGGTTCTGACACTTGTTCCAATGCACTTGGTGCAAATCGAAACGTTTGTGATTGAAAAGTGTTGTTTTAGGGAGTGAAACGGCGTTTTGATAGTAGCAAATCAGCGCGTTACGTAACATACAGCCAATGTAAGACTTATTCATGTTTCCGACATATTTATTTGGAAAATAATTTATGTGATTAAATAAGAGATGCAAAGTGAACAAACCTAAACGAAAATAAATGCGAAATACTGCAACATTTGGATTGATATGGAACACATTTAAAAAAATATATGGGAATTTTTTTATTTTAATTTGCTGGGCTGGCTAGTAACTATATTTCTGATCCGCACATTCAATTGATATTTGGTCGACAAAAATGAAATAAAATGTCGCATTAGGCTAATGTGTTCCTTACCTCGAAATGCTTTAAAAGTGGGGGAGAATCTGGGGGAGAGACAAAACAGCCTCTGCCTCCCTTTGGACCAACGCCTGAATTGGATAGAAATATATCAAGGAGGGATGGTACATTTTGGATAAATTCGCGATAAATATAATTTACAGCTCAAATTGCAGAAGCAAGATTTAATTATAATGCATAGAAGTGTGAATTATGTTGTTTTGCATCTGTCATGATTAATACAGTATAATAGTTAAAATATCATCACATCATTCTGAACATATAGAACAATGTTCCATAACAGCGCATTCGATCTATAATATTTATCAAGATGTAAGTGGTATCGTACAACAGAGATCAACACCTAATGGCAAAATAACTGCCTCAAAGACATGTGCCAAACGTATCAACGCATGCTTCGTGATATCAAATATTAAACTGTAGACAGAGAATTCAATTATGCTATGCTTCTTACTATGGTGACTAAGCAAGCAAAATTCCACGCACATCGTCCATCATCTGCTTGTATTTTCAGCTGTTGTTTGACATCCTCTCCCTAAAAACTGTTACACATGAGATCACTATTAGATTCGGATTTGTTAGGTTACTTAATGCTCTCCTTTATAAATTGAAACCGTAATTTGTGAGCTGAAAACTCGCAGTGATATTAAATTAAACAATACTTGTTTTGTAAAATTTGTTTACTTGCCGGCTGATTAGGCCTAATAGTGATTTCTTTAAAAGGGATTATATTATATTATATTATATTATATTATATTATATTATATTATATTATATTATATTATATTATATTATATTATATTATATTATATTATATTATATTATATTATATTATATTATACAATTTGAATGTGAGTGTATTGTGGTATGATTGTAACTTAGTGCCTGCCGTGACCCATCGTCTTCAGCCAGAGATCGGCCGCGGCACAGTGTTATATTTTATTAGACCAAGGAATAGCCTATGTTCCTAGATATAACCTACTGTATCTAATAATAGCTAAGTTGTATAGCTATACTGTTTCAAAACAAACTAGTAAGAATAACTCTGGGATGCCGAATGAAGAGCACAAGCACAATAATAAAACTGTGTTTCTAATCAATGCATTGTGATTGTCTCCCCCCTTTCCCTAATCCGTATCGTCCTCACACTCTGAGGTATGCGGCATTTCCCATGTGATCGACCTTCTGAATTTCCTTTAGAACGTCCCTCACTTCAACCAAGTGTCATGGATGCATGAGGTGGTTGTTATTATCAACATCATCATCGTCGTTGTTGTGTCCCGATAAGGTTACACACCCTTAAAATGGACAGCAGCAGTTTCCTGAATGGCCTCCTTGTATTCTCAATATACGGTAAGATTTTATATATATATATACTGTACAGTATATCTTCCCATCCCCGTTTTATGAGTCAGTTCTGACATCCCAATGCAATGTTCACTTCTCTATAAAATATCAGTAGTGGTTGTGTGTGGGTTCTAGTTCTACAGCCACCGCTCCACCGCTGCAATTCCAAAATGGCGGCCATAGCTTAACTTAGCCTAGCCTAACCTAACAAGATGGTGGCCATAGGTTAACTTAACCTAACCTATGAGGTGTGATCAAAAAGTTTCAAAATGATTGTCAATAGCTTAACCCAAACTAACCTATCCAAATCTAACTAAACCTACGAGGAGTGATCAATAAGTTCCAAGATGGTGGCTATAGATTAGCGTAACCTAACCTAAGCAAACCTAACCTAACCTACGAGGTGTGATCAAAAAGTTCCAAATGGTTGCAAATAGCTTAACGTGACCTAACCTAGCCTACGCCAACCTAACGTAACCTCACCTAACCTACGAGGTGTAATCAAAAAGTTTTAAGATGGTGGCCATAGCTTAACCTACGGTGGTTCTAGACCACCAGATCCACCCTGATCCTCAAGACAGTGGCCATAGCTTAACTTAACCTAACCTAACCTAACCAGAGTTCTGAACCCTCCTCCTCCTCCTCCAAGATGGCGATCGTAGCTTAACCTAACGTGGCTTCTGAACCCTCCTCTTCCTCCTCCAAGATGACGACCGTAGCTTAACCTAACCTGGGTTCTGGACCCGCCCCTTCCTTCTCCTCCTCCTCCTCCTCCTCCTCATCCAAGATGGCAGACATAGATTAACCTAACCTGGGTCCTGGACCCTCAACCCCCTCCTCCTCCTCCTTCCCCAAGATGGTGACCATAGCTCAACCCAAACTGCCGCCATCAGTCCACCGTTGGAATCCAAGATGACGGCCATAGCTTAACTTAACCTAACCTAACCTAACAAGATTGCTGTAGTAGCTTAACTTAGCCCAACCTAACCTAATCAAACCTAACCTGACCTAACCTAACCTGACCTAACCTAACCTGACCTAACCTAACCTACGAGGTGTGATCAAAAGATTTAAGATTGTGGCCATAACCTAACCTATGACGGTTCTAGACCACCAGATCCTCCCTCAACCTCCAAGGTAGTGATTCTAGCTTAGCTTAACCTAACCTAACCTAACCTGAGTTCTGAACCATCCTCCAAGATGGCGATCGTAGCTTAACCTAACTTGGGTTCTGAACCCTCCTCCTCCTCCAAGATGGTGCCCGTAGCTTAACCTAACCTTGGTTCTAAACCCTCCTCCTCCTCCTCTTCCAATATGGCGACCATAGCTTAACCTAACCTGGGTTCTAGACCCACCTCCTTCTTCTCCTCTTCTAAGATGGCGACGGTAGCTTAACCTAACCTGCCGCCACCGCTCCACCACTGGAATTCCAAGATGGCGGCCTTAGCTTAACTTAATCTAGCCTAACCTTACAAGATGGCTGTAGTAGCTTAACATAGCCTAAGCTAACCTAACTTAACCTAACCTTGTGTAACTAACTTAGCCCAAGCTAACCAAATTCCCACCGACGCCTGGCGTCGTGGAGCGTCAAAGTTAAAATAGTGATATCTATTGAACTGTTTATCGGATGAAGTCGTGCGACGGCTTAAACTAAAGAGTGTAATGCCACCCTTGCAGAGGGCTGATCATTTTTTAATTTCACCAAAGGACCTCCCTGGAAATATCGGCCGAACCCAACCAAACCAAACCAAACCAACGAACCGACACCGAACTGAACCGAAACCGAACTGAAACCGAACCGAAAATAAACCGAGGCGAAACCGAACTGAAACCGAACCGAAACCAAACCGGAACCGAATCGACCCAAAACCAAACTGAACCAAAACAAAATTGAACCCGAACCAAACCAAAACCGAACCGAAATCAAAACCGAACCGAAACCGAAACTAACTTAAATAAGCCTAGTTTAGCTAACCTAACCGAACCAAACCTAACCTGTGGGGGGCTTTAATGCCACTACTGCCGCTAGAGATTTGTAAAGCGGAAACGGTACATTGGATGAGGAATGGAGAGTTGGACTGGATGAACCAACTTGCTAAACTGCGAGAACGCTGCATCGACAGATATGTGATGCGCTGCAGGTGCGTGTGTGTCAGCGAAATATAAACCAACTTTCTAACAAGGGGAAGATACGATGCATGGATCACCGATTCGAACCATCTTTAGTACACGTGTAGGGCATGACCCGGCGTATACCAGGTGCAAGTAGTAAGGTGCGCTTCTCAGCCGTTTCAGAGTAATTAATTAATTGCAATTACAGTCCGGCGTCTATGTGGTTGTACGCTAGTAAACATCCAACGACCGCGTGGTGCAGCGGTAAGATCCCTGCTTCGTAGGCACGGGATCGCTGGTTCGAATCCCACCGGTGAGCCTTTGCAGTGTGTCGTCTTTTTTTTTTTTTTTTTTTTGTAACCATTGTTAATTTCCAACCAATACCCATAGCAAGAGTTACTGCTTACGGGGTAGTCTGATGGTTTACAGACGTGCAATGACCGGAACAGACTGGGCCTTCAACGTATAAATGTATACATATGATTGAATACAGCTGACCGTGTATAATACCAATGTATTTGCAATGCCGATACTGTACAGTATGTAATGTCACAAACGTTGACCCCCATACGATGATTTCGGAATCCCTTTTTCCCGCTCACAAAACACTTTATTACAATTGACTGCAAAATGAACATTATTCACGACACCTACAGTCGTACGAATTGCCTATGTAGGGGCCGATAACCTCGATGTTAGGCCCCTTAAAACAACAATTATCATCATCATCAATTGCCTATGTTTACAAAAAGAAAAGGCTCACCGGTGGAATTCGATCCAGTGACCCCACGCTTACGAAGCAGGCCTCTTACCACTGCACCACGCGCTCTTTGGCTTCTTGTTAACGTACAGCGCACATGAACGCCGTACAGCAATTACGAATAATTTATAATTAATTTCTCGGAATCGGCTGAGAAGCGCACCTTATTACTTGCACCTGGTATACGCCTAGTCATGCCCTACAAGTGTACTAAAGATGGTTCGAATCGGTGACCCATGCATCATATCCTCCCCTTGTAAGTCGTGAGAACACTGCATCGACAGATATTTGATGCGATGCAGGTGCGTGCGTGTCAGCGAAACATAAATCAACTTGCTAAACTGTGAGAACGCTGAATCGTCAGATATTTGATGCGATGCAGGTGCACACGTGTCAGCGAAACTTGAACTAACTTGTCAAACTGTGAGAACGCTGCATCGGCAGATATCTGATGCTATACAGGTTATTCGTGAGAACGCTTTATCTGCAAACATATGATGAAATGCAAGTGTTAATCATTTTACGATTGATTCTAGATCAACGTTACCCGGTAAGTCATTATCCGAACAAGAACAGACCTGTTGAGAGGTGGTGGATGATGACACAGGAGTAGTGGATAGTGTAACCAAGCAAATAGGTTATTAATAAATGACAAGGTTTACACTAAATCAAATTTATTGATCTAAGAATGTTTGGTAGAGTTAAACCCCAACCATTTTACAAAGAGTTTCTTTCCATATGTGTTAACCACTTTTCCACCAGAAAATATTTTGGAAATTCCGTCTTTTGTAATTCTTCCACGTAGAAGCCTCCTTGTATAAGTTGTCCTGTGTCGTCTTGGAGTAAATAGGTGAATGGATTGTGAAGTTTTACTTTCCGAATGCGAAAAATCTCAGTGCTCCAGTTGGCCGTGTATCCTTTGTCGAAAACAGACTTGTGTTTGCCGATGCGTACATAATCACCAATGAACGGAGATGGAGACACTGATGTGTAGATGGAGACACTGATGTGTATGTGGGGCTTGCCCTTTCTCTATCTGCCGTCCATAAATTGTAGGCACAATTTTTGGTAAATAAATAATAATAATAATAATAATAATAATAATAATAACTCGAAAGCGATGACGTCATGAATCAGCAGTTTCGATGAGGTCAAAAAGTTTAACTAGCTGTGGAATATCTTTTGTTTCAAGACGTGGTTTCATGTTGATGGTTTCATGTTTGGTATCATTATACTGTACCACTAGCCTGTCCACTAGATCAAGCCAGCGATAGGTTCCTCTTGCTGTAAATTCTCGCCACATGTTATTCTTTAGAGTTCGATTGAAAAGTTCCACCACACTAGCCTTTAGATTACTATAGGTAGAATAGTGGTGGATGCCCAATGGTATGAGGAAGCTAGAGAACTCTTTCCCTTAATCTGTTTGGACAGACGAGGTTGTCGTTTAGACCGTTGAATAATATTCTTGAATGCAGCAGTGATTAGAGAACCTGGCTTACGACTCACTGGTTCAGTAGCGTACACCATCGTTAGCGTTAGCATAGGAAATCATTTCAACCAAATTAGCTTGCAACAAATCATCAAATCCTCGTGTAATGACATGACGACGACGGTAGAGGTGACGAGCTGGTCTATGTAACTCGTGAGCAATAGCCGTTTTAACAGGCGATGGTGTTGCCACGTTGACCCATTACACAATAATACCAGCATGACGAAGGTCCTCTTCTATTTCTAATAGTTCACCTTCATGACCAGTATGACCAGCATGTTTAGAGGCATGTGAGAGCTGCAAGCCTTTGATCAACGTATTATGACCATTCCAGTAGATAACATCAACGAGTGGTTTTAATATTTTAAACGCAACGCCTGAGGCTGATGTTCCACGGCGAACACTCTCAGACGTTGGAAACAATTTTGATATAATGGTTCTATACTTGATACTCCTATTAGCATTAACCTCTTCGGATCGCTTATATCCCTGTCTATAAGCATTCGTAGTAATCAAGATGGATTTATACGTTTTGAGATAATTTGGGGTGTAGTCATCTGGAAGAGGGGCACGTGAAAATCAAAGTTCTAGAAGGCCTGATGTTAATTTATAGTTAACATTTTTAATGATAAGCATATTATCACTGAACTTGATACTGGAATCACCAATTCGAAAACAATCTTGATCGTGGTAAACACCATAGGCAGTATCAGTTGCTTTTTAGTAAATAGATCCTTGAGGTAGGGTGATATCAAAGCCCCGTAATTATTTAACAGAGTGATTTTATCTGGGCTTTATTTTCAGGTATAGACATGATTTCTGATAGAGTTGTTTTCTAGAAGTAGAAGGTGTTTCTACAATCACTGATGTTTTCAGAAACTGAGGGAGTGGTGATGGTTTTACCGGTGTAAACACCTCATCCTCAACATCACTATCTATTTCTTTTATTTCCTCTTCCACTGCCACTTCTTAGAAAGTCTGTGTTGCTTTCGATAGTGTTGTAGGCTTTTCAGATGTGGAGGAGTGTTTGAACATGGCTTTCAGAAGAGGTGTTAAATGTATTTCAACAAAGAACTCACCATCAGCACGTGAGCGTTTTAATTCACGAAACTTGCGGCGAATATTATCCTGAGCCTGGATAAAGTGTTCCTTTAATTGACACTCTGTTGGTGTTGTTGTTGACGTTTGAACAAGTGACGTATCATTAAAAGATGCAGCTCTTTAAATATGAATAAAATAGTCAAACCCAATGCGGTAGCATCCTTGGCTAATATCACTCTGCTTATCGATAACAAAACAGACATGATGGTGGGCATTCCAACACTTGGCGTACAACTGAGTAAAGATTTGAAAGGTCATATCGGGGTTCACATTATCATCATACACGTGACGCATGCTTCGTTCATCTTGGCGAAAGAGAACAATCACATTGGTATTATCACGAATTAAATGTTTAGGTATTCGTGTATAGGTTTGACCGAGATAGAAACAGTCAATATGCTTATGACGTCTAATGCTAAAGTACGCTTGGATAATGGCTTGTCGTTCCGTAGACACATAATCAATATTCATGAGTGAATTGAGGCAAACAATGTCCGGAGAGATAACATCTCCATGTGCTGTGAAGGTTAAGTAGCTCATGTTATCGTGTGAAGACCCATCATCACCTGTTCCAAAAAGACATAGAGTGGTTGGTAGAATATTTTGTCAAAAGTATAAATATTTCGAAAGCGCACACCGTTTAAAGCAGTCTTTCCATATCCTGAGTGTCCAACAATGAGACAGCGAATAGAAGATGACAGGAGTGAGCCGTGACGTTATTCAGACGATGTTGAAAATAGGTTGAAAGCAAGTCTCCCACTGGGAGTGATTGTTGTTGCTTAATAATCTTCATAGCGACTAATCGTAAAAGATGCTAATACGGTCTCTATACAGAACCAAGGACCGTTACAGGGACAGTCAAACCATGGACGTGTTTGGACGAGCATTAGCAACTAAGGCCAAGGTTACCTCAATAAATGATCCAAAACAGGATACAGATTCTGCTAATAAACACTATGTTGACGTTTCTGTTACACCACGCACTAAAGAGGGTGATTATTACTTTAAAGGAATGCGGTTAACCCCTGTGAAACATCCTCTAGTCTCTACAGATTCATGTACTAAAAACTATGTTGATACATATAGCTTACGACGTATCAAAGGAGGTTATGACATGCAGAATAAACGAATAATTATCGTGGCTAACCCTGTGAATAATCAAGATGTGTGCACTAAATCCTATATGTCTGTTTATGCTCTAATGGTGAACAAGGATAATGAGTTTGATGTACAGCAACGTCCACTAACACAGCTGCCTCCTCCCACGGCCAATAGTGATGCTGCTAGAAAGGACTAAGTGGATAATTAAGTGAAAGAGCTACATCGCATCGTGCCAAGCCTAACTGTAAATGCTTATACAGCTAATGATAACCGTCTTGTACACGTGGCCAATCCTGAAGATGAACAAGATGTTTGCACAAAACGGTTTTTAACCTCTAAAATGGGAAAAGTGTGTGAAATCGAGGAGAACGCTCTACAGATGAAGCGAAAACGGCTAGCCGACGTTTCAGTCCGCATACAACCCCATGACGAAACAACTAAACAATTTGTGGAATAACAAATAACCTTGTTTATTAAATCACGACCCCACCTATCCCAAGTACACATTACAAACCGATCGCTGGTGAAAGAAACTAATGAACTCACCTACGTTCCACCTTCGGGGTCTACCACTTACCACTTATAATATGATGAAACAATTCGTATTATGGAATATACGCCAGAAATAAGGCATTTATCGATACGATTAAACGGTATTGCTATGTCATTACTTATTCATCAGACAGTTAAGACTGATGGTAAATTATCCATTCATCTCATGTTTACGCTCGATGAAAAAGAAGTGGGAAAAATCATAAATTGTTTTCCGCTGTATATAGAACATGAATATACAGCCAAGTTGAATTAAATATGAATAGGTTCTTTTCCCAGTAAAGTGTTAGTTGTGATTGAAACTTTCTTGTTGAAGGTTGTCCACCATGGTGAAACAAAGACACGTGGTGAAAATGTTTAAAAAAAGCATCGCAAAAGAGTGGTTTTATAGCTATTCTTAATGCTGCACGTGTGGCCTCACGGGGAGAAAAAATAAAGTGTTGGTCGTTAAAAAAAAGCGCTTCGAGCGACACAATTACATACTGTGCCCGTTTAGACCGGAGTCCGCACGACCACATATGCATTTTACCAAGAATCAGTCAGCACGAGAGTCAAAATATCCCGGAGCGCCAGATGGGTTAAAGCTCATCGCAAAAACGACATCAAATGAAAAAAATGCTTTACTGATTTTTGGCTCAATGCAACAATAAGGATAGAAGGAGATTCAACTGGGCATAACACATCATGTAAAATTATCTCACTTTCTTCTGAAGTTAAAATTGACTGCAAAATAATAATGCTCAAAGTAGCATCACTCATGTGTGGCGACCCACATCACTATTTACACAATGTACAGAAATTTTCCAACACATTGGACAGTTATCTTTGGAAACACAAGTCTGATTATTAGTCCTGTAGACTGTGTTCCAAAATTAAATCCATTAATTATGATTAAATCCAGTTCAAATTTAATTGTCTTTACTGGAAATACTGTAGTTCACTGGTTGAATTTTTACGTAATATTAACACTCGTAGAATAATTGTTCGTAGAATTTTTAACTTTCACTTATTTTTCCAATTTCAAAAAAATATTGTCAAAAAATATTATTATCTTTGAATCAACACAAATTATGTACACATATTAATAACAACTTCTGAAAAGTATTTGACCTTGAGCATAGCATCGAAGAACTGTGCGAAGCACAACAAAATTAATTGTTCTTCTGACATTAAACATTTCGAGAAGTGACTCGATTATGAACTTTAAGTTCCTAACAAAATATATGATTTCTGAATCATCAACTTGATCAATAAATGGTTGGACCATTCAACTATTCGATTCTCCACTTGGAATCATTATTAAGAAAAATATTTATATTTGTGGCCATTTTAGTAACTTTCACAACTTGCAATTCTTCGACAGAATGCGGAAATAAGAATTGTAGCTTCATAATAAATTCATTTAGTTCATGGCACTAGGATTGAAAATATCCTTCAAATTATTCGTGGTTATAGAATTATTTTTTAATTGGCAGTGGCCCATTCTATTATTTTTATAAGAACACAATATTCCAACAACGGCAAAGGTCTTCCTCTGAAGAAGAATAAAATACTATCATGACAAATCCGGGTTCTAGCAAAATCAAAGTTTAAATGGAATCCGTAAACAAGGTTGAAATAAGAACTGATGGTTTTTTAAGAAATAACCTTCGGGTCATTCATACGACGCAATGTGTGGTTCCAATACTCCTTTAACACTGAGTCATCGAACCTGCTATTTGAATGATGCTCAAATAAAAACCTCCTCATTCCTGCGACTTAAACATGCGCACCTGGGAATGGCATTTCAACTACTCTACACACATAAATTTTCTTCCCAAAATTTATACAATAAATCAAGCCTCTGCTTGTTATCAACACTGGAAGATTAATAAACTTACAAGTTTATTTTATTTTACCATTCAGTTCAACCCGTGAATTTACCATACTCATGATAATCTTTATTTCACTTTCGAGTGTGTATTTACGTCATGATTTTATATAAATACAAAAATATCCTAATTGATACAAATATCATTTGCTTCCCGTTTCATGTCTCTCCGTGTTATCTGAAAAATATACTTTGCTCATTGCAAATATTAACTGTTCAACCAGAACTGTAATGTTGGTTGAATGCGGGCTTGCGCTAACCACTCTCCTTCGGAAAATCTCCTGTTCCAAACTAGAAATGATTAAACTACTTCATAGGCTCTCTCTCAATAAATGTGATTATTAGAAAATATAAGATCCAAGAATTATTTAGAAAAATTATGAAAATCATTATTATTATTATTAGTGGATTATTATTATTATTATTATTATTAGTTATATTATTTTAAATGTATTTAATTATTATTTCATTATGTGAGAATCCACATGTTCGATTCTTCGAATATGGATAAAATATCCATCTCTCAACAAAAATAAATATTAACTTTACAGTTACATCGGTTGTTTTCCGTGATTTCCCAAAAATATGAAACATTCAAATAAATGCTCGTTCTGCTCGGTCATCGATCCTAAACTGTTCTGAGTGCTGAAAATACTCAGAATAACTCTAATATGTCTTGCGTAAATCATTGCAAGATTTAAATACGAAGAAAAATAAATGTGTTGGTCATCTGCAGAAAATAGTTTGTTCCAATTAGCTAGGCATAGTATAAAGTCAAAATGTGGCTTACATTTCTTGATGGTCTTGAAGCGTAGTGAACCTGGTTTGTACCAGATTTATCCAGATACATGCCCTAGCGGACAAGCACGTATAATCCTTGTATCGGCCGCCATTATATACCCACAATCGGTCTAACACGACATAGTGGAGATATTACTTGAAGTATGAAGTAACTGCTGATCCATTTTAATGTTGACTTCTATTAAGTCCATAGCAGTTTGCTTAAATGGGGTCAGATCTAAGTGATCTATTTTCAAATATGTCAGTTGCAACATAACTCACGGTAATCTTTTCAGTACAAGAAAACACTGACAGTCTAAACCAATCAACGGCTGTTCTGAAGATCGTTCCCTGGGCATGGCTTCACACCATCTACCATGCGCGAAGCAACATGTAGTTTCCCTGCGTTGGCTAATGAACAACACCGTGATAGACGGGTCTTCAATATACTGATAGATCGGAGTGGTTATCTAGTTACAATTATGAAACTGACTAAAATTTGGACTAAAATATCCAAGTACTGAATGAATATTACTGGACTGTGACAAAGTATTTTCTAGACAAAGTCTAGCATATGTCCATGTAGAAATAAAATATTTCACCAGTGTCCGTAGAAAAACAATCACCTTAGTGATTCTCCCTTGCCGGAAACTTACTAAGTTCCACTTGTAGCGCAGCACTTTTGTGACTATCACAACTTTGAAAATAACTTCTGCGTAGATCCGGCAACCATGTGCCTTGGCTCAGCGTAGTAGCACCTTGCTAGGCAAGAGCTTGATTCGAAGTGAGCTAATGATGCCTGTGCCGGCCGGCTTTTATTCAAAACGGTCAGGGTCACGTCGCATCACGCTGAAATCTAGAAATCCTCATATCTCTGGTATCCCTGGTCCGATTTACTTGATACTAAGTGCATTCTCTTTCATTTGGCCGTGCCAGTAATCTTATCCAAGTCTCAAGTCTCTACTCCATGGCTAACTATTTAATCAATAAATAGCCTCGACCTCTGCTATTACTCGCTACGTCACTTGACATGCTCTTGGCTGTAAATTCTTTCCATTTCCTTCTGGAAGCAATGTAGCGCGATATTCAAATATCTCAACTTTCAAAAGCGGCTGTAGCCTTTCCCTTGATATCTAGGTGTCTGAATCTTGGAATACCCATTCCTAGAGTTGGGCACAATACTAATCCCCCAAAAAGAGATTTTTAAAACGTGGCCGAGTGATTCCTGTTCCAAACTGTGGGGGATTTTTACCCGCTCTGTTTGCTGGTCTATCCGCACTGGGATCCCTTCTCGGTGGAGCAAGTACAGTAGCACGAACAGTTATGGCCGTTGAAGAGGCGAAGCAACAATTGAAAGAGAGTGAAAGACATACGTATACGCCAATCAACAACCATCCCATTCACTCTACGATTTTATAATCACATCACTATGTGGCTATATCATTTGTGAAAACCCTTCGGTTGTGCTCTATCACCCTGTGAGTGTGACCAACATTAGTAATATTAGGTACTTTAAGGCTGGTGAATAGAAACCAACAACTCATCCAGTTTGATCGTCGCACGCCTGTGACCTACAAATTGGTTTTGAAGTCAGTATGAAGTTGGTGTATAAAGCAACAACACCGCCTAGAAATGGTGTTAGTTGTTTGCAACGTGATAACAGGTTAACATGTGTCAACAAGCAGTTGTTACAACACCTGGGCTACACCCTACAGCAACATCATGAATTCTATCCTAGAGATGGTCAACCCAATCGAAGTACAAGAGGGCATCGTGAGGATTGAACCTCATTCCATCAACCGGGGCTAAATAACAATGATGAGATTCAACTTGTTATTAATAATCAAGACATTTACACCCTACCCCCATGAAAGTGTCATTCAAACTGAAGGTCGCCTCTCAAAGCTGATGGTTCCACACCAACAACATCAATGTTAGCCAACCATGCTTTGGCCTTTCTTTTTGAAGTGTAACGTCTTTCCACTCGGTTGCTGGATATTTTTGTGGGAGAGATTTTGAGAAATGGGACGGAATGGATCGGAACGATCGAGGTGGCACCAGCTGGCACACTTCCGTTCGATTGAATGGAAGTGTGCTCGAACGGAAGTGTGCTAGCTGGCAGTGGTGGATCGAACGGAAGTGTAAAACGCACTGCCAACTCGATCGATCGATCCAGCTGGCAGTGGTAAGAGAAACAATGGGCGCGCGATGTCGGAAATTGATACCTTGACGTACTCTCGGCCATGTGGAATGTATATGATATACTGAACGGTAAACACTCATGCGAACTCTGGTGTCAAGTGATTGAAACAAAGCACATGGTACATGTTCGAAGTCTTCCTATCAGTATTTAAATGGTAAAATGCCTTAATATCAAACATTGTAAGTAGTCGGCATTGCCGGTATTATGTTTCTGCACAATGGCTATTCAAATATTAACCCACATAACGGTAATGCAGTCATAAATATAATATAATCGTTGCGGTTATACGAGAATTGAGCAAACCTTCATGAACTATTGCTGAATACATTCTCTTTACTCACAAGAGGGCTTATTCATAAGGCATTTTAAACTCAATTTCACGCAGGAACATTATCGAAACAAGGAAAATATAAATGAAACTTAATTCCATAATGCAGTATTATTGGAACGTGGAAATAAGTCACCATCTTGTGCACAATATTTGCGTAGTCGAAATAGCCGTGGGGTTAGTGCCTATGACTGTGAATCTAGAGATATCGGGTTCGAGTCCCGGACGGGGTGGATATTTTTGCTACCAGATTATCATTTTAAACGATATTTATCACATCAATATGACTCATTTTAACAGAATCCGTGTTGGTCTGTGAATGAAGAGGACCTGTTTATAAGGAATTAAAGGTTATGAGAGTCGCCTCCGTAGCGTAGCGGTCAGCATGGTTAGCTGCCGCCCCGGAGGTCCTGGGTTCGATTCCCTGCTCTGCCACGACATTTGAAAAGTGGTATGAGGACTGGAACGGGGTCTACTCAGCCTCGGGTGTTCCAAATGAGTAGAGGGGGTTCGATTCCCACCTCAGCCATCCTCGAAGTGGTTTTCCGTGGTTTCCCACTTCCTCTTCGGGCAAATGCCGGGATGGTACTGCGCCCGAATTCACCAATCAGTACCTATATCCGCTGCACTGTTAAGGATTGCAGACATGTAAATACCCAGCTCACAAACTTACCATTGTCTGCTAAGTAAAAATTGGGAATTTCAGGAACACACAGGATAGATATCATTCGTAAGAAAATAGTACTACGAGCCTAGGTACAAATTTCTACTATCATTTACATTTAGAGCAAATCGAGAAACTCCAAACTCGAGGGGTGATAAGGTTAATCTATAGTGAGCGCCTGTATCTATACCTCGCAGTACTATTTTCGGCGATGACGACAATGAAAACGACGTCAGCTAAGATAAAAATTGACTGAATCGCTAAGGAGCGCCAGCCGATTATTATGCTAATAAATGTACAATAAAACTGACTTCCTGTCTGAAAAACGTGTTTCCTTGACACTGCAATAAAAATACTTTCAAAGTTCAACTGCACGTGGCACTGATATGATAAGAAAATTGTGAAACGGCGTGATATTAAGCATTACCCTTTTTTATACAAATCCGTTTCATCTCTGAACCGTAGTTCCACATCTAAGAAAAAATATTCAACATTAACTATGTTCATATTTACATTCATTCATGGTTCGCACAAATCTACACTCTATTGTGTCGAATAGATTAAATTGTCTATATTTCAATGAGTCTTTACCACTCAACTTCCTTAACAATCAAACAAACAAACACACACCGCAACTCTATCGGGTTGAAAGTATAAATACTTGTCTATATCAATAGAACATAAGTGACAAACATTTAAGCTAAGCACTGTTCTGATTTTGTCTTTTCCCATTTGATTACAAAATGTTGAAAAATTCCTGAAATTCTTTACTGTGTTAATAATTCTCTGATAAACGTGAATACTAGAAGTGCATGGCATTTGACCTTCATTCTCACACTCCTCTTCCAAAATTATACAACAATCACATTGTTTCTTAAACACCCTGTACAGAACTTTCCTTAAATACACTCAAATAACTTCACAATCGCTGCGATCAATACTAGAAAAACTTGAGACTACCCAGCCTCCTTTCGTAAAAATACGTAACTCATTTACGTCTACATATCCTTTCTTGCACGGAATTTCAAATATAAACTCTCATTTCAATGCATTTTCTTACTAACTTTAACACTCTTCTCTATCCTTATACAACTTCGCCTCGTGCTTATAATTTCACTTCTGCAATAATTTTCTGTACATTTACTTTTAGATCACCCTGTGATTTAACTTTCTTAACTCTTTCTTCCACGTGTTTAAATTCAGTTTTACATTATTACAACCTTTAAAGAATTATCAGTAAGAATTCATATTTTTAACAAATGATCTAAGTGTATCTTCCTTCCGTGAAAATATTTGTTTAACAAATTTATCTAGGCTTTTTAATGTTCTAAATTTCCATCGGACATCTGTATATAAAAGTTCTTGTGATACTTTCGTTATTAGAAAATGTGGTTCATCATGTTACAGCATAGATCTACATATCTATCTGTCTCAATACTGTGAATCTAATATTCATTAGTTTAATCATCTATCAAACATTTTATTAATTTTATATCAGACTTTGTGTCGTATAACAATTCAATTTCGTTCACATTTGGTTGAAAATAAACTTCTGACACTCGAATCAACATCATGAGTTGTCGAAATATTTTACACTTCGTGACATAACTTTTTGAATATGCGGTACTTAAATTTGGTTCAATATACTTTCTTCAATTCAATCACAATCATACTCCTTCTTTAATTCGTTCAATATTATACTCCTTTCAAATAGTTCACTATACTCTCTTTAATCTGTTCATTATACCTTCCATCGCTGCGCATAAAACAGATTTAATTAGTTTAAATCTAACGCAAATATCAAAATTCTACACGATTTTACTCTGAAATGACTTTAACGTTAATAACAGCGCTATGCAAAATTTCGTCCAAGTGACTGAAATTTTCAAGAACAAGAAAAATGACTCCTAAGAAAATATGAAAAATATACTACTTCAAAATCTACATATCTTAATTACACTGACAAAATTATACGGTTGGTCAATTGGATAAACACAGAACATAACTACAATTCTACGTAATATAAAGCAATCTCTTCTCTACCTTGAGTTGAATCTGGTCTTGGGAATACCTTCGTCTCGCCTGCCAAACCAAGCTTGTCTGCGCATCGCCCACGGCTATGTAGACCGGTTGTGTCGGAAACCAGCTGGACACTTCCCCCAGTGGAACAAGGTCGGTGACATGCTCGGGTGAGCGACCTCGCCGTGAAACAGCCTGCTCCGTCTGCACTCCTTCTGTCTCGTTCACTCCACGTCGCCTGGCTCGTCCTTCGATTCCCCATCTCTTCAGAATTGACATCTCGTCTCAAGGTTGAAAATCGTCGTTTATACAAGCGTTTGCGAGTATTCCAGATGTATAAGAACTCTTGTAGAAAAGTAGAGGTTCGTTCTGTGCTTTTGCGCATCACGTGGATGTTCTGCTGCGCCTTCCATAATTGTGAATTCTGGAATTCAACTGTTCATCTTTGTAGTTTCCACTTCCCTATGATGTAACTTAGCACATGGTAATTCTCATTTCACTGATGATACTTTTCTGACTTCCCCGTTGCTGATTTATAACTTGCATTTTTATGTATAATGTTCAAGTATGCGTTCAAACGTAATAATCGTAAATCTCTTCTCTTGTAGAAATGTTTTTCATTCAAAGTATTAACAGCTTTGTATTTAAATCACTGTAATATTCAACTATATGCTGTTCTGTTTTGCGTGATAATCTTGCTTGCTCCGCAAGTTATAGTCTACTGTACTGCACTCTTCTTCCAACTTTCATAAAGCGTGGCACTATTGTCACAAATACTAGATTCTGCTCGAGGTCTTTACTCGATGAAATCTCAAATTGGAAAGAACTCCTCTGTCCGGTTCTCTGCGCTCGGCAAGTTACAGTCTCTGCCTCCCCTCTCGTGGTGTGACGTAACTTCTACCACCTCTCCGCTCTCAGTCCGTAGTTCGACCTTCGTCCCTTCTCCTTCTTCATGACGTAACTCTCGCTTCATGTGGCGTGATGTCTCTCGCAATGTAGACCTCCCTTCACGACGTATAATAAATATATATCCATATTTAAATCATTCCTTCTTCTTGCCTTCCATAATTGCATAAGACGCATAGTATTTCATTAATTTCTACACAGATTTTCCCAATCTCACGAATTTTAATAAATAAAAGATTTTGATCCATTCTTTTATTCTTCCTGGGTCTTGGTTCATATCCAGATTGGTTCTTAGGTAATGGCCTTAAATAAATTCTGGCGCATTTCCCCGTTGCTAATTTAAAGTAAAGTATAGCCTGTACTTTCTTTAATAACAGTTAGTTTCTCTGTTCTTGAGACTGAATTTATTTATTTACTGTATCTTTGGGTAAAATCTTTTTAATTTGGAATGGTTAAATTTTCCAATAGATCTGTTGTCTTCAATCCTTACAATCTTATAGCAATTGTTACCGTAGACTATATATACTTTGAACGGTCCTCTGAAAAGGCTACTGAACTTGATATACACCTTCTTCAGTACGTCTGCTTTCACAGGAATCCTGACTAATACAAGGTCACCTTCTCGTAGTGGTCCACTGAATGTCTTCCCTTGTAAGCGTTTCAATCTCTTCTCAGCCGCTTTGTTCAACTGGACTCTTGCTGCTTCGATTCTCTGGTCCATCGATGGTTCGTTATCTTCCGGAATGTTGAAGATTCCGTTCCATGGTCGTACGGGTTTCTCTTCAAAATGCAACATAACTGGAATATCGTTGGTGCTCTCATGTCTCGTGTTATTTATGCAAAATTCTACTAGTGGTACAATTTTCACCCAATTCGCATGATTATCTGCACTATACAAGCGAATGTACTTTGAAAATTCAAGCATCGTTCTTTCAATAGGATTCGTCTCTGGGCTGCGAACTGATGAAAATAGGTGAACAATATCCAACCTATCCATCGCTCCCTGAAATTCTGCAGAGGTAAATTGCGTTCCATGGTCCGTTAGAAGTCTTTCTGGTTTTCCCAACTTTGGAATAATGTTCCTCTCCAAGTGATATAAAACAGTTTTCGTTGTGGCTTTCTGCATTGGATTAAGCATTACAACTTTGGAAAACACATCCATTGTGACTAACACTTATTGGTTTCCTCTGTCTCCTTTAGGTGCAGGTCCAAAAATATCCTGACTAAACAATTCCAGTGGTTTTGTCGGAATAATTGCTTTAGGTCGTTCCTTCAATAGTTCAGAGTTGTATTTGTTTTTCTGACACAGTTCACAAGATCTGACTACTATGGTTATGGATTCTCTCATGTTAATCCAATAGAACTTTTCTAACATGTTATAGTATGTTTTGTCAACTCCTCCGTGACCTATGCTTTTGTGTACTAACCAAATTAGTGGCACAATAAGTTCTGGTGGAATAGCAACTAGCACTTTCGTGTGTCTAGCATCGATGTATTTACATACAGTTTCTCCCACGAGAATGTAATGTCTAGCTTTCCTTCTAGTTTCGAAATATGAGGCGTGCCTCCTTGTCATTCTCCCTGACAAAAATCTATAAATGTTTCTAAATGGTGCATGCTTCTTTTGAAAAAGAGGAATTCTTCTTAATTTATCCAACGTTTCCTGATCTTCTGCATCCGTCTGGATAACGTTAATTCTCACATTCTTTTTATGAGTCGGATGTCTGGAAAGAATATCTGCTAGTAGGTTGTCTTTACCAGGAACATGAACTATCGTGGCATCAAATTGTTGCAAAAACATGGTCCATCTGGTCATCCGATCGCTTGACAAGTCTGACTTTAACATGAATTCCAGTGCTTTGTGATCCGTTCTGATTATAATCTTGTGTCCCAGCAATAATTTCTTCCAGTTTTGTAGAGCATTTATGACGGCCAAAGCGTCAAGCTCCGTCGTGAAATAATTCAACTCGTGCGTGCGTAACTTCCTACTGCTGAATGAAATATAGTGATGATTGCCATCTTGATCCTTCTGATACAAGACTGCGCTAATACCAATTCGTGAAGCGTCCGTTTCTACGATGAATGTTCTTTCAAAATCTGGGTACTCTAACTTGATGTTGTTTCTGAGCATTTCCTTTGCTTGAATAAAGACATTCTCGGCAGCTGCATCCCATTTCCATCTATTGTTTTTCTTTAGAAGCTCATGTAGTGGTGCCATGATCTCTGAATAACGTGGACAATGACTACTGAAAAACTGACAAAGACCCGCAAAAGCTCGGATGTCTTTGATCCTCTTGGGTTTTGGAAACTTCAATATTGCTTCTATCTTGTCTTCATTCGGGTGGTAACCAAATCTGTCTATAGTATGACCAAGAAAGTTGATCTTTTCTTGAAAGAAATGGCATTTATTCAATTTCACCTTGATGTTTGCACTTCTGAGGTTTTCAAATAGCTTCTTCAAATGCATGAAATGTTGCTCTGGCGTTTCTGAAGATATGATAATATCGTCCACGTAGCAAATGGCAAATTGTTTTACTTCATCACTCAACTTGTCATCCAAGGCTCTGATGAGTGCTGGACTTGAATTTACCAATCCATATGGTACTCTCTGATATACATAACAGGTTTGGTTGAACATGAACCCTGTATAACATTTGCTGTCTTCTGTAAGCTCTATTTGATGAAATACTGCAGTTAAATCAATCACTGAGAAACAGGTTTTATTCTTGAATCTCCTCAGTAGTTCTCTGATTTTTGGTGGCCTGTCAAATTCTTTCAGCAGAACAGTATTTATGCCCCTGGCATCTAAACATAGTCTAAGACTTCCATCTGCTTTCTTCACGACTGTGAGTGGGTTTAAATAAGGAGTGGCTTGCTTTCTTATAATACCGTCTTTTTCCATGCCTTTTATTAGCTCTGTCACTTCTGATTGATATTTCTCCGGTATTGGATACAATTTCTTCTGAAAAGGTGTGTCATCTACGAGCTTGATCTGATATTTATATCCTCTGATAATGCATGGTTTATCATCAAATACATCTGCAAAAGTCGTGACCAATTCTTCTAATTTCTCTCTCTGATCTTCAAAGTTCTCAATTTTCTGCCATAGTGAGGTATCCCTTCTGCTTCAACTTCCATGACTATTTTTACTAGATTTTCTTCTGTAGTTTCGTCAATCAGACTACACTCATTCTCCTCCTTCTTCGTGTCCTCTGGTTGATATTGACCTTCATTAAATCTTATGACTCCGTTCCTCAAATCAATCACAGCTCCTGTCTTCGTTATAAAATCAATGCCTAGAATAGCATCGAAATTTATCTGGTTCAAGACTATGAATATCTGCTCATATTTGTATTCATTTATGGAGAATTCCATTAATGCTTGGACTTAACATTTCATGGTCTTATCATTGAATACACCCCTGACTTTAATAGTTGAAACGGGCATTGCTATAAGTGAATTTCCATCCTTCAATCTGTGATAACAGTTCTCTGACAAAATTGATGCTGTCGCTCCCGTATCTAGTAGTGTTCTCAGGCATTCACCTTCTGATACGATTTCTATAATGGGTAACCTCGCTACTCTTCCTGTTTTCGGCTCTTCTCTTGCATACAGGAGATCTTCGTTCGTGGCTTGATATAACTCGTTTATCTGGATTACATGTCTGGTTACGGTGCTGTTCTCATCCTCCTTTACTTTTTGGAATTTGAAGTTTTTTTTGTACCCCTCCTGGGTCTTCATTACTCCGATCTCTGCTTGTTCCGGGCTGAGATTCTTGATTTTGGTTACGCTGTCCCTGATTTTGGTTTCTTGCGTTTCTTTCTTCCCTTTCTCGAAGATTCCTTAGGTATTCTTGACTTTCCCTCTCTCTATCATCGTAATACCTCCTCACATTGTTGTTGTTTCTCCAACCTTGATTTTGTTGACTTTGCTGTTGTTGCTGTCTTGAATAATTGTTCGTGTTCCTCCAGTTTTGATATCCCCGATATCCATAATTATTCGTTGGGTTATTTCGATTGTAATATCCCTCTCTGCGATAATCATTGTTTTTGTTGTGGTAGCTATTTCTCCATCTTTGATTTTCATCCCATCTTTGATTTTGGTATGGTCTTCCTTCTCTAGGTCTCTGATAACCTGGTTGAAAACGATTTTGTCCATACATTCTTGATCTAGTTGGACCTACTCCATTTTATTCTCCTCTGTCTGCTGCGTTTGATCGATGTGAATGGTGTGAATCTCTCTCTGTTCCTGATTTCTTCCTCTCTGGTTTTGGCTTCCAGTTGAGTTGTTGGACACATTAGACGTGTGATCCAGTCTCCTCAAAATTTCTGCCATCCCCTCTAAAGTTTTTACATTTGCCGAAATGAGGTGCCTCCTAACTTCCGTTGGTAACTGGCATGAAATAGAATGAACTAAGTCTTCTTCCGCCAATGGAGGTTGCAAATACTGCAAGCGTGTTAATTGTTTCGTAAAGAAACTTGCGTACTTCGTTGGACTAGAACAGGGGTCTCCAAACTACGGCCCGGGGGCCACATCCGGCCCGCGGACAGATTTTGTCCGGCCCACGGAGAGCTAGCATACTTGAAAACTCCTTTTAGAGAACATATTTTTTATAGCAAATTAAATTTAGTTTACTGAAGTATTCTAATTTTATGTTGAATAATTATTAATATGACAACTACATTGATATGGTCATGGGCTACCTACTCATAACATTGTTGTAGGCTTATTGTTATTGTTTTTGTGATAAGTTGGATAAAGAAACACAGAATTGTAATGAGTAAAGACATGTATAACATGCAGACATATGAAATACTAATGAGATTTATGTAATTGAGATTTTCCACTGACAATAGTTTGCAGTTGTGGACTAATTTTACTTGTACCAATTATTAAAAGAGATTTAAGATGCTCATCAGTTAATTTAGATCTGTAAACATTTTTGTGTACTTCATTTTGGAGAAGGTCTTCTCACACAAATAAGTAGTACCAAAAACAGAAAACAGCCCACGAGCAAATTTATGCAAATTATCAAATTGTGTCAGTGGAAGACTCTTATAAAATTCCAACAAAGATGAGTTTTGATATTTGTTCTTAATTATATCACTGCACTGTAGTTCAATCATTTCCATTTGAAGTTCCGGGGCTAGGGTTTCAATGTCAGTATCAAAAGGATCCTGAAAAATCTTAATTTGATTCGCAAAGGCATCGAAGTCCGAGAAACGAGTATCAAAATTTATTTTCAAAGCACTCAAAGTTTCGATTGCAAAATCGATAGGAAACTCAGTCTCAGTGGTGTGGCTGAATATTTCACATGCTTTAAAATGTGAAAAACATTTACTTCGTAGTTGTGATTGAAACAGTATCAATTTCTTCCGGAATGATTTGATATTAGTGTATAAATCAGGAAGATGCTGGTTTTCTCCTTGCAATCTCAAATTCAGTTCGTTCACATGTTTTGTCAAATCAACATAGAATGCTAACTTCCACAGCCATGCGTTGTTTTGTAATTCAGTAAGAGGGCGATGCTTTTCATTCAAAAAAATTTCGATCACTGCTCGAAGTTCAAAAAAGCGCTGAAGGACTTTCCCACAACTAAGCCAACGTACGGCAGTATGATAAGGTAAGTCATTTTCTCCAATCTCTTCAATAAATTGTCGGAATTGTCGGTGATTCAGCCCAAAAGATCTCATAAAATTAACAGTTGATATGACTGGTTTCAGAACTTCAGACATATCCAAACATTTTCCGCACAAAGACTGTTGATGAATGATACAATGTAAGACTAATGGTTTTGAACCACCGTCATTTTCTACAGCCTTTGACACAAGAGCGACCACTCCTTTATCTTTCCCACTCATGTTTTTGCCTCCATCAGTTGTAATACATTTCAAGTTTTTCCATCGAAGGTTCTTTTGATTAATGGCCATTTCAACTCCTTTAAAAATATCTGTACCAGTAGTTGTGCCATGAATACTATACATATCAAGAAGTTCTTCATGCACTTCATAGCTTTTATCTACTCCTCGAATATAAATCAACACCTGAGCAGTATCTGACACAACCGTTGACTCATCCAAGGCCAAAGAAAACCACTCAACATCTCCATTTTTGTCAACAGTTGAGAGGATATATTTTCAGCGATGTTTTCTACCCTTCGAGCCACAGTGTTTGCTGACATACTGACAGTTTTTAATAAATTTACCTTTTCAGGGCACATTTCTTTGGCTGCTGCAATTATGCATTCTTTGATCATTTCTCCATCGGTGAATGGTTTTCCACGTTTTGCAATTTCAAGAGCCACACGAAAGCTGGCACGAGTTGCAGCCTCTTGTTCGGTTTTGAGTTTTGTAAATGAAGATTGCTGCGATTTCAATCCGCGCTTCATAGCTTCGAATTTTTCTGTCCGCAAACTTCCTGTATATTTTGAGTAATTTTGAAAATGTTTTGTTTCATAATGACGTTTAATGTTATATTCCTTGAGAACGGCTATGCTTTCATTGCAAATCAAACATAGCGCCTTGTTACTGGACTCAATTACGAAATACTGAATGTTCCACTCATCTTTGAATTTTCTGCATTCACTATCAATTTTTCGCTTCTTTTCCATACTACTAAATCACACACAAAAGCAACAATTCAAATCAAAATACTGTTACAAAGATGTCTTAAACTTAAACACGCACAGACACGTTTTAAGGAGGTACGCACTATTTTATTTCACAACAGTGTCATAGGAACTGACTTGTGGTTGCGCAACTAGCCTTCTTATATATTCCAATTACTGCCATCTAGAAGTGAGTGGAAGACACCAGAGCTCTCTCGAACCAACGAGATTACTCTGTACGTGCTATTAGCGCCATCTGTTAGCGATAGAAGGTACTACCTATTTCCGCTTGTGTCCACCAGATGTCGTGTCACGTTACTCCTCATGGCTCGTACTCTACGACTAATCTAGAAATTACAGATAATGACAGGAAAATTAATAATATGCAGTGTTGCCGTTTTGCGGACTTTAGACCGATTTGCAGCCTTTTTTCAACGTTGCGTACTTTTTCTTCATCAGTGGACTATTTCACTTTTTACCACCGGCAACAATGATAATATGGTTTTGGCCCTCGGAACTTACTGGAGTAATCAGTATGGCCCTAAGGCTGGAAAGTTTGGAGACCCCTGGACTAGAATAAGCATACTTTTTCGAGTAGATTTCGGCTCGTATGTCTTGTTGAAGTTCCTTGCTCCAAAATCGCTTTTGTAGAGCAATAGCGAATTCTTCAAATGTCTGATAAGTATACCTAAAAGCTCTGTGCCAAACTAACGCTTCTGAGTCCAAGTATTTCTCAACGACCCTCATATGTCTTTCACGAGGTATTCTGTTGTCTTCTAAATACGATCTCATGTCTCTAAGAAATTCCACAGCAGTGATATTTCCTACTCCGCTGAATTTGTTAGGCTTCTCATCATTATTCTTAATCACGATAACGTTGGCATTTGACCTACTCTGATAAGGTTCAAAGTCTCCTCCAAGTTCCCCTATTTCTGTTTGAAATGGCTCTCGACTGAAGTTAAAATTGGATTTCGGAATCTGCTGTTGACTAACCACGCTTTCCTTATCCTCTTCTATCTTGTCTGTCCTAGCCTCTAATTTCCTAATTTCTTCTTTCAATTTCTCATCTCTTTCTTGAAAAAATCTAGTTAAGTCCTTCCTGATGTCCTCCCTGACTTCAGCTCTTAACGTAGATGAAAATGTAGCATCCCCAATCGTAAGTGACCTTAATTGCTGTTCCAATTCGCTGGTTTCCTTTTCCTGCTTCGATCGAATTTTCGCCAGTTCTATGTTTATCTCATCGACTGTGCGTTTAACCTTGTCAAATTCGTCTGAATTACTTAAATCTGTTTTATTTACATTGTCTGTCAGCGTGGCTACGTTATTAATTTGCAACGTATCTATCCGCTTGGATAGATCTTCACGTACTTTACTAACATTTATATTTGAACATAATTCTATGGCTTTAATGTCATTCGATAATTTATGATGAATTTCAGATACAATTTTAGTTGTGACTGTTACGACCTCCTCCTTTATGTCCGTAACTGCCTTTACAATAGAAGCATTTATATCCACATTAATACCCTCTTCAATCAGTTTACTTTGACCTTCCAACTTGACCTGTAATTCACCAACAGTGTCATTTAGACTGTCAAGTTGCTCCTTGAGTCTGTTCTGGGCACCTGAAATGTGTACATGATGTGTATTATTCTCTTCCTTAAACGAGCTAATACTAGCCTGTAATTTCTTTTCTAGCTCTACCATGTGATTACTGTTAGCTAATTTTACTTCTAACACTTTGCCTACCATGTCGGATCTTAAATTTCCTACTTCTGTCTTTGTAAGATTAATGTCCTGTTTGACTTGATCAAATGAAGTTTTTAATTCTTCCTGTGCATTACCTGCCCTTTCTAAAATTTTCTGAGCCTTTTCCTGATTTTCCTTGGCCTCATCATGAATTTTCCTGGCTTCTTCCTGCGCTTTTTCCTGATTTTTCCTAACCTCCTCATGAATTTTCCTAGCTTCTTCCTGCGCTTTTTCCTGATTTTTCCTAACCTTTTCCTGTGCTGCTCTTATTTCGGCTTGGATTTTTCTATCTTCTAATCTAGCCTGCTCCTGACTTAATCTATCCTCCTCGCGAGCTTTTTCTTGAGCTAATCTTATCTCTGCTCTGATCCTATTAGCCTCTTCTTCTACTTTCCTGTCTTGCTCTCGTGCTCTTTCTAATGTTAGCCTAATCTCCTCCTGTGCCTTCTCTTGAGCTAATCTCATTGCTTCACGTTCTTTCCTATCTTCTTCTCTAGCTAACCTAGTTTCTTCCTGTGCTCTTTCTAGTGCGAACCTATCTTCCTTTCTAGCCTTTTCTAAAGCTAACTTGGCTTCTTCCTGTGCTAATGTTATACTAGCCTTAGTAAGTGTTTGAGCAACCGACAATTCTGCCTTGACTTCCGATTTCACAGTAGCTGCTGATTTCTGAATCTCGGCTTTCATCTGTTTAGTGTTGTTGTGTGTTAAATGGTGGAGGGCTTCAATATCTTTGGCCATTGTACTCTGACCTTCCTTCATTGTTTCTAGCATCGTTCTAATGAACGTCATGTCGTTCGGTGACATAATTTCTTCTTTCTTGAGAATAAGGGAAGTATCAACTACAAGAATTACAAGTGAATATCCAGATTGACCAACGTATACATTTTATACTAGTGATGGAACATATTGAACATCTTAATACTACTTAAATCTATATAAATCGCGAGTTATCTCGTGTATTTTATTGTCCCATTTTACTGAACCGACATCATCACATTCTATCATCTGACTTAACTTATGTATAACAACATGAATTTACTTTTTAATTTAATATTACATGACCAATGTCGTTAGCTGGTTCTAGAAATATGCCTCACAAATGTAATGTACTCCACTAATCTGCTGATGTTGTGTTCATCTCAACAATCATTAAATTTGGGATAGGCATTTTTTTTTTTTTCAAAACTAATATGGCCTCACTCTCGAGTGCTTCCAAACTGCCTCTCTCGAGTACCTCTTTCGAGTTGCTCTTTCGAGTGCCCCACGGATGGGCCTGCCATTTAAATAATATACTATCTATATGCGCCCGAATTCACCAATCAGTACCTATATCCGCTGCACTGTAAAGGATTGCAGACATGTAAATACCCAGCTCACAAACTTACCATTGTCTGCTAAGTAAACATTGGGAAATTCAGGAACACATAGGATAGATATCATTCGTAAGAAAATAGTACTACCAGCCTAGGTACAAATTTCTACTATCATTTACATTTAGAGCAAATCGAGAAACTCCAATCTCGAGGGGTGATAAGGTTAATCTATAGTGAGCGCCTGTATCTATACCTCGCAGTACTATTTTCGGCGATGACAACAATGAAAACGATGTCAGCTAAGATAAAAATTGACTGAATCGCTAAGGAGCGCCAGCCGTTTATTGTGCTAATAAATGTACAATAAAACTGACTTCCTGTCTGAAAAACGTGTCTCCTTGACACTGCAATAAAAATACTTTCAAAGTTCAACTGCACGTGGCACTGATATGATAAGAAAATTGTGAAACGGCGTGATATTAAGCATTACCCTATTTTATACAAATCCGTTTCATCTCTGAACCGTAGTTCCACATCTAAGAAAAATTATTCAACATTAACTATGTTCATATTTACATTCATTCATGGTTCGCACAAATCTACACTCTATTGTGTCGAATAGATTAAATTGTCTATATTTCAATGAGTCTTTACCACTCAACTTCCTTAACAATCAAACAAACAAACACACACCGCAACTCTATCGGGTTGAAAGTATAAATAATTGTCTATATCAATAGAACATAAGTGACAAACATTTAAGCTAAGCACTGTTCTGATTTTGTCTTTTCCCATTTGATTACAAAATGTTGAAAAATTCCTGAAATTCTTTACTGTGTTAATAATTCTCTGATAAACGTGAATACTAGAAGTGCATGGCATTTGACCTTCATTCTCACACTCCTCTTCCAAAATTATACAACAATCACATTGTTTCTTAAACACCCTGTACAGAACTTTCCTTAAATACACTCAAATAACTTCACAATCGCTGCGATCAATACTAGAAAAACTTGAGACTACCCAGCCTCCTTTCGTAAAAATACGTAACTCATTTACGTCTACATATCCTTTCTTGCACGGTATTTCAAATATACACTCTCATTTCAATGCATTTTCTTACTAACTTTAACACTCTTCTCTATCCTTATACAACTTCGCCTCGTGCTTATAATTTCACTTCTGCAATAATTTTCTGTACATTTACTTTTAGATCACCCTGTGATTTAACTTTCTTAACTCTTTCTTCCACGTGTTTAAATTCAGTTTTACATTATTACAACCTTTAAAGAATTATCAGTAAGAATTCATATTTTTAACAAATGATCTAAGTGTATCTTCCTTCCGTGAAAATATTTGTTTAACAAATTTATCTAGGCTTTTTAATGCTCTAAATTTCCATCGGACATCTGTATATAAAAGTTCTTGTGATACTTTCGATATTAGAAAATGTAATTCATCATGTTACAGCATAGATCTACATATCTATCTGTCTCAATACTGTGAATCTAATATTCATTAGTTTAATCATCTATCAAACATTTTATTAATTTTATATCAGACTTTGTGTCGTATAACAATTCAATTTCGTTCACATTTGGTTGAAAATAAATTTCTGACACTCGAATCAACATCATGAGTTGTCGAAATATTTTACACTTCGTAACATAACTTTTTAAATATGCGGTACTTAAATTTGGTTCAATATACTTTCTTCAATTCAATCACAATCATACTCCTTCTTTAATTCGTTCAATATTATACTCCTTTCAAATAGTTCACTATACTCTCTTTAATTTGTTCATTATACCTTCCATCGCTGCGCATAAAACAGATTTAATTAGTTTTAATCTAACGCAAATATCAAAATTCTACACGATTTTACTCTGAAATGACTTTAACGTTAATAACAGCGCTATGCAAATTTTCGTCCAAGTGACTGAAATTTTCAAGAACAAGAAAAATGACTCCTAAGAAAATATGAAAAATATACTACTTCAAAATCTACATATCTTAATTACACTGACAAAATTATACGGTTGGTCAATTGGATAAACACAGAACATAACTACAATTCTACGTAATATAAAGCAATCTCTTCTCTACGTTGAGTTGAATCTGGTCTTGGGAATACCTTCGTCTCGCCTGCCAAACCAAGCTTGTCTGCGCATCGCCCACGGCTATGTAGACCGGTTTTGTCGGAAACCAGCTGGACACTTCCCCCAGTGGAACAAGGTCGGTGACATGCTCGGGTGAGCGACCTCGCCGTGAAACAGCCTGCTCCGTCTGCACTCCTTCTGTCTCGTTCACTCCACGTCGCCTGGCTCGTCCTTCGATTCCCCATCTCTTCAGAATTGACATCTCGTCTCAAGGTTGAAAATCGTCGTTTATACAAGCGTTTGCGAGTATTCCAGATGTATAAGAACTCTTGTAGAAAAGTAGAGGTTCGTTCTGTGCTTTTGCGCATCACGTGGATGTTCTGCTGCGCCTTCCATAATTGTGAATTCTGGAATTCAACTGTTCATCTTTGTAGTTTCCACTTCCCTATGATGTAGCTTAGCACATGGTAATTCTCATTTCACTGATGATACTTTTCTGACTTCCCCGTTGCTGATTTATAACTTGCATTTTCATGTATAATGTTCAAGTATGCGTTCAAACGTAATAATCGTAAATCTCTTCTCTTGTAGAAATGTTTTTCATTCAAAGTATTAACAGCTTTGTATTTAAATCACTGTAATATTCAACTATATGCTGTTCTGTTTTGCGTGATAATCTTGCTTGCTCCGCAAGTTACAGTCTACTGAACTGCACTCTTCTTCCAACTTTCATAAAGCGTGGCACTATTGTAACAAATACTAGCTTCTGCTCGAGGTCTTTACTCGATGAAATCTCAAATTGGAAAGAACTCCTCTGTCCGGTTCTCTGCGCTCGGCAAGTTACAGTCCCTGCCTCCCCTCTTGTGGTGTGACGTAACTTCTACCACCTCTCCGCTCTCAGGTAGTTCGACCTTCGTCCCTTCTCCTCCTTCATGACGTAACTCTCGCTTCATGTGGCGTGATGTCTCTCGCAATGTAGACCTCCCTTCACGACGTACACACATCAAAAAAAGTTTTGCATCACCTCGGTTCCCAGATCTCCGGCATATAGACGTTGACTGTGTATATTGTATCCAAGATACAGTCCCTTTGACTGTTCATAGATGTCACTAAAACTGCTCAAAGATGTAAACAACCATGCATGAGCAGGGCCTATTTGCCGGAGGGGGTACGACAGCCGATCAGTTCCAGTCATTCCACCAGGACGAAGGTACGCTGCTCATGTTGTCTGTAGTTCTACCATGCCTAGAAGGTCAATACCGCAGTTCGATCGCGTCCGCATTGTTACTTTGTGTCAAGAAGGGCTCTCAACAAGGGAAGTTTCCAGGCGTCTCAGAGTGAACCAAAGCGATGTTGTTCGGACATGGAGGAGGTACAGAGATACAGGAACTGTCGATGACAGGCCTCGCTCAGGCCGCCCAAGGGCTACTACTGTAGTGGATGACCGCTACTTACGGATTGCCACTCGGAGGAACCCTGACAGCAATGCCACCATGTTGAATAATGAGTTTCGTTCAGCCACAGGACGTCGTGTTTCAACTCAAACTGTGCGCAATAGGCTGCATGATGCACAACTTCACTCCCGACGTCCATGGCGAGGTCCAGCTTTGCAACCCCGACACCATGCAGCGCGGTACAGATGGGCCCAACAACATGCTGAATGGACCCCACGGAATTGGCATCACGTTCTCTTCACCGATGAGTGTCGCATATGCCTTCAACCAGACAATCGTCGGAGACGTGTTTGGAGGCACCCTGGTCAGGCTGAACGTCTTAGACACACTGTCCAGCGAGTGCAGCAAGGTGGTGGTTCCCTGATGTTTTGGGGTGGCATTATGTGGGGCCGACGTACGCCACTGGTGGTCATGGAAGGCTCCGAAACGGCTTTACGATACCTGAATGACATCCTCCGACCCATAGTGCAACCATATCGGCAGAATATTGGAGAGGCATTTGTCTTCATGGACGACAATTCTCGACCTCATCGTGCACATCTTGTGAATGCGTTCCTTCAAGATAACGACATCGCTCGACTACAGTGGCCAGCATGTTCGCCAGACATGAACCCTATCGAACATGCCTGGGATATGTTGAAAAGGGCTGTTTATGGACGTCTTGACCCACCAACCACTCTGAGAGATTTACGCCGAATTGTCGTTGAGGAGTGGGACAATTTGGACCAACAGTGTCTTGATGAACTTGTGGATAGTATGCCACGGCGAATACAGGCATGCATCAATGCAAGAGGACGTGCTACTGGGTATTAGAGGTAGTGGTGTGTACTGCAATCTGGACCACAAATGCTGAAAGTCTAGCTGTATGATGGTACAACATGCAATGTGTGGGTCTCATGAGCAATAAAACGAGCTGAAATGTTGTTTGTGTTGATCTCTATTCCCTTTGTATTTAACGGTTCCGGAACTCTTGGAACCGAGGTGATGCAAAACTTTTTTGATGTGTGTATAATAAATATATATCCATATTTAAATCATTCCTTCTTCTTGCCTTCCATATTTGCATAAGACGCATAGTATTTCATTAATTTCTACACAGATTTTCCCATATCTCACGAATTTTAATAAATAAAAGATTTTGATCCATTCTTTTATTCTTCCTGGGTCTTGGTTCATATCCAGATTGGTTCTTAGGTAATGGCCTTAAATAAATTATTGTGCAGTACCTTCTTCAAGGCCACGGCCGCCTCCTTCCCTCTTCCTTGCCTATCCATCCTGACCATCCATTACCTTCCCTCATGAGGCCCCTGTTCGCTTTGCAGGTGAGGCCGCCTGGGCGAAGTGCCAATCACACTTCACCAGTTGTATCCACTCCGATTAGATGTTCCCCGCTCTAGGACACTGCCCGTAGAGGCGGTAGTGGTGAGTCCCCTCGCTGAGTCCGTGGGTTCCACCAACCTGGAGGGTAAACGACGAAGAAAGAAAGAAAGGTTATGAGTGGTGTCGCGTCTATTAATCTAGTTGATCCATATCGTATTCTTTATTTAGGCTAGTGCTGGTGGAAGCTACAAATCATCTAATAAAATGAGTTCCGTATTATAAACTACAATATCTGTAAAACACTCTCCTTTACAATAGATTAATATTTGTGCTAATAATAGTATAAAATACTGGTGTACCAACAATTTCACGTGAGGTTTCTTCTATGTCAGATGTTACACATCATATGCGACTACTGTAAGGCTCGTATTTTTTTCTGATGTACGCTATCTGATTAATGATATTGTGGTGGATAGTACTCGAAATGTAGGAATAACAAGTCTCATGAAACTGTATCCCTCTTATGGGAGTGAAGAATGTAAAACACTTTGTATGGCTGGTTGGTGCCCCGACTTGAGCAATGACTGGATGATTCACACCGACTGAACTCTTACAGGATTTTTACCACTCAGGATAATTTTAGGTTTTGTAGAGGATAACAAGCATATCGTGGTAAACGCAAGGCAAGTGCTTTATCTCGTTAGAGATAGGAGTGATAATAATGCACTCAAGGGTGCCGATGCAGGGGCAGAGGATTCAAAGATTCAACTGCAACGCCTCATATGGAATGTTACCCTTTCGGATCGTAAGGAATTGGACATGCTCAAGATTGTTGAAAAGGATTTGGCTTTATCCATGCAATTTAGAAGCTGGGTGCTACATGAGTATCCACTATTGCCAACTACTGGTACACACAGTAGGAGTGTGAAATCTGCACGTTACACAGAGAGGCCTCGCTATGTCTTGGTTGGCTTTCAAACCAATCGCAATTATCGACGAACCAAAGATGCATCCCAATTTGATCATATACAGTTAAAAAATATACGTCTCTTCCTAGCAATCGTGCCTACTACCAATCGCGCCTACTACCAATCGCATTGAGTATAAATGGTGTCTTTTTTTTTATCAATTACGCTCTGTGAAATCGCTTTCAGTAAAAATAGCGCTGACTATAAATCATAATCAGTATAAAACACACCCCAGTATCAAACGCGTCTACTAATCGTACCTACTATAAATTGAGCATATTAGAAAACTCCCCCAGTATAAATCGCTCCTACTAACCGTGGCTACTATGAATCACAGTCAATAAAAATGATAATCACTATAAATTTGTGTTCAGTATAAATCTTGACATTGAGGAGTGTGTGTAAATCGCTTGTAGTCTAAAAAATTATTCTTCACAGTACCGGTACTTTAAAAAAATCCACCTTTCAAAAATATCAATCCACTTTATTTAATTTTTACCATTATTATTACTTAAGTGACTTTGCTAAAATTTAATTCATGTGTATTAGTTAATATGGAAGTCTCAACAACCAGCCATGGTAAGCCATGTGTCTATTATGAAGGATATACATATATTGTAAAAACAACCAATAAAAATGGAACTTTTATTTGGCGATGTTCAAAACAACGATCTAAAAAGTGTCCAGGAATGATTAAGTCAAAAGACTCCAACGTACTTACTTCAAACGAGCATCATTGTGAATTTCAAATTAATACACATTTGAAATGAAAATCCACAACCTGCTTCCAGTCTCCGACCGGGTCAGGAATGGAATTAATGAAGCCCCCATCTAGCGGCGAGGATATGAACTGTGCCGGCTGCCGAGGCCTGACGCACTCCTCTGGGGCAATGATTAAATGAATGATAGATGAAATGAAATGATAGTGGAGAGTGTTGCTGGAATGAAATGTTGACAGGGAAAACCGGAGTACCCGGTGAAAAACCTGTCTGCCTCCGTTTTGTCCAGCACAGATCTCACATGGAGTGACCGGGATTTGAACCACGGACTCAGCGGTGAGAGGCCGGCGTGCTGCCGCCTAAGCCACGGAGGCTAAAATTAATACACATTTAAATAGGCAAAATACTCTAAACAAGGTTTAAAAAAAAGCAAGTGCTAGGAAAATATATTGTTGCTCCAAATAGTGCAGTGTTTGTTCAAAATCACTTATTATGTCCTGAAAAAGTCATGTTAGGACAGTTGTCAACGTCCAAGAAACCTCAACACTATCAAAGTCAACACAGACTATAAATGAAGTGGTATTGCAAGAGGATCAAAAAGGACTATACCGTATATTAATAGTGATGATGGTGATGAAGAAAATGATGATGCTGATCATGATGATGATGATGATGATGATAATGGTAATGCTTTGTTTACACCTAAAAATCATTTGTTAAATTTGTAAACTGGAACAAACCCAGTAAGCTAATTCAACGGCTTCGGCACTTGCATGCTTTACAACAAGCTGGGCATACCGGTCACGATTGGGAAATCAAAGCAATTGAACAAGAGCTTCGTCGTTCTGAAATTAGTGTGTAATGGGTCTACGTAACCGCTTACCATATTTGCTCACACATTAAACTACTATTCTTATTACCAAGTTGACTTTACTAGAGCTTAGTCTATGCTTGACAGTTGACATGGAAACATCAGCGACTAGGTATGGCAAGCCTTATGCATACTATAAAGGATATGCATATATTGTGAAACGAACCAATAAAAATGTAACTGTTGTTTGGCGTTGTTCAAAACAACGTTCCAAACATTGTCGTGGTGACCTAAATAGTAAAAATAGTGAGGTTTTAAGTGTCAGTGATCATCAATGTGATGTAATGTGTGAAACACAGTTGCTGTCGACAAATAATCAAGAAAACCATATTGCTACTCAATATAGTGGATTGTTTATTGAGAAACGTTTAACCCCTGTTCTAAAAGCTATGTTTAATCCATCTTCCACGTCTCAAGAGCCATCAACATCACAAACTATGCAAGAGGTAGTGTTGTTGTTGTTGTTGTTGTTTTAAGGAGTGGAACAGCTAGGTCATCTGCTCTTGGTATGCAAAGGTAGTATTGCAAGAGGATCAAAATGATTAAATAGTAATAACACTAAGGTTTTTAAGCCTATAAAACCTTTGCGGATTCCCCAGTTTTCGAAAACAACAGTGAATGGACATTGCTATAAAAATATCTACAAGAAGCCTTGTGTTTAAAAACTATAACAGACTATTGTAAAGAGAGAAAGAGTTGTATTCAGTGTGCATCTATTGTCATAATCATGTATACTCTGCAATGTTAAATATTCTAATTTTGTATGAAATAAAACAACATTGTAACATGGTTTACATTTATTTACACACTTTATATACATTTTTTGGTTTCATGACAATATTTTTAAACGCAATACTAAAAACTAAAACATTATTATTCTTTACACACATATTTTCTTTTCTTTTTTTCTTTCAGTCTATTGTCATGACTTATATCATCCATTATTATTTCACATTTGTTTTTTAATTAATTAAAACGGACCATACACCTATTGTTTTTAAAACCTTCATAAATTAAGTGTACAGATTTTATAGCATTATTCACTTCATCAAAAACACTCTCCGACATATCATTAAACCGTGTAGGGAGAAATGTCTCAAAATTTTCACATACACCAAGTACACGATCACCATATGCTGTTTTCAATTTCCGAATCTTCAAAATGCGGAATGGAATATGCGTTGGCAATTCGCTGAGCTTCTTTGTCTCTAAGCCACATGCTTGTCCCACAGCGTTCAAAACATTCATTGTAGTAGTCTATAAAAAAGCAAAAGCATATCTATTACACTCTACAACAGCTTGTACTAATATTGTGCATATAGGTATTTTGCACTATGCATTGCTAATAAATTATACTATTTATGCAACAATTGCCCTAACTGTAGCAGATACTACTTTTCTGCATATAGCACAAGTGTTAAGTGCTAATGCACATTTGACACAGGCTATCAAGTGTCCACAAGGTAAAAATACAACACCTAGTTCTTCTTGATAACAAATTTTACATAATTGTTGGTCATACTTTTGTATTTGTTGGTCAGACACATCTTTTTTTCGCCCTCATGTATTTGTACCGCGTGTTCTAACTCTAAAGCCACTTTTATCTCTTGTGCTGCAATCACGTTTTGTTCACAAATAGTGTTCAAAAATTCCTGACCTTTAAGCAACACCATGTATTTACAGTTAGGTAACCAACGAGCGTGTTCCACAAAAGGGTCATCAGTCATCTGCCAATCCTTTAAAGCAAATCCACAATGAAAACATATTGTTTTATCCCCTTCACCAGTATTAAAAATCCAGCTTCACTTAGCTGTTTTGTAAGGTGTTTTAATATTAATGGCCAAACATTTTTATAAGATTCTAAACGTATTTCAACAGACCGGTACTCTGGGTGTGCTAGCGCTTTAGTCTTGCAAACTCACGATTTTTCAAAAGCACATGCCAATTCAACACTGTTTATGGCATATGAGCCACATATATCAACACTACCGTTGGCTGGTAATACATCATTATTATTATTTATTTGTGATTCAGCAACGTAAGTAGTAGGGAATGGCCTTGTGGTTTGGTAAAATTAATACACTGGTATGTTACTCACTTGTTTTCCAAGCATATAAGGACAACGAGGAGACCATCGCAAATGGTCTCTAAAGGGATCATCCCCTTCTTCCCAGTGTGAAAGTTCAACACGACAAAACACACAACGCACTACATCTTCCCAGTTCAAGTAATAAAAACCAGCTCCAGCAAGTTTATGTGCTGACAAAAAGCCTACAGGCCAGGATTCAAATGTTAACCAACGATCGTTTTCTGATTTTAAAATTAACCTACATGGTAAACCGACTTGCTCACTTGTATTTGCTACTAAAGCCATGTGTTATAATATAACTTATTTTTATTGTAAGTTTTTAACGTTGCACAAGAGCACAGAGTACTTTAAATCACAATGTATGCTTGTTCACTGTCTGTTCACTACGTTAATCGGGCATGACCACACCTAAAATCAAACAAAATAACCCATCACTCAATCAATCAATACTTGTAAATAAAACGTTAACGTTAATTGGTATTAAAATATTAAAACACCATAACAAATATTTAAAAATAAACTGTATGTTGGCACTAACAGTAACCCATCTACTTAATTTTTCTTATAAAGCTGCGGTCATTCAGATCCCCCTTTAACCAATATATGTCATGTCGTTTTGTCCAGATTATCTTGTTCAAACCTGTGGATATTCGTTGAGTCCATAGGGAACCGCCCATAAATTATTATTATTACTTTTTTTAATCCAACATGGCCTTGTACTATCCCGGTCAACAACCATTATGGTTTGTGCCGGTTGCCAATACATAGCCATTAATCAAGAAAGCAATCATCGTCCCAGTCATGTACAGGTAATGATTCTTTTGTCCAGGGGTTTCAATAGTGGTAAAATGGGATAGCATTTTAAGTTAGGCTTACCTGAGTTTTCAATAGTTCACTGCCTCTAGTGCGTCTCGGGTTTTAAGCGACTGCTACAGCAGTAAAGCTTTTCTTAGCAACTTTCTAAAAATAAATAAAATAAACCGCCAAAAATACCTAAATTCAGGTTAATACATGCATTTCGTAAAAATAAAATATCAAACAAAAATGAAACAAGTTAGTTTTAAAAAATCTCACCTTGACTTGTACTGGCTTCTTGCTGTTTCCTTCTAGTGGGCTCAAAAGTGCAATTGTTTCTCTCTCAGACATGTGAGGTATACCGGTTATCTGCAAACGAATAAATAAAAAATCATTAATTACCTTATTAATAACTACAAATTTAAGGTTCATTAGCATTACATCATTAAAATAATTATTAATATGTACTTACCGAAAACAAAAGGATTTTATTCCAAAGTTCAGTTCAGAGCTCTACTGTATACGTCTGTTAGCTAAAACGGCAAGTGCATCAATAACGCAATCCTTATCAGTCTGCTTAGCAACAGAGAGAGTTGCATTTTCTCAGCGTTTTGACCTTCAACTCATCTCTGTCTCGCACATGTTCCCACGCCTCCCCACATTCCTTAAGCTTAAGATTCGTATACCTTATACTAGTTCATTTTTTAATAAAGAACCAAAATATCCGCCTCTTATACACCAGTAGTACAACTGTCTATGAACCAAAATGGCGGTCTCTGTTTAAACGCCAGACCTGCTAGCCGCCACCAGCCAAGTAACCTGACACTGTACTTCCTGCCCACATAGACATTCCTGTCTTCAGCAGTCGCTCTCACCAAACCGCCAAGCCGCTGTATTCAGTGTCCAGCATGCAGAACTATGTGTGTTAGCATTGAAAACGTGTGTGTCTTATTAATAATATTCTTAAACACGTTACTGTAATAATAATTACTAGCAAGCGGTCATCCTCAATACATGATCAATGTTAACCACATACTTTCACCTTACAACACATCACTTCACCCAGTTCAATATTTAGTTTATAACATATCAGGGCAAATACCTTGCCGTTTTGACTCTTTGTGTCCATGCACATGACTTGGTCGACCGAATATTATAGGTTTTCATATTCTACAACCATTTGCTGTGCCAGACAGCGGTCTCGCTTGTTCCCGTTTACTAGCATGTTAAAGATCCCCTTCAGGGGTAAAAAATCTTAGCACGCTTCACACGTTTTGGAATATTAGCCTCCATCCGTCATAGGAAATATCACAAAACCAACCGTCATAAGCCGACCGCTGTTCCACCAAAATAGTGATTCATTTCTTACAGGCACGGTCACCGTGGTCGGCAAGAGGCTCGTTAAAACACATAACATCGGTACCGTCTCTCTCAACGACCACTCTTAATTAAAATTTGAACAGGTAAAAAACAAATCTTTTTCAACATGTAGTATGGCGTTAGACCCTTTGTAACTTTTTTAAAATTAAAAAATACATTCAAAAGGGAAATGTCACTCCAAGTCCAACGACCCCTCATACAAGTCTGTAGCCTTATTGGTTCGGAAAATGTGAACAAAAGTGCACTTAGGCCATTTTGACAAAAATCAAAAATAAGTTCAAAAACGGGGCGTCATCCCAAATCCAACGACCCCTCATACAAGTCTTTAGCCTTATTGGCTCACAAAATATTAACAAAAGTACAGTTAGGCCCTTTTGACAAAAATAAAAATTACATTAAAAACAGAGCGTCATTCCAAGTCCACCAACCCCTTATACAAGTCCATAGCCTTCTTAGTTCACAAAATATTAACAAAAGTGCACTTAGGCCCTTTTGACAAAAATCAAAAATAAATTCAAGAATGAACGACCCCTCATACAAATATTTAGCCTTATTGGTTCGCAAGATATTAGAAAGCACATGACCTATTAGTTTTCGATCTTTTGGTTAAATTTAAAAAAATAACTCATCCATAAATTTTTCTTTTTCTTAGTCGTTTACCCTCCAGGTTGGTGGAACCCACGGACTCAGCGAGGGAACTCACCACTACCGCCTCTACGGGCAGTGTCCTAGAGCTGGGAACATCTAATCGGAATGGATACAACTGGTGAGGTGTGATTGGCACCTCGCCCAGGCGGCCTCACCTGCAAAGCGAACAGGGGCGTCAAGAGGGAAGGTAATGGATGGTCAGGATGGATAGGCAAGGAAGAGGGAAGGAGGCGGCAGTGGCCTTGAAGAAGGTACCATCCCGGCATTTGCCCGAAGACGAAGTGGGAAACCACGGAAAACCACTTCGAGGATGGCTGAGGTGGGAATCGAACCCCCTCTACTCATTTGGAACACCCGAGGCTGAGTAGACTCCGTTCCAGTCCTCATACCACTTTTCAAATTTCGTGGCAGAGCCGGGAATCGAACCCAGGACCTCCGGGGTGGCAGCTAACCATGCTGACCGCTACGCTACGGAGGCGACATCAACCATAAATAATTATTTAAAAAGCCCACCCTCTTACAAAATCCCCAAGTGCGCATGCGAAAAAAAAAATTCATAGCGACATTCAGCAGTACGCATGTGCTTTATGTGGAACAACATTTAATTTCATACGGGTAACGGGCCTCATGTCTGTCGCATTTGGAAAGCGACTTTTACTAAGAAAATACAATTTCACCCCCTAGTAGGGGTAGGTTTAATTTTAGGGTTGAAATGAGTGGTCCATAGCAAAACCCCCGTCAGATCGAGTCCAACGACACCTCATTTGTTAAAATCCGACCATGGCTTCACCAGATATCACAAATATTACATGGCTGAGGCTTAGTAGTGGGGTGAGGAGGGTTCTAAATTGCGTTAGGATCCCCCCCCTACTAACCTACTAATGTTGTAGTTGATATTGGATTGTTATCTGAACTAACAAAACAGTTTGTAAAGTGTAAATTTTGTGAAAGTGTTGAATGTATTAATTTATTTGAAGACACTACAAGTAGAAAAGGACTGGCCACTAAATTAACAATAATCTGTAGTTCATGTAGGGTTTCAGCATTCTCTATGACTTCAAAGAAAGTTGTACTTGATGCAGTTATTTGCTTTAACGATGGAACTGCAGCCAAGAAATGTGTGTTGAAAAAGTTGTGGATAAATGCTGGGGAAAACTTGTCAGCAACTCAAGCCATTCATAAAAGAAAATACTCATAAAGGCAGAACAGGATGCTCAGGCCCTGACTAAGAGATCAAGGACCAGCAAGAGAATGGAGAGAAAAATGAGAGAAGATGAGGAAAGCCAAACACAAGCTGAATATATGGCAGGAATGTTCTAGATACTTGTGAGCGATCTTTTTATTTTATTTTATTTCTTCATTTTCTCACACGTTGAGTTTTCAGACATTCAGGTACACTTTTCTCAGCAACTATTGAAGATAAAATTGTGATTTTTTTCTATGTTATCCCTTGGAACTACTAGATTATGGGTGACCAAATTACACCAGAATGTTGAAAATGTACAACAACAGTCAGTAAGGTTCTACAAAAGTGTGGTATAAGCTTAATTAATATGTAGCGATTAGGAGCCTGGCTTTATAAGGTTAAACTTTGCCAAAAATTTACTGCCAAATGGAGGTGATTACCTGACTTCTGTCCTTTTTGATGTGTAAAATCTTTCCGCTCGGTTGCTGGATAGTTTTGTGGGAGTGATTTTGAAAATTGGGGACGGAAGTGGATCGGAACGATCGAGCTGGCAGTGGTGGATCAAACGGAAGTATGCACTGCCCGCTCGATCGATCAAACGGAAGTGTACTAGCTGGCAGTGGTGGACAACGGAAGTATGCACTGCACGCTCGATCGATCAAACGGAAGTGTACTAGCTGGCAGTGGTGGACAACGGAAGTATGCACTGCCCGCTCGATCGATCGAATGGAAGTGTGCCCTAGCTGGCAGTGGTGGATCGAACGGAAGTATTAGACGCACTACCAACTCGATCGATCGATCCAGCTGGTACTGGTAAGAGAAACAATCAGCGCGCGGTGTCGAAAATTGATACCATGACGCACTCTCGGCCATGTGGAATGTATATGACATACTGAACGGAAAACGCTCATGCGAACTTTGGTGTCAAGTGATTCAAACAAATGACATGGTACATGTTCGAAGTCTTCGTATCAGTATTTAAATGGTAAAATGCCTTAATATCAAACATTGTAAGTAGTCGGCATTGCATTGGCATAAGGCATTTTAAACTCAATGTCACTCAGGAACATTATCGAAACAAGCAATATATAAATGAAACTTAATTCCGTAATGCAGTATTATTGGAACGTGGAAATAAGTCACCATTGTGTGCACATTATTTGCGTAGTCGAAATAGCCGTAGGGTTATTGCGTATGACTGTGAATCTAGCGATCTTGGGTTCGAATCCTGGGCGGGGTAGATATTTTTGCTACCAGATTATCATTTTAAACGATATTTATCATATCGATATGACTCATTTTAACAGAATCCATATGAAATGACGTGTTGGTCTGTGAATCAAGAGGACCTGTTTATAAGGAATTTAAGGTTATGAGAGGTGTCGCGTCTATTAATCTAGTTGATCCATATCGTATTCTTTATTTAGGCTAGTGCTGGTGGAAGCTGCAAATCATCTAATAAAATGAGTTCCGTATTATAAACTGTCGCCTCCGTAGCGTAGCGGTCAGCATGGTTAGCTGCCGCCCCGGAGGTCCTGGGTTCGATTCCCGGCTCTGCCACGAAATTTGAAAAAAGTCGTATGAGGACTGGAACGGGGTCTACTCAGCCTCGGGTGGTCCAAATGAGTAGAGGGGGTTCGATTCCCACCTCAGCCATCCTCGATGTGGTTTTCCGTGGTTTCCCACTTCGTCTTCGGGCAAATGCCGGGATGGTACTGTCCCCGTTTACCCGGATAGTAGGCTGTCAGATATCCGCCCCCCTCAATCGGATTGCCAACAATCAATCGCACCAGCTCAGCTACATCAATGAAAATGGCACTGACAGATACTACCGAGGTTTGAACACAGAAGTAACCAAGAAAAATTATTGTGGAACACACCAAAATAGACGGGGTTTCATACTTACTTTTACTTACCTCTTATAAATATCTCGGGGATTGGGTTGACAACAGGATCCTTAAAGTATGCTCTCACAATAACCTTCACCATGACATTTAAAAATGAACCAGACCGAAGACGAGAACTTTGAACTGTACAAAAGCTTTATTTTCAAATAAAGAGTATGATTTTCACAACTCAACAAAATAAACGTGGCTATCAGTAGCCTATGTCAATCTGACTACGTCCTCCTAAAGGACTTGCAAAGTTATCAAACAATATGTTAGCTCCCATGAGCTCAAAATAACGTAACATTTTAAAACACATTTGGATTGGATGAGGAAGTCAGGGTACGACATATATAGAGCATTTGGTTTCTTTTAATAAACAAAACACTTGTATAAATAGGCACAAGGCCGGAGTATCGACCTCGCCTGCTGATATCCAGATGTCTGGCCGGCTGGTCTACTCTTTAACCTGGCTCACACCTGTCAAATGGGGCTCACTCGTCTCCCCACACTTGCGTAAGAATTCAGCTCCTTTTAAAGCTTTAAATGTCTACAAGACAACTCATACATATTGACGCAAATCTTTCAAATGCTTAACTCACATCCCACTGGATTATTTTAACTATCCTTAAACTTGTTAAGTTATCATCCAAATGTTTAATCAGCATAGTTTAGAGTATGAAACACACTCTTAAATGTTTATAACAAAATCACATAAATTATTTATAACAATTAGAAATTGTTTATAATATTGTCGAAAATAATTACAAAATTTTTAAACACGCCTTTAACATTACTTTCGTTCCACATTATTGTCAAAGATATTTACATTTATTATTTACAATATCAACATTTAAATTATTTAAATTATTAATTTAAGAAATACATTGAACCACATGTTTTATCCGGTTGGTAAATTCATAATCGTGTTTAATATAATCGACCAATGAAGGTTAGTTATACATGTAAATGTCACAATCTGGTTTAATAAAGGTTGTAATAATTTTAATTATTTGTGACGGTAATCTTCATTCAAAATCTTATCTCAAATTCTTTCACAACTCTTGTTAATTATAACAGTAAATTCACTTGATTAATTTTCAACGAACTATGACAATACACTCTGGCGGAAAATACTTCGCTTACAAAATAATGCACAAACTGCATTCAAATTAGCCCAAAATTCATCATATATTAAAATATACGGCATCAAAATCATCCACAGCATTTTCAAAAAACTCCCCTAACACAATCTTTATCATTATTAATTACTGTGGGAATCTCCTTCATTTATTTAAGGGCATTATACATCAGCGACTTTCAACATGTCCGCTGCACTATCGATTATACATTCATAGTTCCACTTAAAAATTCTTATATCAATAATTGTTTCAAAACTGTTGTCATTTAAACTTCGTGGATTTCATTCATGAATCGAAATGAAATAAAAATTTGCCAATCACAAACAAATTTAATAGTGAATACGCTTATATACGCCTGTCTGGTCTATCAAAATTTAAGATTAACATCTTCAAAGAATTGTAGTATAAAAATACTATCATCAAACAAAGTGCGACTAACTGCAAAATAGTCGAATAGAATCCAATTAGACTGGGGAATGCAAACATCATTATATAAATCTCTATATGAGAAAAAACCTAACACAAGTTTCACGAATTTAATGCATTCAATAATTCATAATTAATGTTCATCTTTCACAAAATTGCCTGAGATGCAATGGTCGTTGATAATCGACGATAAATGTCTGTGTTGCAATCAATTCAAATAACGACTAGTATTTCCAAGATCGTCGACAACGTACTGGATTTTAACGCTCTAAAATCATTTAAATGTTCTTCCTTCTTGATGATGACAGAAAATTGGTCAAAGTAATTAAACTGGGGTAGAAATTACTTTAATAAAGTGACACGCTGTCTGAATTTAAATCTGCCATAAAAATCATTAACTTACAGTCAAATCGTGACTACAAAAATAAGCAAATTACTGAAAAATCTAAATATCAGTCTCAACTGATCCAAATCATTTAACTATGCCCATGACATAACAATGTCTTAATAAAACGTCGAAAAAGGCATAACTCATCAAGGTGTACTGAGAATAGGAATCTCAAACAAGAATATCGGGCAAAAAATACATGAGGACAAAAATATGGGAAAAATGGTTGCTCAAATATTGCTAAGAAACTCAAATACAATAAACGTTCACGACTACCTTATCTGCCGATTGACGTTCCAGAGGAAAATTCCCCAAAGAAGACTGTTGATGGATCCATTTCACCAAGTTAAAGCTGAGCTCCATCCTCGAAACCAGAAACAGCACCATCGAAGAATCGAACTGCTTCACGAAGACGAACGACATCCTTCCGGCAATAATCTTCTTTGTGAGTCGGGACAACCCTGACCTCTCTTGAAAAATCCCTGAAGTTCCAGTTGAAAATCGCCATGAAGTTTTTGTATAAATTTCCGAAGAAATATTCATATTCAGAAAGTATGAAATCATTTCTATTGCTGTTTGATAGTATTCAGCCTTTAATCACGAAACATGGGTGTAGATGGTTATTTACCACATGTTCGCTTGTATGGAATAGCAATTAGCGAAGTTCCATGTTGCCATCTTACTCCGTTGAAATATGTCCCAATTGCATAAAGTCCTTTAACCTTCCATATGCTCTTCGGTTGTAGTATTAGAAGAACAAACTGCCTTATTAAATTGCTCCATTATACTGCAGTGTTGTGTCACAAAAGCAATCTGAAGTCTCCCTATTTCACTAGCCCTGTCAGCCGTAGCGTAGAGTCTGGCTATACAAAGTGTTTCTCCTGTGGCGAGAAAATCACTTTTGTCAGTCGTCTAATATTGTCAATAACTTCCAAAATACTTCCTCGAAATTGTTCAGCTTTTCTACAGTCCTTACTGTAGCAATGCACAAGAGAATTAGCTTATAGGCGACCGCTAACTGTTCACAGCTAATCTTGTAGAAGCGTTATAAGGGTCGTTTCAACTTCACCTAGATTTACTTCACAGTAAACCTGCACTGCTTGTAAGTTCGACTCTCGTTTTATGCAGTGGCTTCGCCACGCGTTATAAAGACGACTTTTTCACTACTAATCTCACTCGACGTTTCACTGAAATGACTATTTGAAATCTGACGATTGATTTATAATCTGAGAATGAGGAATGAGGCTCCTCTCTTCTGCGCAAGGCCTTTTATGAACTTCATGAGGGGCGTATCTATCCCTTCCATCGCGTGTTACTGCGTCATCGCTAGAAGTTCCAACTTCGTCAATACATGACGGATTTTCAAAATTCAAAAACTGAAAATAAATTTCACCAAAATTCCAGAACAATGCCTCTACTGCAAATGGATTTCCACAATTCTGCATTCCAAAAGTAATAAAAATACCATAGTTTCAGCAATCTCCGTCTTCCTTCAGACTATCGTTCATTGGTTTGAGCCTCCCCTCCAATAGCATAATTTCTTCCTCAGCAGAATTCCACGTTTCCTGCGACTGCGTCGTACATCTCGGATCCTTCTCGAATAAATGCTGACGTCACTGAGAATCTCAGCTAAAGTAGCCTGCTGGCATAACGTCTGCGTCATCCGTGCTTACGTCATGACTACCCACGTCATAACTATGACAGCCATAACTTTCGCTATAATTTCCAAAATAGCCACCGTGGTCTCTATATAATTCAATTACGGGGGCATTCTCCTCTCACCACGTTTTAAAAACAGTTGCAAATTGTTTTTAAACTCAGTGTTACAAGTACCTCAACTCTCTTGAACACGAAATTGAATTATTACTGGCTTACTCTAGGATAGTATCTTTTTAAATTTCCAGCATTGAACTTGCCGTAAATGACATTATTCTCATCATCGTAGAGTTCATAGCAGTTGTTTCCATAGGCGTTCGTAATCCTAAACGGCCCCATGAATACATTTCCAAATTTGGGGTATATTTTCTTGCTCATATCAGCCTTGACAGGTCTGCGTAATAATACAAGATTTCCAACTTGTAAGGGTGCACCAAAGCGTTTTCCAGCTACTCTTTTCAATCGTTTCTCTGCTGCTTTCTGGAGTTGTTCCTTCGCCTTGTCAATCCTCTGCTGCCTTCCTTAGTCGGGATCTCTAGGAATGTGGTTGAAAAGATTATCCCACGGCCTTTCTGGGTTTCTTCCAAGATGAAGTCGCATTGGCACTTCTCCTGTGCTCTCCTGCACTGTAGAGTTCAGACATTCCTCTATAAGGGGTACAAATCTCACCCAACCAGAATGATCATTTGGACAGAAAATTCGACAGAATTTCGAAAATTCAGCCATATATCTTTCTGAGGAATTCGATTCTGGGTAACGCACGCTTGAAAATAAGTGCTTAATGCCAAGCCTTTCCATATCCGCTGCAAATTCCACGGATGTAAACTGCGTTCCATGATCTGACAGTAGATATTCTGGTATACCAGCTTTAGGAAATACAGCATTTTCCAGTCTGCTTACTACGTTCCTTGTGTTCGCTTTCTGCATGGGACTCATTGTAACAAATTTTGAGAAAACATCCACGGTAACCAACAGGTACTGGTTACCCTGATATCCCTTCGGACAGGGGCCAAATATATCCGTCGCCATAAGTTCGTTTGGCTTAGAAGGAATCATAGCCTTCGGTTTTCCTTTTAATAAAGCAGAAGCATACTTTGCTCTTTGACATTTGTCACATGATCTAATGACCTTGGCAATGCTGGAACGCATGTTAGTCCAGATAAATCTCTCTTTGAGAGTATTAAGAGTCTTATCTAAACCGGCATGTCCAGTTGCGTGATGAGCTACCCACACTAAATTGACAACAAGTTTAGGTGGCACGACTATTCGGAGTTTTGTATGCGCAGAGTCAGCATACTTGCATACGATGTCTCCACTCAAGACAAAGTGTCGTGAATTTCTCCGTGTAACTGCATAGTCAACATCAGTATTGTCCATGTAACCCTTGAGGAACCTGTACATTTTCCTTATTGGAGCGTGTCTCTTCTGTGACACACCGATTCGGGCTAACCTCCTAACGGTTTCTTGATCTTCTTGCTCCAATTGTACATGGTGTATCTGCACATTTTTAATACGGTTACGTGATAGAGCATCAGCCAGTAAGTTATCTTTCCCAGGCTGGTGGACGATAGTGGCGTTAAACTGTTGGGTGAACAAAGCCCAACGTGTCAATCTATCACTCGACATGCCAGTTTGCAGCATAAACTGTAGTGCTTTATGGTCAGTAATAATGATGACCTTATGTCCCAGCAGGATTTTCTTCCAGGCTTGCAATGCTGTTACAAAAGCTAACGCTTCCAGCTCCGTCGTGAAGTAATTTTCCTCGTGTTTCTTCAACTTCCGACTAGTGAACGCAATGTAGTGCTTGTTGCCTGCCTCGTCTTTCTGGTATAAGACTGCACTAATGCCTACTCTTGATGCATCAGACTCAATATAGAACACCTTCTCAAAGTCTGGGTACTCCAGTTTCACATTATTTCTGAGCATCTCTTTTGCTTTCTCAAAAGCCTCGTCTGCAGCGGTACTCCATTTCCATCTGTTATTCTTCTTGAGTAAGTCATACAGAGGAGCCATAATTTCCGAGTATCTTGGACAGTGGCTGCTAATAAATTGGCATGCTCCTACAAATTCTCTGACTTGTTTCACCTTAGTTGGCTTTGGAAATCTCGTGATCGCATCTACTTTTTTCATGTTTGGATGATATCCATCTTTATCAATAGTATGCCCCAAGTAATTTATTTCCTGCTTCAAGAATTGACATTTTCCAAAATTCACCTTGATATTGGCCTCCCGTAAATTCTCGAACAACTTTCTGCACTAAATGTTCTGCGGCGCTGGGTGAAGATACGATTAAATCGTCGATGTAGCAGATTACATTTTCTTTCACTTCGTCAGTGAGCTTACTATCAAGTGCTCGAATAAGTGCTGGTCCACTGTTAACCATACCAAAAGGCATTCGGACAAAGACCCATGACGTCTGGTCAAATAGGAATCCAGTGTACTGCATACTATCTTCTTCTAGCTGAACTTGATAAAATGAAGACGTCAAGTCAAGAACGCTGAAACATGCTCTCCCTTTGAATTTTCGAAGCAGATCTCTAATCTTGGGTGGTCGGTCATTTTCTGGAAGAATCTTCAAGTTAATGGTCCTGGCATCGAGACAAAGACGTATCTGACCATTACTTTTCTTCACTACTGTGATGGGGTTTATATAAGACGACGCCTGTTTTTTAATAATACCGTCTACCTCCATTTTTCTGATTAACCCTCGTACTTCTTGATAGTATTTCTCAGGAATGGGGTATATTCTCTTCTGGTAAGGGGTTTCATCTGTCAGCCTTATCTTGTATTTATAATCCTTAATTAATCCAGGCTTTTCATCGAAAATATCTTGGAATTCCTTTATCAGATCCTCAAATTCCCCCTGAATTTCTTCAAATCCTTCAGTTTTTCTACTGGGTATTTCTGCTAAATTTTCCACTTCATTAACTATAGTATTCAAAATTTCTTCCCTAAGGTCTATTTCCAGACTGTTTTTCACGTCCTGTTTTTCTATCTCTTCTGTGATTATGTACCCATCATTAAAGCTAATACTTCTGTTCTTCATGTCAATAATAGCTCCGACCTTCGATATAAAATCGATTCCAAGCACCATATCAAAATTGATCTTGCTCACCACAATGAAGATCTGTTCATAATTCCTTCCATTGATCTCAAAGTTCAATAACACTTGAATCTTGCACTTCACTGCCTTATCTTGGAATATCCCTCTCACTTTGACGGTAGAAACAGGTAGAACTGTCATGTTCTCTCCTCTTAGCAGACTTTGATAACATTCCTCTGAAATGATGGAGATAATTGCACCAGTATCCATCAGGGCTTTATACTGTTGTCCATCTATCCGTACAGAAATAATAGGTAAGGCACATGGTCTTTCCTCTTTAACGATACCCCTCTCTTCTAGCAAATCTTCATCAGTCACTTCATATATCTCATTAATCGTAATCAGGTGTGGTGTGGCAATGTATTTACAAGTTCTCACTGACGTTGAGAAATCGGCGTTTTTTTTTTGTGTTACCGACCTCAAAATTCTGTTGGCTCGTAGAAGGCCCAGGATCGATTACAACATCCTGCCTTTTCTTTTGGTTGTCTGCTTCTTTTTCCCGTAATTCTTTCAGGTATTGCTGGCTTTCCTTCTCTCTTTCCTGATACTGATCGGGTGTCATAACCTGACCTTGAGTATTCTGATTTCTGTTTTGGCTCTGGTTATTCCTATTATAATTTCGGTTATAACCATTATTGTTATAATATCTGCCTCTTCCATTGTAATTTCCTCGGTTATAGTTCCAGCCTCTTCTCTGTTGATACGGTCGGTAACCTTGCGATCTGTTATTTCGAAACTGATTATTCCTGTGAGGACCTACAATGTCAGTTTTCTCCTCATCTGGCTTGTCAGTTTGTTGGACTTGGTCCATATATACAGTATTTATTTCTTTAAAGTCATGCCTTTGACCTTTCTGCACCACGTTAGGCATTGGACTTGTGTAGTCTAACCTCCTCAGTAATTCATCCATGCTGGTTAAATCCCTGATGTTGGACGAAATTATTAGTCTTCTCACCTCAACTGTCAGCATACGAGAAATCGCATCAATAAGTTGCTCCGTTGACAATGGGGGTTGTAAGAATCTCAAGCGGGATAATTGACTCGTAAAGAAATCAGCGTACCGCGTTGGAAGAGTACCGGAGTATTTTCTTGAATACACCTCCGCTCTTAACGAATTCTGCGCTTCTATGGACCAAAATCGTTTGATTAATGCCTCTGCAAACTCGTCAAAGTTACTGAATGTGTATCTAAATGCGCGAAACCATTCGAGGGGTCCTCCAATCAAATATCTCTCCACTATCTTCATCTCTCTCTCTCTGGGAATGTGAGCTTCGATGAAATAATCTTTGAGGTTCCTTACATATTCGATAGGTGTCAAACTATCCGTGTTACTGAATTTTTGCGGTTTATCTTCAAAATTTCTGATGACCGTTACGTTCCTCGGATATGAATCCGGGTAGTTTTTCCCACTATCACGATAGTTCCACTCAGGTTCCATATTCCTCTCGTCATCTTCCTCCCTGAATCTGGATATACGTTCTTCAGGAGTCACGTCTCTCTCTTCTGGATCTAGGTTATATCTTCTGGCATAATTCCTACTGGTTTCGCAAGTCAAGCCTACTGTATCCTTGTCAGTGATTTCCGTTAAGACTTTCTTGATTAACTCTTCTTTGTAGGTCTCCATTAAATTAGCCTCTCCTAACTTCAAATTCTGCAGTTTACTCGCCGTTTCATTCACATCAGAGACAACTTTATGAATCTGTTCCTCTAATGCAGATTTTAATGTTTGCACATCCTGACCTAATTGTGTCCTATCTTCAACTTGTCTTTCGGATAGCGAATCCATCCTGACGCTTAAATCTTTCCTAATCTGTACTACTTCATTGTTAATATCAATTTGAGTACTGGCAAGTTTCCTTTCAATACGATCCTGAATTTGGGTTACATGTTCCCCACTTGACCTATTCCACTCTTCTTTCCATATTGCTACATTTTCCGTTAACATTTCTGCTATGTCTAATTCAATATCCTCTTTCAATACTTTATTATGGTCTAATACTTGGGTTCTCATGACCTCTACATCAAACTTTAAACCTTCTAAAGACGCTGTCGTTCTAACTGACTCATCAACTAGCCTAGTCGTTAATGCACTTATATTACGTGTACAAAGAGTTTTCGAATTTTCTATCTCTTCCCTGACTTTATTTACATCAGTTTGGACTTTAGCAACATCTACGAAAACTGTGTTGACCTCTACTTGAATTTTATTTATGTCACTTTGCATCTCGTTTACATCCGAATGAATGTTATTAATATCAACCTGAACATTGGACACATCAGTTCTAACATTTTGGATTCCTCTTTGGACTTCCTCAACCTTGTCTTGGACAGTCGCAACATCATTTTTGACAACAACTACCTCAGCCCTAGCACAAGAAATATCACTACGGACATTAGCAACATCTAAATTCAACATTGTAAGATCTTTATGCACATTAGCAACATCAATTTTAACATTGGACACGTCTGAGCGGATGTCAGTTACAGTATTCTCAATTCCTTGGGTATTAATCTGTAAACGCGACATATTATCCTCTAAGTTAACAGAACTAGTCTGAAGACCCTTCAAACTTTCATCCATGCTAGCTTTCAAATTACTAGCATTCTGCTCCATTCTACTAGCATTCTCCTCCATTCGACTAGTATTCCTAGCTTCCATCTCCTTCATACTCTCACTCAGCATCTGCTTCATACTACTATTTATGTTAGCAGACATCTCCGCTAACATCATCTTCAAACTTTCATCTGCCATTACAATATTATTCAAAAATTAGACTGCTGTAGGGACATACATCAAAAGAGCAAAATAACAACATTTGAGCAACACTTTTCACCATATATAAATTTGATCAATTTTCTGTCTTAAATCTAACTTATAACTACCTTATAATTAACTTTCGAAGACACTTCATGTTGAAACAAACTCAAGCACATGTTCAAATTTCCCTGGCTCATTTTAAATATCCTAACACAAATAATTTTACATTTACAATCCAAATAATTTAATTTTATCTTTAATATGACTAAAATGTCATAAGCCGGTTAAATAAAATAAGATTCCAGATCATAGGCGAGTTTTCTAAGTTTCCAGCCTATTTAACCTTTCTCAAGTTGTATAAGATCTGATCTTTTTCTGAGTGTAATTTTTCCTAATACAATGCAACATTTAATTCCTATATAATCACACTCTTAAATTCTACAATTGGCCAAGACATCTAACAAAGAATCAACCTCTTTATTTGAGTCTAATCGATCCACACGTTTTAGGTTTGCCAATCCTACTGGCGTTCAATCTGGTGATCCAGTTATGTTGAATCGAGCCCCACGTTATAGGTGTGCCAATCCTTCTGTCCCCGTTTACCCGGATAGTAGGCTGTCAGATATCCGCCCCCCTCAATCGGATTGCCAACAATCAATCGCACCAGCTCAGCTACATCAATGAAAATGGCACTGACAGATACTACCGAGGTTTGAACACAGAAGTAACCAAGAAAAATTATTGTGGAACACACCAAAATAGACGGGGTTTCATACTTACTTTTACTTACCTCTTATAAATATCTCGGGGATTGGGTTGACAACAGGATCCTTAAAGTATGCTCTCACAATAACCTTCACCATGACATTTAAAAATGAACCAGACCGAAGACGAGAACTTTGAACTGTACAAAAGCTTTATTTTCAAATAAAAAGTATGATTTTCACAACTCAACAAAATAAACGTGGCTATCAGTAGCCTATGTCAATCTGACTACGTCCTCCTAAAGGACTTGCAAAGTTATCAAACAATATGTTAGCTCCCATGAGCTCAAAATAACGTAACATTTTAAAACACATTTGGATTGGATGAGGAAGTCAGGGTACGACATATATAGAGCATTTGGTTTCTTTTAATAAACAAAACACTTGTATAAATAGGCACAAGGCCGGAGTATCGACCTCGCCTGCTGATATCCAGATGTCTGGCCGGCTGGTCTACTCTTTAACCTGGCTCACACCTGTCAAATGGGGCTCACTCGTCTCCCCACACTTGCGTAAGAATTCAGCTCCTTTTAAAGCTTTAAATGTCTACAAGACAACTCATACATATTGACGCAAATCTTTCAAATGCTTAACTCACATCCCACTGGATTATTTTAACTATCCTTAAACTTGTTAAGTTATCATCCAAATGTTTAATCAGCATAGTTTAGAGTATGAAACACACTCTTAAATGTTTATAACAAAATCACATAAATTATTTATAACAATTAGAAATTGTTTATAATATTGTCGAAAATAATTACAAAATTTTTAAACACGCCTTTAACATTACTTTCGTTCCACATTATTGTCAAAGATATTTACATTTATTATTTACAATATCAACATTTAAATTATTTAAATTATTAATTTAAGAAATACATTGAACCACATGTTTTATCCGGTTGGTAAATTCATAATCGTGTTTAATATAATCGACCAATGAAGGTTAGTTATACATGTAAATGTCACAATCTGGTTTAATAAAGGTTGTAATAATTTTAATTATTTGTGACGGTAATCTTCATTCAAAATCTTATCTCAAATTCTTTCACAACTCTTGTTAATTATAACAGTAAATTCACTTGATTAATTTTCAACGAACTATGACAATACACTCTAGCGGAAAATACTTCGCTTACAAAATAATGCACAAACTGCATTCAAATTAGCCCAAAATTCATCATATATTAAAATATACGGCATCAAAATCATCCACAGCATTTTCAAAAAACTCCCCTAACACAATCTTTATCATTATTAATTACTGTGGGAATCTCCTTCATTTATTTAAGGGCATTATACATCAGCGACTTTCAACATGTCCGCTGCACTATCGATTATACATTCATAGTTCCACTTAAAAATTCTTATATCAATAATTGTTTCAAAACTGTTGTCATTTAAACTTCGTGGATTTCATTCATGAATCGAAATGAAATAAAAATTTGCCAATCACAAACAAATTTAATAGTGAATACGCTTATATACGCCTGTCTGGTCTATCAAAATTTAAGATTAACATCTTCAAAGAATTGTAGTATAAAAATACTATCATCAAACAAAGTGCGACTAACTGCAAAATAGTCGAATAGAATCCAATTAGACTGGGGAATGCAAACATCATTATATAAATCTCTATATGAGAAAAAACCTAACACAAGTTTCACGAATTTAATGCATTCAATAATTCATAATTAATGTTCATCTTTCACAAAATTGCCTGAGATGCAATGGTCGTTGATAATCGACGATAAATGTCTGTGTTGCAATCAATTCAAATAACGACTAGTATTTCCAAGATCGTCGACAACGTACTGGATTTTAACGCTCTAAAATCATTTAAATGTTCTTCCTTCTTGATGATGACAGAAAATTGGTCAAAGTAATTAAACTGGGGTAGAAATTACTTTAATAAAGTGACACGCTGTCTGAATTTAAATCTGCCATAAAAATCATTAACTTACAGTCAAATCGTGACTACAAAAATAAGCAAATTACTGAAAAATCTAAATATCAGTCTCAACTGATCCAAATCATTTAACTATGCCCATGACATAACAATGTCTTAATAAAACGTCGAAAAAGGCATAACTCATCAAGGTGTACTGAGAATAGGAATCTCAAACAAGAATATCGGGCAAAAAATACATGAGGACAAAAATATGGGAAAAATGGTTGCTCAAATATTGCTAAGAAACTCAAATACAATAAACGTTCACGACTACCTTATCTGCCGATTGACGTTCCAGAGGAAAATTCCCCAAAGAAGACTGTTGATGGATCCATTTCACCAAGTTAAAGCTGAGCTCCATTCTCGAAACCAGAAACAGCACCATCGAAGAATCGAACTGCTTCACGAAGACGAACGACATCCTTCCGGCAATAATCTTCTTTGTGAGTCGGGACAACCCTGACCTCTCTTGAAAAATCCCTGAAGTTCCAGTTGAAAATCGCCATGAAGTTTTTGTATAAATTTCCGAAGAAATATTCATATTCAGAAAGTATGAAATCATTTCTATTGCTGTTTGATAGTATTCAGCCTTTAATCACGAAACATGGGTGTAGATGGTTATTTACCACATGTTCGCTTGTATGGAATAGCAATTAGCGAAGTTCCATGTTGCCATCTTACTCCGTTGAAATATGTCCCAATTGCATAAAGTCCTTTAACCTTCCATATGCTCTTCGGTTGTAGTATTAGAAGAACAAACTGCCTTATTAAATTGCTCCATTATACTGCAGTGTTGTGTCACAAAAGCAATCTGAAGTCTCCCTATTTCACTAGCCCTGTCAGCCGTAGCGTAGAGTCTGGCTATACAAAGTGTTTCTCCTGTGGCGAGAAAATCACTTTTGTCAGTCGTCTAATATTGTCAATAACTTCCAAAATACTTCCTCGAAATTGTTCAGCTTTTCTACAGTCCTTACTGTAGCAATGCACAAGAGAATTAGCTTATAGGCGACCGCTAACTGTTCACAGCTAATCTTGTAGAAGCGTTATAAGGGTCGTTTCAACTTCACCTAGATGTACTTCACAGTAAACCTGCACTGCTTGTAAGTTCGACTCTCGTTTTATGCAGTGGCTTCGCCACGCGTTATAAAGACGACTTTTTCACTACTAATCTCACTCGACGTTTCACTGAAATGACTATTTGAAATCTGACGATTGATTTATAATCTGAGAATGAGGAATGAGGCTCCTCTCTTCTGCGCAAGGCCTTTTATGAACTTCATGAGGGGCGTATCTATCCCTTCCATCGCGTGTTACTGCGTCATCGCTAGAAGTTCCAACTTCGTCAATACATGACGGATTTTCAAAATTCAAAAACTGAAAATAAATTTCACCAAAATTCCAGAACAATGCCTCTACTGCAAATGGATTTCCACAATTCTGCATTCCAAAAGTAATAAAAATACCATAGTTTCAGCAATCTCCGTCTTCCTTCAGACTATCGTTCATTGGTTTGAGCCTCCCCTCCAATAGCATAATTTCTTCCTCAGCAGAATTCCACGTTTCCTGCGACTGCGTCGTACATCTCGGATCCTTCTCGAATAAATGCTGACGTCACTGAGAATCTCAGCTCAAGTAGCCTGCTGGCATAACGTCTGCGTCATCCGTGCTTACGTCATGACTACCCACGTCATAACTATGACAGCCATAACTTTCGCTATAATTTCCAAAATAGCCACCGTGGTCTCTATATAATTCAATTACGGGGGCAGTACTGTACCGTTTTCTTTTATTCGGCCTGATTTACGGTACATATACCTATACGAACCGCTACACCACACGGCAGGTTTTGACCTAGTTTTGACAGCGCGCACAGCCATGTGATCGTTTGCTCAGCTGTTGTCTCATCAATAACCTTCGGAAGAGAGTGTTTCGCTTGTAGGCCGCGAGGATGCGCAGGTGTCCTTGAGCTGGCAGTAGTGGGAGATTGACATTTACATTTGAATTTTTATTTGGAAATGTGATACAGATATGATGTCAAGTATATACTGGAGTTCGATTTTACAGCAGAGAGGGACAATGCAGTCGTGTTTTTTAGTAATGGCATCTGTAACATCAAGAATATAGATTTATATATCGACCTGTCTCAGAGAGATCGTCTTGTCATGAGCAGTAGAGACAGTGCGCGAGTTGCCTCCTGCAGGTCGACACAGGTGCGCGACTGACAGAACACGTTTCAACTCAGACGAATTCACGCCCAAGCAGAACTTGTATCGCAATGTTGTTTCGGCTGGAAGAAGTGTCAAGCTATTTTGAGTTCACGGCGGTGCTAGTTGACATTTTATACATCGGGTGGTGACGGATTAAGGTCATTATTATAAAAGTTAGCCTCCGTGGCTTAGGCGGCAGCACGCCGGCCTCTCACCGCTGGATCCGTGGTTCAAATCCCGGTCACTCCATGTGAGATCTGTGCTGGACAAAACGGAGGCAGACAGGTTTTTCTCCGGGTACTCCGGTTTTCCCTGTCAAAATTTCATTCCAGCAACACTCTCCACTATCATTTCATTTCATATGTCATTCATTTAATCATTGCCCCAGAGGAGTGCGTCAGGCCTCGGCAGCCGGCACAGTTCATATCCTCGCCGCTAGTTGGGGGCTTCATTCATTCCATTCCTGACCCGGTCGGAGACTGGAAGCAGGTTGTGGATTTTCATTATAAAAGTTCTGTGTCGAATGAGAACTTCAGTCGTCAGAGCGCCTGGCATTGTATGCGGGCAGTAATCTGTTAGTGGAATCACTCTTTTCACGTGTTACGGAGCGAAATGCAGTGATACATAAAGGAGGCTTGTTTCAGAAGTCTATACTGAACCCTTTATCCTCTGATGGATAAATGATTCGATGTTTTATTTCTTCAATTAAATAATATTTCCACCAGCGTCATAAAATAGCCAGACGAAGATGAGGAAATTTCAAGCATTTGTTGGAGACAGTTGGGACATACCTGCAGCAGTTTGACAAAAGGCTAGATACTTAAGGATTGTGAAAAGAAATAGCATAGCAATGATTCAGAAGGACAGGTGGTGGCCACCTCAAAATAAAAGGGACGCGTGGTGCGACACGCTTATGGCATGTGCATTGTACTATTCTCGCCTAGAAAAAATATAATGCAGTAACGTGAGTGGTTGATGGTACCACTGGACACTCCTACGAGGCCGATGTCTGATAAAACCGCGAAGTTAACAGAAAATGTGGAACCAATGAGAGATGAATGCTTACGAGCGCGCCAAGTCTAGCTTGGGCACGCGATATCTAGCATTAACGCGGGAGATCGGCTAGACAACATCTCTACGATCGATTCTTGAATTAATGGGCATATTCTTGACCTGCGCAATTTTACGAGTTCAGTGATATTTGTTTCATTCCTGTACCACTATTATTTTGAGAAATTTTTATATAATTTTCCCCTCTATCGATACCTAGGGCCAGTTCATTTATAAGTGGCGTGAAGAGCCAAGACCGGGTTGATTATATTTTGTGCGTCCGAGGACGTAAGGCTGACTATATTTTGTGCGTCTAAGGACGTAGGTAACTTCTTTTGATTATACATTGTGTGTCGGAAGACACAGGTTATACTACATTTTGCGCGTCCGAGGACGTAGGCACTTGTACTTTGCGTGTCATGAGGACACAGATTTTTATTAATACTAAAGTGTGTTAAAATCAGTGTGATAGATGGTCACTGTACTATTTTTGTAGGGACAGTATCCTCGACAATTCGCCAACAGACTGTATCTGGGGAACTAAGTACCTAGAACGGCGAATTTAGTAGTCAGATATCGAGTGTATAATAATCTATAACTTTTTTACATCAGCACGAGAGATGACATCACTGAACATGGAAGAAGTTTGGAACCGACAACACTCCGTCGAGATGTTTGAGACGAGCTAATCAGCATTAGTTGGGAAATGGCTGCAGATGTCCGTTGACGGTGTTTGGCTGAGGATGAGTACTGAATAATATTCTTATTATCTGATAAATTAACTTATGGTATATGGGACACATAGTTTTTGTAAATATCTTGCTTGTGTTGATTAACGTAGTGTATTTAGTTTTGGTCTGACACACCTTGTGCATGGAAACAGCTCGCACAATTTTGTTTAGTTGTAGTTACTTGTTTTTTTTTAACTAACGTGACTATGTGGACGACCGTGTTCGCATATGTTTACGTAATGCATTTAAGAAGCGTCTCTCGGAGATATGTTGTGTTTCAGAAGTAGGACTGAATTAGTATAATCATGCAGTAGATTGGAGGGTAAATTAATCTTAGTAATGTTTATTATTGATCAGATTCAGTGAGTTTATTGCCGTTGGAGCAATGTAATTTGTGGCGAGGAGTAGTCAGCACTCTCGTAGGTTTTAATATTTTTCAATTAGTCTGTGAGCATCTTATTCAACCGACCTGTGTGAAAAGTGTTATGTCATTCCCAGCAGTGTGTGTGTGTGTGTGATTTTATTGGTCATTACAAGCGGGAATTTCAGCGTAGACTGATTTCTGTCAGCATGATGCCAAGCCCATATCGTTACCTTGCGAGGACGTATGTGGTTATTTCGATTAATGTCTTACCATATGTTTATGTGGTTGAGATTTGTTGCTGTTGATTCTACGAGATAACGGGACAGTTGGTCAGGTTATTTTTACACACTGGGCTGGACGATGACAGGTGTTGTGGTAGGGGGTAGATGTTTCACAAGGCGGGCTGAAAGGATTGCAGCAAGGTCATTAGGGAGTGCTTTGGCTCCGTAAAGTTACTTGAAATACAGAATAAGAACTGATCAATGGTAAAAATTGTTTAAATAAATGGGAGTTGCCTACGAATCACTATAATCTCCGAAGCGTTAGCTTAACGTGCATGTTTGTTCATATAAGGTAATCTCAGCCGTTGAGGCTTTTGTTATTGTTGGTTAAATTCCATATATATGTTTCATATTTGTGACCCGTGTAGTCACGTGCGATGCTGTCTTTCCTTGTTTGTGTATTGAGCAATTGGCCGGGTTGGCAGCTCATTTTGTCAGATGCGTCACCGCATTAAAGAAGGGTCTCGAGGGAGATTCCTGTAAATATTAGATTTAGATTGTGTGTCAGCATTAATTTTTAAGGGTTTTTATTAGTGTTGTGTCTCATATCCGTAAACGTTGATTTACGAGATGATTGATCGTAAGCATCGTGGCTGTTACCCGATGTAAACGAACAGTCATCCAAAGTACTCATTCCTCGTAGTTAGTCATTACGCGTACATGAAATCCCAATGCAAGTTAGTGGAACCTGGATCCACATTTTTATAAGGGGAAATCCGTCTGACTCCTCAACATTAATAGATGTTTTTGTCATGGGAAGATTCAGGGAGGAATTTTATTATTGTTATTGTTTATATTCATTTCATTTTTGCACAAATAGTCATTAAATTATGTTATTATATTACGTCTTGTCACTTCTTTCTTTATTATAGTTTTAATCCTATGACCCTTACCTCAGTAGAGCATGTTGTTTGGCGAACGTAAACATCACACTATGAACTGAGTGCGACCCCTTGATTAAGATTTCTTACATATAAACACTGCAATACTAAAGGGTTCATAGGAGGTAAACTGGCGCGGCCAAGCGTGGGGCGGTTCACTGTGGTGTAACGGCAGAGAAATTGCACATTTCAATGTAAGCGTAGTTGGGATTACAAACTGACGCAACAATGAAGGTGTATTTTTGTTGCTGGTTCGCTGCTGGAACACATTTAGTTGGCGTATTTGAGTAAAACTGACATGCCGCAAGTGCAGGCAGATATGACAGTATTTTAATCACCGGAAAGTGATATTTTTATTAAAAGTAATTGAGGCGAAGAGGATACCGCCAACAGTGTGAAATATAAATTAAAATCAGGAGTTTGCAATGTAAAATACGGTTCACGTTTTTGTCTATTGAATTAGAGTAAAAGGTAATATACGTGATATCGGGCGCCCAATGATTAAAGTTAAAACTAGATTTGTTTAGAAAGTCAAACTCATGAAAATGTTAGGAGGCTGGTAGCCTTAAATGACAATTAATACTTTGTTAATTAGTCAGTGTTAATATCAGATCAGGATAACAATTTAATGACTGAATATGTGCTTGGGTTTAAATTAAATTGAGTAAAATTAGAACCACTCAGAGATGCAATCGACTAGTGGGATTAAATGTAAATTATAAATGAACTGAGTAGGGTAAAAGAAATTAAATGTGCATGGGGAGTGTATGTATGTGTCAGGGGGCATTGCTTTATGCCACTTCCCTAATGTCTCATATAAAGTGTATAACATGGCAACAGTAGAAAAGATTCAAGAAATCATTGAGAGTGCTGCTAGGAGAACACAGGAATTGTTGGACACTAAATTGGCTGAACAGAGTGAATCATTAAACACTAAACTATCAGAACAGAGTGAATCATTAAATACTAAACTATCAGAACAGAGCGAATCATTAAACGCTAAATTATCTGAACAAATAAACACTAAACTATCCGAACAAAGTGAATCATTAAACAATACTATGTTAGAACAAAGTGAATCATTAAACACTAAACTATCTGAACAAAGTGAATCACTAAACACAAAACTATCTGAACAAAGTGAATCATTGCGGACACAATTAAACAACAGTAGGATTGAACAAAATGAATATCAGGCGGAACAAGCTAGATTATTAAAAAATGAAATCAATGATACTATAAATTCGCAGTTAGAGGCGCAGAATGTTAAAAACACGAACCAATTAGAGGCGTTAACCGCAGAGATGAAGGATCACACTAATCAACAGATGGTATTGCTGGCCCTAGATGTTAGTAAAAACAATGAAAAACAATTAGATCAGATTAAGAAAATGGAAATTAGTTTTGATCAAAAACTTAGCATTCTGGATGAAACGGTGTTAGATAAATTAGAGCAAATTGAACTAGCATGCACTATGAGTACGAGCGAGGTCAAGATAGCTCAGGATAAGTTGGAAGGACGATTTAAGGAAATGGAAAAAAGCGGCAAGGTCTTCAGCAACAATTATCAGCGGTAGATGAAAATATATCCGGCATAATTAAAGATATGGACCGTCTCGAAATAAAATCAGCGGAACAATGGAAAAGCCTAGAAGCGGATCAGGAGCAATTAAAGAGTACCATCGACGAAAGGCTGAGCCAGATAGAAAGCAATCAGGATGACGCTAAAAGCCAGATTGAGGAAAACGTAAGCACAATTAAGGAGCAAATAAGAAAAGATTGGCGAAAAATGAATATCGATTCTAAAGAGGAAAGATCAACCATCCTTAAGACAGTAGGCGAAAATCATACTCGTATTCAAGCATTAGAACAAGAAATTAAGAATAAGCTTAAAGAACAAACAGACAGGATCATTAAAGCTGAACTCAGGTCAATAGAACAATCCTCAATATTTAAAACGGGAACCATGAAAGACAAGCAGGACGACTCAAATAGCCCAGACGGGACGAGCACAGCAGGGAGTCCGACTCAGACGGAGAGGCCAATATTGACAAACACGGAGGGGTTTCGCAAGAATATTGAAAGGAGTTCCACGCCACAGGACGGTCATCAGCCCACACAACTTATCCAAGTAATTCGCTCGAACGATTATAAACCGCAGAAGTACACGGAGAATTCAGTGGTGACACCTAAAGCCTTTATTAAAGAAATTGAAGATCATTATAATGACACTGGGGTACCTGAAGCACGTAGGTTGAGAATGATGGAGAGGTTTTTGTCAGGAAATGTCCTTACATGGTTTTTAAGCTTCAAATATACATTTGGAACTATGACAGATTTTAAAATCACGTTTCTGCGCAAGTACTGGTCGCCGGCATTACAACAGAGTCTAAGAATGGAGCTTTACTCTAGGAAATATCAAACTACCCAGCAAACGAAATACTCAGATTTCTTTAACATGCAAATGCTAAAATTTCGCGACCTTGATTACCCTTTAAATGAAGCGGATCTGGTGATGACTATAGCGCGGCAATTACCAGTCAACGTGCAGCAAGTACTAGTCGCAGCGAACGTTAGTACGGCCTTACATGCAGAGCAGATATTACGCCAGATAGATGAGACTACATCTCATAGTCATTATAGAGGAGGAAGACAACTGGAGTTAGTAAATACGACAGAGGTCATAAAACCAAAACAGGCGAACACCAAAACGCAGGGTACAAATACAAGCACATCCACACCTAGGCGAAACCCGGAAGAGGTAGAAAACAGACCGTACCAGCGTAACGAAAATAATTACAACAATAGGTCATATCAAGGCAACAATAGATATCAACAGAGAGGATATCAACAATGGCGTGAAAATCGAAGAAATGAGAGGCCTTATGGGAGATACGGTAATTATAAAGGGAATCAAAGATGGAAAGGAAGGAGAGATCAAAATCAAGAAGAGGCACGTAATTATCGAAATGACTGGGATGATAGGCACGCTCAATCACAAAATTACCTAGAGGAATTACACGCTAGTCAAGGTGGAGAGCATGGGCGATGGGAGAAAGCTATTGGGAACATGAAGAATCCAGACACGCATACTGAGGAAGCTGGAAGTCTACTGAGACAAGAGGAATGTCAAGGGCGTGGGCGACAAAATGATGATGGGAGTCGCAACGGAGCTAAAAAAAAATGCTAAATTTGGATAAAGGAGATAGTCTACAAACGCAACAGTCAGAAGTTGAAGATGGATGGATAGTAGCGAACATACAAGAATGGATTGCTTTGCCAGAAGATTGCCTGGAGGAGACGGTGAAACCACGGAACGATGAAATTAGGCAGTTACCCATTATTTACGCGAGGATTGGTGGAATTAATATAAGATGTTTATTGGATACGGGGTCGCAGATCAGTCTGGTATCGGAGGCCTTGGTTCGAGAGTTGGGACGGAGTCAGAATATTCCTGTGATTCCCGTACCACAACTCAAAGTGAGGGGTGTTATTCCTGAACGCACCGTCACTTGTAAACGTCAGGCATACTTAGAGCTGAACATATTGGAACACACTTTTGGGCAAACATTCATTATCATGGCAAAGATGAATTTTAATATAATTCTTGGTGCAAATTTCATTTGTGACTATCAAGCAGTGATAGATTTGCACAAGAATACAGTCAGTTTTAGAGAGTATGATCAACTGAAAAACGTGGGATTGCATATGGATGAAATCACTACCGGAAGAGATGTAAATTCTTGGGCATTGGAAGCAAAATCGGAAGAGACGGAAGAGGAGATACGAAAGTCAGAAGATAACATCATAGAAGGAGCTGTTGTGGAACTGGATGAGGAGAGTGAATCCCAGAAGATATGGTCTTTATTAACAGAAGGAGATAACAGTGATGCACAATTTGAAGAGTTACTACAGGAGCGGCTCAATGACATTCAACTTGGGGGTGAACATAGAAAACAATTGGAAGAGATATTAAGGAAGCACAAAACAGTATTTGATACAGTACCTGGGAAAATATTAAATTTCAAATATTCAATGCAAGTCGAGGATTGGTCACCTTTCAAAAGTAGGTTGTACCCAATTCCGGAAAAATATCGTGGTCAAGTCAAGGTCATTATAGATGAGATGTTACAAGCTGGAGTGATAAGGAAGACACCTACACCTTATCTAAATGCGATTTTGGCAGTCACAAAACCAAATGGATCTATTAGACTTTGTTTAGATGCCAGAAATCTCAACATGAGACTCATTTTTCCTGAGTATGACAGAGCACCAATTATCAGAGACGTACTAAAAGGCTTTAAGAACAAGAGCATTTATTCATCAGTTGATTTGACGTCCAGTTTCCACCATATTGAATTGGATGAGAAGTCACAGCTTCTAACTGGCTTCTTATTCGATAACCAAACGTTTTGTTTCGTCCGAATGCCCTTCGGAGTCAAAACAGCGGGCTGTGCTTTAATCCGAGCCCTGGATCGAAATCTAACCGAGGAAGTTAAAGAGATGACGGTGCGCTACATTGATGACATTCTGCTGGCATCCGACAACATTGAAATTCACATGGAAAATTTAGATAAAGAATTAGGCAACCTTAATGCATCAAATTTCAAAGTAAACCTGAAGAAATCGCATTTCTTCAAGAGCGAGATCTTATATTTGGGTCACATCATTGACAAGGAGGGAGTGAAGCCAAACCCAGCTAAGATCGAAGCGATAAAGAATTTCCCTACACCAACGAGAGTCAAGCACATTCGGGCTTTCTTAGGCGTAACGGGATTCTTTAAGGAAAACTGTCCAGGTTACACGGAGACAGTAGCTCCAATGCAGGAAATGCTAAAAAAGAATAATAAATGGTTATGGAATGCGGAAAGCGAGAAGGCGTTCCAAGCAAGAAAACAGCTACTGGAAAACTGCATTAAGTTAGGATATCCAGATTTCAAGCACAAATTTATAATCCAAGCGGATGCTTCACTAATTGGTATAGGTGCCATGCTCTACCAAGAAGATCCAGCTAACCTGCAACATAAAACATATTTGGCATTTGTCAGCCGAAAATTGCGTAAGCACGAGCGCAATTATACTGTAACGGAACTAGAGTTGTTGGCCATTCTTCATGCGCTTCAACAATGGAAACGAATAATTTATGGTTACCCCATTGTTGTCAGGACTGATCACAAAGCATTAACATTCTTGTTTAAGACGTCGATGGCAAGCGAACGTGTGACACGTCGGTCTATATATATTCAGCAGTTTAGCATTGAGATTGAACATTGCCCAGAGAAGACGAACGTGATTCCGGATGCACTCAGCAGGAACCCAGAGCCTGATGTTGAAGAAACAGCGATGGTACAACACTTGGAGTTAACACCGAAGGACCGGGAATTCTTGGAGGAGTTACGTGAGATACAGCGAGAACAGGAAGCGGAACCATGGATGATGCTGTTAATTCAATACTTCAGAAAGCAGCTACCTACAGGAACACCGGCATTTCGAGAAGCGAAAGCAAAAGAAGGAAGATATGTTTATGTCAACAATTTGCTGCACAAATGGATAGGTAATGACCAAACCAAGTTACGCATATTAGTACCTGCATCTTTACAGCGAGGATTGACATGGCATACTCACGAAAGCTACGGACACGTCGGATTAGACAAGTGCGAAGCGACAATAGGAGAGACATTTACATGGCCACGTATGAGAACAACTATATGTGACGTCATTACGACTTGTGATCCTTGTAAGAGGACAAAGCCCAATAACTATTTAATGAGGCAGTATCCTAGACCATTGCTACCTCAGAAACCCTGCGAGCCACTGGCCCTAGACTGTTTCGGTCCAATCCCGAAAGGTAGACGAGGTTGCCGTCACTTGCTAGTGTGCATTGATGTGTTTTCCAAGTTTGTCGTATTATGCCCCATTCAGAAAACTACATCGAAACAAGTACTCAGTCGTATTCGAAATAGAGTGATTCCAATCCTTGGAAAACCAGAATTTATATTGTCAGATCATGGCAGCTATTTTACAAGCGCTGAATTCAAGAAAGGTATGGAGGACATGGGTATAAAACACGTTTTAAGCAGTATCCGGCATGCCCAAGCTAATCCAAGTGAAAGAGCAATAAAATGTGTAACATCATACTTGAGAATCTTCATTCCCAAAGAACATCATAAGTGGGTGGATAAAATTAAGGATGTAGAGACATGCATGAATTCTACCAGGCACGAGTCAACAGGACAGATCCCTATGGTCCTACACAAAAACGAGTATCCAGTGAGAACGTGGAAAAGCATCATTAACTGCCCACAAGATCCCATGATAGCACCTGACCTGCGAATTGAGAGAACGATAGCCTACATGAGAAAACAAGCAGATCGCAGATTACGGCGATTTAGAAATAAGAGATTTCACCGTGATCTAGAAATCAACCAGCTCGTTTTGGTGAAACGACCCGCTACATCTGATCCAGAGAAGAAAATCTTCAGCAAATTCTGTGAAAAGTTCATAGGACCCTATTCTATTGTAAGAAACCTAGGAAATAATGCATACAGAGTGAAAGAGTTAAGCACAGGAACAATGTCGGTCTACCATGCAGCCAACTTAAAAACTTATCGAAGAAGCGAACCATGGGAGCGCCGAAATAATGATGCAGTTTAAATATATGGACGTCCTATATCAAGTGGACGGGGGGCAGTTGAGTACGGCACGTGAAGAAGGAAGTGGAGTTGGTGTTGACAATCATTAACGAGACGGGCAGAGTGTTGCCTCAGGCAGTAGCGCGTCATGCAAGCAGGGTGAGGTCCAAGCAGGAAATAAAACGAGTAAATGCCATTCAAGACAGGAGCGGCTAGACCAAGTAATAGAAAGGGGTGATTCTGAAATAAAACAAATTGGCCTACGGAAGTCTTTTAAAAATTGTCGACTTTATCCTAAGTTCGAAATTTTGTGAGTGGAGGAGTTGTGAACCCTTTATCCTCTGATGGATAAATGATTCGATGTTTTATTTCTTCAATTAAATAATATTTCCACCAGCGTCATAAAATAGCCAGACGAAGATGAGGAAATTTCAAGCATTTGTTGGAGACAGTTCGGACATACCTGCAGCAGTTAGACAAAAGGCTAGATACTTAAGGATTGTGAAAAGAAATAGCATAGCAATGATTCAGAAGGACAGGTGGTGGCCACCTCAAAATAAAAGGGACGAGTGGTGAGACACGCTTATGGCATGTGCATTGTACTATTCGCGCCTAGAAAAAATATAATGCAGTAACGTGAGTGGTTGATGGTACCACTGGACACTCCTACGAGGCCGATGTCTGATAAAACCGCGAAGTTAACAGAAAATGTGGAACCAATGAGAGATGAATGCTTACGAGCGCGCCAAGTCTAGCTTGGGCACGCGATATCTAGCATTAACGCGGGAGATCGGCTAGACAACATCTCTACGATCGATTCTTGAATTAATGGGCATATTCTTGACCTGCGCAATTTTACGAGTTCAGTGATATTTGTTTCATTCCTGTACCACTATTATTTTGAGAAATTTTTATATAACTTCCCCCTCTATCGATACCTAGGGCCAGTTCATTTATAAGTGGCGTGAAGAACCAAGACCGGGTTGATTATATTTTGTGCGTCCGAGGACGTAAGGCTGACTATATTTTGTGCGTCTAAGGACGTAGGTAACTTCTTTTGATTATACATTGTGTGTCGGAAGACACAGGTTATACTACATTTTGCGCGTCCGAGGACGTAGGCACTTGTACTTTGCGTGTCATGAGGACACAGATTTTTATTAATACTAAAGTGTGTTAAAATCAGTGTGATAGATGGTCACTGTACTATTTTTGTAGGGACAGTATCCTCGACAATTCGCCAACAGACTGTATCTGGGGAACTAAGTACCTAGAACGGCGAATTTAGTAGTCAGATATCGAGTGTACAATAATCTACAACTTTTTACATCAGCACGAGAGATGACATCACTGACCATGGAAGAAGTTTGGAACCGACAACACTCCGTCGAGATGTTTGAGACGAGCTAATCAGCATTAGTTGGGAAATGGCTGCAGATGTCCGTTGACGGTGATTGGCTGAGGATGAGTACTGAATAATATTCTTATTATCTGATAAATTAACTTATGGTATATGGGACACATAGTTTTTGTAAATATCTTGCTTGTGTTGATTAACGTAGTGTATTTAGTTTTGGTCTGACACACCTTGTGCATGGAAACAGCTCGCACAATTTTGTTTAGTTGTAGTTACTTGTTTTTTTTTAACTAACGTGACTATGTGGACGACCGTGTTCGCATATGTTTACGTAATGCATTTAAGAAGCGTCTCTCGGAGATATGTTGTGTTTCAGAAGTAGGACTGAATTAGTATAATCATGCAGTAGATTGGAGGGTAAATTAATCTTAGTAATGTTTATTATTGATCAGATTCAGTGAGTTTATTGCCGTTGGAGCAATGTAATTTGTGGCGAGGAGTAGTCAGCACTCTCGTAGGTTTTAATATTTTTCAATTAGTCTGTGAGCATCTTATTCAACCGACCTGTGTGAAAAGTGTTATGTCATTCCCAGCAGTGTGTGTGTGTGTGTGATTTTATTGGTCATTACAAGCGGGAATTTCAGCGTAGACTGATTTCTGTCAGCATGATGCCAAGCCCATATCGTTACCTTGCGAGGACGTATGTGGTTATTTCGATTAATGTCTTACCATATGTTTATGTGGTTGAGATTTGTTGCTGTTGATTCTACGAGATAACGGGACAGTTGGTCAGGTTATTTTTACACACTGGGCTGGACGATGACAGGTGTTGTGGTAGGGGGTAGATGTTTCACAAGGCGGGCTGAAAGGATTGCAGCAAGGTCATTAGGGAGTGCTTTGGCTCCGTAAAGTTACTTGAAATACAGAATAAGAACTGATCAATGGTAAAAATTGTTTAAATAAATGGGAGTTGCCTACGAATCACTATAATCTCCGAAGCGTTAGCTTAACGTGCATGTTTGTTCATATAAGGTAATCTCAGCCGTTGAGGCTTTTGTTATTGTTGGTTAAATTCCATATATATGTTTCATATTTGTGACCCGTGTAGTCACGTGCGATGCTGTCTTTCCTTGTTTGTGTATTGAGCAATTGGCCGGGTTGGCAGCTCATTTTGTCAGATGCGTCACCGCATTAAAGAAGGGTCTCGAGGGAGATTCCTGTAAATATTAGATTTAGATTGTGTGTCAGCATTAATTTTTAAGGGTTTTTATTAGTGTTGTGTCTCATATCCGTAAACGTTGATTTACGAGATGATTGATCGTAAGCATCGTGGCTGTTACCCGATGTAAACGAACAGTCATCCAAAGTACTCATTCCTCGTAGTTAGTCATTACGCGTACATGAAATCCCAATGCAAGTTAGTGGAACCTGGATCCACATTTTTATAAGGGGAAATCCGTCTGACTCCTCAACATTAATAGATGTTTTTGTCATGGGAAGATTCAGGGAGGAATTTTATTATTGTTATTGTTTATATTCATTTCATTTTTGCACAAATAGTCATTAAATTATGTTATTATATTACGTCTTGTCACTTCTTTCTTTATTATAGTTTTAATCCTATGACCCTTACCTCAGTAGAGCATGTTGTTTGGCGAACGTAAACATCACACTATGAACTGAGCGCGACCCCTTGATTAAGATTTCTTACATATAAACACTGCAATACTAAAGGGTTCAATACATACTGGGAAGGCGTGCTATCTTTTCTCACGCCAAGGCTATTGCAACTAAATATCAAGTACATTCCGAGTGAAGCTTTTTAACAATGTACAGTGCTTGGAAGTCCGAGGTGTTGGGGGAGATATTTAGAATGCATATAAGCATATTAGCCATGAGCGGCTAGGCATTTTAGTGTGGACATCGCTCTCCAAGCAAATGCAGCGGACGTCACGAGTAACCACAATGCATGTTTGCGAAGTGGATCATAGCATATTCGCGACGCGGGCTATTGGCTTGTGCAACATGAACTTTTGGTAACATGCAGCCGAAAATAACTCAGGCTACCGTCATGTGTTCACTTGCTTATCGAAATGTTGCATTCGCGCGCGTGTTATATTTCCGAACCGGTCTGGAACTGTTCCAAATACGGGCTAGGACAATTTCCGAGACGAGGAAGCAGTTCGTTTACTACCAGTGGACTTGGGACATTGGAGTAAGGGATCCCCAGCGCGTTCATTGGAAATTGGAATGGAACCGTGTAGTCCTGCTACACCATGGTGGAATCAGATGGTGGGCATCTTCACGCTCCATATTGCCTTCGAGAATCTCCAGCCAGGTAGAGAATCTACTTTTCATGTAGCGTTGCAAGGTAGATAGTCCAGTTTAAACACTTTGCCATCTATTTTCTTTTTTCATTTTGAGTAGTATGATTGTGGAGTGGAGTTTATGCATGGCTATTCCATGTCATGTGTGACTTCATTTTCAGTCGAGTTTAGGCCTGATTAACCAGGTGCACTCATTTCATAACATTTTATTATGAATTAATTGTTCATTTTTCAGCTTAATAATCTATTAAATTTAAATTCATTAAATGTATTCCGAACTTCTTGATTGTGAAGAACAGATCTTCGTAGGGGAAGAAATCAACGTTATGCTCATAGGGAATTGTTATTTTTTTTCATCAAGCTTTGGCTTGAGGGGTCATCGTTCCTTTATTTTTGTGTTCGACAATTGCGAGCTTCGAATTTTTCTTATACGCTCATGTATTATTATTATTAAATTACAGTATATAATGTGGAGTTTGATCATTCTTTCAGAATGGGAATTTTCTTTTCTCTTGAGGGTAAGCGAGGTCATACTGCAATTCTAATGTGTCAACAGAATTTAACTGGAGTCGTTATCTGGATACATGCTGTAGATTCAGTTTGATTTTCGTGAATTCTCTTGAGGGGACATTTCTATTTTTGTCTGATCAACGTTAACGTTCGATTTTGTAGTCACGTGTACTTGGATACACCTCGTTAATTTTTATATTTATTAATATTGCTATAACTGAACTTTGATTCAGTATTTCGAGTTTTTCTTGTTTAGAACATTGCTTTAGAGAACTATTTGAAGAACAAGAATCTTTTAGGAGACAGATCCCAGGGATTAACTTTAAGGGGAAATGAATTCTTATGTGACTGTGAATACAACTCTGTAAGGCAAGCTTTTTGTGATCCAGTGCACTTGATTAAGTAGCCACTCATGTTAAATTTATGTTGCATTGGATTGAGAAATCATAATAATTAAGAATTACAGCTGATCATGTCTGATCACTAGTTATCGAATAAAATAATCACCATGTGGGTGATAGTGTGTGAAGAAACGTCAATGGGCGTGTTATATATTTACGGTGGTACTCGTTGAAGTACGTTCATATTAAAATGCTAGTAAAAGCAGCATGTGTAATGCGATTATAAAATATAAACTTGGTAATGTTGGTGGTAATGCCCACCGTTTTCAGAAATCGAGGTCATGAGTGACCATTATTATGACAGTAATTCTTTTGTCAAGCCTCAGAGTTAGTTTTTGTGTGGCATCCCCATTTAATTAATTCTTCGGTTGTGCTCAGTTTATAAGATTTAGGCAATGCTAGATATGTTTCACGATCGTTATATTTTAAATTCTGGATGAATTTAATTAAGTACATTCATACTGAAATATTATTGAATCTTTAGAGATTCTGAATTACGAATTTCACGTCTTTTTAGCTTGAGTGCTTGATTGATAAAAAATACATTTTGAATACATTGCTAAGGCAATATGAGTTATGCAATTTCAATTTTGACAAAGCAGATAAGGAGTACAGAATTACATGTTTGGAAAGGCATTTACATCTGAGGGTGTAATAACATAAATAATGATTCCGCTGTAAATAAGTAAATATGTATATATATATATATATATATCTGAAATAATTCACGTGTTCTTTAATGTTGGAATGGGTGGAAGAACCATTAAGGTGATTTATCTAATTTTTTTTTGTTTTTCTATTGTTCTCATGATTAACAATTTCTATTGAGGGTTAAATGCACTCTTGGTCCATGGGGACTGTTAATGCATTTATTGGCATGATTCTAGTGCCCAGTTTCTTTGTTTGTGTCCAGTCAAGGACAATTTGGTCTGACCTTCTGTCAGATTTCTTTTGAAATAAATATTTTGTCAGTTCTTTTAATCGCGTGATGTGATGATTTACAGAAGTATAAAGAGGTCGCATTAAGGGGGCCACAGCTAGATATTTCTAGAGTTTCCCACACTCCTGAGAGGGTGTTTGCCCTCGATTCTCGTGTTCTTAGAGCTGTTCGCTGTTATGCTTTGGTCGTGCTTAATGCCACCTCTGTTAGGTTTTACTGCACCCTATTACTCCTTTTCCCTGTTGGTAGGATTTGGGGACTTTTCTAAGCCGGGGGGGGGGGGGGGTTCAGGTCCTACGATCCAGCTACCATCGAGGGATTTCAACAGGTAAAGGGTAGGTATTTCGGGCACAGTAAATTGGCGGCCCAAACTTAAGGGGCATCGAATAGAGATATCGTGTCTTTATGGGAGGTGCCAATTGAGTAAAATAGCATACATATGATGGACTCGAGAAAACTGGAATACCAGAGACGGGAACATAGTTTGAGGCCATTATAGATGTCGAACCTCTTGGAAGGGCATCTGACTGGTGATATGACGCCATTTCATGATCGTTTCGAATCTTCCTTTCGAACACGTGGTGACGTTATATGCTAGTCAATTCCGACAACATTACAGCGATCAATTGTGAACTCGTTGAATGAACGTCGGGAGATAATGGTTCACCAATGTTTTTAGCACAAGATATTGGAATTCATTCGTGAATAAAGCAATTAAGAGTATTCTCGATCTACACGGTATACGTGTAGAATTGCAACCATTGATAGATTTTGTGGATTTTTAAGTGGTGCTACACTGATTTGGAAATAATATACGACTAGAGCCAAGATCAATGAAAGACATTCTCTGAAAAACTGAATTGACTTGATCAGTCGAGTAGGGCGTTGTGATGTAGCTCGGGGGTGAGCTGCACTCAAGGTGTCCCATTTTCTTGCAACCGGCGGATGGGTATTTCTGAGCCCATTTTAAATGTAAAACCATTTTCATTAATTTAAGGATGTTCATAATAGGAATACTTAGGATATATACTGATATAAATCATCACACATAGTACGAGTAGGTTCTGGGAATTCCTCGATTCTAACATTGAGCACTGATTGATAATTTTAATTATATTTTAAGTTAACGCAACACAATCAAGAAGTTCGTATGATGGCAAATGTGGTTTACTCTGTGATGTCTATGCTTTGTTTGGTGGAGTGGTGTCCATGTGTTTCAGCTTTTGTGTGGTATAT